>BLSH010488601.1:313986-348515 GCA_018402905.1 Glandirana rugosa | reverse complement strand
GACAATCTTTTTATCCTGTTCCTGACGAAACAGTCACGTCGTTAGTTTATGTCATGAAACCATTCGTTATTGTATCGAGTGATGTAATAATTTCATTATCCTATTGTACGGTGAGTTTGAAATGTTCAGTTGTTGGGTTTTCTAAATTTCCTATAAACAGTTTGTTTATTGACGGATATTGAAAGGAATAAGTTATATAAAACTATAAAATTGATCTCAACTCGCTTGGGCCTGACATTTCAAGCCCAGGCATGGCTCGAAACCCCACAGGCCCTGGGCCTGAAAAGTTTTTTTCAGGCCCAAGCCCAGGCCACAAGACCATTAAAACCTTCCTGGGCTTTTTTACAGCATTTTTAAGATTTTTCATTAAAATTACCAGAACACCGGACCCGAACCCGGACTTTTTTTGAAAAGTCCGGGTCCCGGACACCCCAAAGCTCGGTACGGACCCGAACTTTACAGTCCGGGTTCGCTCAACTCTAGTTAAAATATCAAAATATATTGAATAAGGAAAGTTATAGGCAGTTATTTGTTTGACAAATATCCTTTAAATCTTTTGGGTTGTTGACTTGTAAAGTTTGAGTGGCATGTTATCCTATTACTTTAATAATGTAGTGAGCTATGTTATTGCTTACCAAAGTACTGTATTTGATTGCTGCACTGACAAAGCAGTCCTTGTCCTATTTTTCTAACAGAACTTTGTCTACGTATTCCATAGTGGCAAAACAGCTTAGAAGAGAAAATCTTACAAGGAACCCCCGGAGAGTTCCTGAAAATAAAAAAACACACAAGATGTGTTCATGCAGGTTGGATATTAATTGATGTTTCTTTTTATTATTTTGAAGCTGCTTCCTATCTTTCAGAAAAATCTTAGTATCTTTTGAAGGCTTGCATTTGCAGTCTTCAGAAAGTCAAATACTGCTTCTAAAACATGTCAATATTACAACATCTAAGCTTAATGAACCCTGACATTCTTGAAGATTTTATTTCTTTTTTTCACATATATAATAAAACTTTGCAAAAAAAGTACCAACAAATTTACAAAGTCAACAAAATGGAAATCATTCCATATTGTGTTTTATATAATACTAAAGTAATACAAACTATTTAAAAGGAGCTGATCTAAAAGCAGGAGCTAAACTATTACAAGCTCTAATTGCTGATCTCACATGCAGTGGAATACAGTTCATTCCAGGTTATAACATCAAATCAAATGTATTTTTGGTTGCTAAAGGCAAGACATCAACTTTAAAAAAATACCAAATTAAATGGTAAATAATTTTCGCTGATGACATATTTGCATGCGTGTGTTTCACAGAAAAGAAATGAATATGCATTATGGTATCATTGTTTCATCCATTTGCATCTGAATAAACTCTGTCACTACCTGGTAATCTGTGCTTGGAAAATGTATTTACTGTGCAGAAATAAGGACTAATATTTAATATGCAGTTATGTATTATATAAAATCCCACTTTACCATCAAAAGAATATCACTTAAAGTAAAAATATTAAATCAATGTGTCTCTGTCCAAGTCTATAGTTTACAAAATCAGATATGCTTTTCCTCATAATTTACACCCTACTACAAAACAAGCGATTAATTACTACAAATTGCCTGTTTTTTTTACTTTGTAAAGTAACATTAAAGCCTTGTAGTCCAGCAATCTTTCCCTCTTTATAGCATGATATGGATGTGAAGGTCAGGAGTCTTGTACTAGATTACTGCCTGTCAAAATGAACAGCTACTGGCGGCACACCAAAAGTACTAAAACTCTTTTTTTTTTTAACACCGGGCTGAAGATTTATTAAATTATTTACTAAGTGGAATAACACAGACTTTTCAAGAAGAATTACATTGGTTTAAAAGTACAGAATAGATCAAATCCACTTTAATGGAATTGGGGGTGACACAAGGGAGCGGCTGCTCTTAAGCATTTCTTCTGTACAATCTGTGCTATTTCTTATGGAAAAGTGATAGCCTACACTGCTAAGGCTTTGTGCTTTACTTGGTACAAAGCTGTTTATTAGAGATGAGCAAATATCTTAAAATCTGATCCATGTTTCCTCTTTTATCTGATTTAATAAAAAATCGGATGCAAACAGGCATTTCTCATTAAAAGCTTTTAAGGGCTTGATATTTTGTAATAGAAAAGCAGGGAAAAATATTTCCCTCACAAATACATCAAGTGCTTTTTAAGTTAAACACACTATTAAAAAGTGTTTGAATATGAGGCACTATTCACTGGTAACTTACAGTTTCCACATCCACCAGCATCAAAGTCATAGTCTGAGACAATGCAGGAAAAAGGGCCTTATTCTGTGTGGCCTAAATAGTTTTTTTTTAAATACAGAGCTTTAATTTGCATGAGAAAAAAATAATGCAAAAAATACAGACTGTCTAACAACAGCAGGATAACAGGTTTCAAACTCCTAATGGAGAAGTAGGCTTGCAGAAAGCCGAACCCCTGCAAGGGAAACAGGTGACAGCGGCCTGCATGCTGGTCATAATATGCAGGGTATCTATTAGTGTAGGAGGAAAAGCAATACACAAAACATGACAATTTTATTGCATAACAGCAGCATAATGAGACACATTTTCTTTCTTTTGCCAATAGTGATAGCATGTGTGTGCTTTTAGCACAGAAAAACACTTCCTCAAAATAAATAACATAAAAACAAACATTACCTCTCACCCAGCAAAAACAGGATTTCTTTTATTGTAATACACTAAACTTTGCATACATTATTTTTTTACTTGACTTGACTAGCTATGGCATAAAAGCATGGGGGAGCCTGCAAAAGGTCAATTTCATGTGAAAATTGTGTAGAACTTTTAATATGCCAAAACTGTTAAGCTGCCCGTTGATGGATCAAAATTTCCTGCTGAAATGGCCAAATTTCAATCCATGTATGGATGCTGAGGTTGTACAGAAGTTGATCTACCAATCGACTTCTGTACAGCCGCCTTGCTATAAAATCTTCTCTGAAACAGTGCTGCAGGCTATAACCTACAGCACTGATCTGGGTATTGTGATGGTGGGGAAGTCTCCCCGCTGTCAGTATGCAAATACATAGTAGGGAGAATTTGTCTCCCCGCTGTCGGATTACAAATACACAATGGGGAGAATTTGTCTCTCCGCTGTTGGATTACAAATACACAGTGGGGAGAATTTGTCTCTCCGCTGTTGGATTATAAATACACAGTGGGGAGAATTTGTCTCTGCGCTGTCAGATTACAAATACACAGTAGGGAGAATTTGTCACTCCCTGCTGTCGGTTTACAAATACACAGTGGGGAGAATTTGTCTCTCCACTGTCAGATTACAAATACATAGTAGGGAGAATTGGTCTCTCCACTGTCAGATTACAAATACATAGTAGGGAGTATTGGTCTCTCTCTCTCCGCTGTCAGTATACAAATGCACATTGGGTAGAATTGGTCTCTCCGCTGTCAGATTACAAATACATAGTAGGGAGAATTTGTCACTCCCCGCTGTCGGATTACAAATACACAGTGGGGAGAATTTGTCACTCCCCGCTGTCGGATTACAAATACACAGTGGGGAGAATTTGTCTCTCCACTGTCAGATTACAAATACATAGTAGGGAGAATTGGTCTCTCTGCTGTCAGATTACAAATACACTGTGGGAAGAATTTGTCTCTCTGTTGTCAGATTACAGATACACAGTGGGGATAATTTGTCTCCATGCTGTCAGAATACAAAAGACACAGTGGGTAGAATTTGTCTCCCCGCTGTCAGATTACAAATACACTGTGGGGAGGATTCCCCCATCCACCCCGAATGTGTGGAGGAATGAAAGCAACTGACATATCTATGGCCAGCTTTAGACTGTAAGATTCTTGAAAGCAGGAACAGGTGTGAATGTACAATATGTAAATTGCTGCGGAAATTGTTGGTGCTATATACATGCCTGTAATACCTTTTGACAAATTTCGGTCGAGTCAATTGGCTGTTAGGCTTCATACAAGCTATAAGCTAAAAAAAAAAAATGTCAGAAAGAACACTGGATGAAAAACACTCATAATAGTGTTTTGTGACAGCTTTTAGCAGAGTTAGCAGCAGTAAGGAGCATTTCTGCTGGCAAATCGCTGTCAAAAACGCAAAATTGATTTCTGATTTCTACACTCACACGCTTAATGAATAGGATCCATAACTCATATAGCAGCAAAGAAACAGATGATTGGAAAATTACATACCTAGTAATTGGTAAAAAAAAGCGTTGTGATGTTCACACTAGTTATGTAGAGTTTAGCAATGTTTCAAGAGTTACTGAGAGCGAAGAAGAATGAGTTTATTTTTCAAGGATGTCATCATAGACTAAACTTTGCTGATATCAGTGCAGAAACGCTGGATAGTTGAGTGCAAGCAACAGTAAAAAGTACTGAAAGTACTGCAAAAAAGTTTTCTAAATGCAACAGAGTAAAAGTTATGGCTATACAAAATTGTAGAATAGCAAGACCGTTTTCACATGCTATATGTTTCACAGTGCAGTCTTCATTCAGCAAAAATCATCATTTATATATTTTGAAAAAGTCATGCTTTAAAAAAAAAATAAAAAAACCTTTATGGACATGCTTTCTTTAGAACTAAACAATTTTATTAAAAACGAATACATTCAGCTGTAAGGCGAGCAATGTCAACATGAACCATCCCGTGCTACAGTTTGCTAAATTTTTGTCGGGATGTCACTTTGCTCATCTTAGCTAAATCCTTTGGAGTTTAAATACGACATCATGGATGAAAGTTTAATTTTTGAGTTTTTTCTTCAGGCTTGCTTGCCCAATGAATGCATAAAAAACCTGATATTAAAACCATTCAAGGAGGTTAGACCCGGGTTCATGTCTTTAGGCTTTTCTGAGGTAAATGGCTTTCAATTGCAGCATTAGCAGAATGCTCCAGAAGAATACTGCTTGAATTTGTGACAAATGATTCCATCAGTGTAGCTGGGTTTATTAAATGAGCCACTACGTTTCTGTAACTACCCTGTTTTTGCAGACAGAGATACATTTTCCAATGCCAGATGTTACAGATTCCTCATGTTCCCCGACATGTTCATATAAAGTATCTATGTGCCTGAAAGCACTGGGTCTGGGTGAATGTAGACTTTATGCCCTTGGGAAAGTAACACACAAGACCTCATGCACACTGATTTATTGTAAACGCTGACAGGAGGAGATCAACGTTATAAACTCACCTAAGCTACATTATTTCAAACCAGCTTAGGCGAGTTTAGCAGTGTTCAGCAGAGTTTGGCTATTTTATTGGCCAGGATTTTTATTTTATTCTGGCCAATGAAATAAACACTGAAGTGCTAAAACGCGTCTAGCGCTTATGCGTGTTTAGGCACGCTTAACAGCGTTTTTTGTGGTCAAAATTCCGTGAATGCGATTTTAGGGCATTCAGAATAATCTAAACTCCCTTCCTACCAAACTGCTAAAAATGTCCATGTGTGCATGGACACATAGGATAACATTAGGGGAGTTCAAGGGCAGAAAAAAACACCTAAACTCACAAATAAGTGTGCATGAGGCCTAAGTGGCATCTGTTGACGCCGGAATAGGGTGTGCTTTTTTTTTAAATTCTCTTTATTTTGAAATATAAGTTTGTTACAAAACATGACCTTCGGGCATACCCCGGCCAGTACACTTACATACCACACATATAAGCAATAACTACTGGTCAAAACAACAAGCTAGAAAACGTCTGCTCAGGTTGTCTTTGAAAGGACAGCTCAGGGTAAAATAGAGAGTGCTACCACACTGGCCTCCAGTTACTCCAGCCACCCACCAAAAGAGCCACCACTGCCTCCGGGGTTAGACCAAGACTCAAGGGGGGTCTCTCTCTCTTGGAATAGGATTCTCATTTAGAAGTTGTATGTGGGACCTAATTATCTGGATCTTGAGCATCTACTGTAGAATCCGCCTCCGTCCACAAGATCCAAACCTTTTCAAACTTCCCAGGGCATCCCCTAGAACAGTATGTAGCTTTATACAGTGGGGCCACAGCATTGACCAAGCGCTTCCACGCAGTCAAAGTGGGGGGGGTTAGGATCCTTCCACCTAAGCACGATAGCTTTACGGGCGTAGAACAGAAGGATGCCCAGCAGAGTTCTCATGGCCCTAGAGCGGGCCATAGAGTCCTCCAATCCCAAGAGGCACACCCTGATTGTAGTTGGGGTATTTACAGTGCTAAGTTCTTGAATAAATTGAGTAATGCTGCTCCAATACTGCTGAATCATGGGACATTCCCAGAAGATGTGGATAAAACCAGCAGGGGCATCCCCGCATCTCCAGCAACCCGCCCCAACTGAAGAATATATACGATGCAGTCGCTGAGGGGTATAATAACTCCTGTGTAGAATTTTAAATTGGATCAGTTTGTCCCTACTCGCTATCAGGGCCTGTAAGGGGTCGTCCCACATATCCTCCCAGTCCTCCATATCCAGATCCGGCACCTCCAGCCGACATCGCTCTCGCAGCCCCTCCATACCCACTTGGATGGTAGGGAGCAGAGCTCTGTAAGTCTGCGAAAGCGGCTTTGTGAGTTCTGAGTCCTTTAATAGAGACTCTAAATCGTCTCGCTCCATACGGATGCTCGAGGGTCCAAATTGTGACACATAGGCATGGCGGAGCTGCAGGAACTGGAAAAAGAAAGAGTTTGGAAGTTGGAACTTGTCTTTTAACCTGTCAAAAGTAACTAGCCCTGTCCCCTCATTAATATCCTGTAGGTACTTGATCCCCCGTCCCACCCACAGGCCCGGGTCTGGCAGGGACTGAAATTCCTGCAGACGGGGATTAAACCATAGCGGCGTATCCGGGGACCACTTAGCCCTCGCAAGGTTAGGTTTAAATAAAACAATATTCCATGCCTTAACCACCGCCCGCATGGCCGGAGTCAGTGAAGAGGGGAGGACCCCCCTACCCCTGTACAACAGGTTGCGGAGGGCTCCGAAGGAACCCAGGTACGCCACCTCAAGGACCACTGATGAATTTGTTTCATCTGCGCAAGGAGGGTAGCCAAATAATAGGAGTAGAAATCGGGACATGCGAGGCCCTCTTGAGTCCAAGGACGGCATAGGGTCTTCATACTTAGCCTAGCTGTGCGTGATTGCCATAGAAAATCAGTGAGTAAGGAATCCAATTGTTTAAAAAACCTCTTCGGTACCCAGGTAGGGGCGTGCCTTAGTTGATATAGCAACACCGGCAACAGCTTCATTTTTACCAGGTTAATCTTGTCCACTAATGACAGGGGAAGGTTTGCCCAGGCTTTTAGTCGCTGCCGGCACCACTGCAGGGTCGGTATTAAATTGAGTCGGACAAATTCCTGCACATCAGCTGAAATCACTATTCCCAGATATTTGATAGTGGTCGCCCACTGAAGCGGCACACCTGGACTCGCTAAGTCTCGCGCCCTAGGATCAATAGGCAAGATAACGTATTTCCCCCAGTTGGTGCGAAGCCCGGAGAGCACCGCAAATCGGTCAAGGATTCGTAGTGTTGCAGTCAGCGAAGGGCCCGGGTCCCCTTAAAAACAGGATCAGGTCGTCCGCATAGAGTGCCAACTTTTCAGTCACCGTACCCACACGGACATCACTCACATCCCCGGATCTCCTCAGCGTCTCCCCCAGTGGCTCCATAGCTAAGTCGAAGAGTGCAGGGGATAGGGGGCACCCCTGTCTCGTACCCCTCCTTATACAGAAGGGGGCATTCAGTTATACCCCCTAACTGAATGCGGGCCTGTGGGGCCTGGTATAGCAAGCTAATCCATTTCCTGAAATTGGGTCCAAAACCAAAGCTCTCAAGGACTTTCTGCATATAGGACCACCTAACGGTGTCAAATGCTTTCTCGATATCCAACGCCACCAGAATTCTGGAGGTGTTGTCCTCTGCTGGGAGCTGGAGATGCGTGAAAACCCGCCTGAGATTCACATCTGTAGACTTGCCAGGCATGAATCCTGTCTGATCCACATTAACCAAGGACGGTAGCAACCTCATCAACCTGGTTGTCAGAACTTTCATCAGTATCTTAAGATCACAGTTTAGTAGGGATATGGGTCTATATGACAAGCAACAGGCCGGATCTTTATCCGGCTTGGGCAGTAATGTGATATGGGCATGGTACATGATATAGGGGAGCGTTCCAGCTTCAAGACCATGAGAAAAGACCTTTGTTAACTTAGGGGCTAACAGCGCAGCATGCGTCTTATACCACTCCCCAGGTAGCCCATCAGGGCCTGGGGATTTGTTATTGGGGAGGGCAGAGGTAGTGTCCTCTATTTCCTGACACAATATGGGTTTATCTAGGGCCTCCCTATCCTCCTCTGGAAGGGCGGGCAGTTGCAGCTCCCCCAACTCGCTTAACAGGGAATCCTCAAGATCGGGTAGGGGGTCATCATAAAGTTGTTCATAATAGCCGTGGAAGATATCCTCGGCATCAGTGAGCATATCCCCGGCTGGGGATCTAATCCTGGGTATATTGGTCTGAAGGACCGGTTTGGCAACCAGGCTGGCGAGTAGCTTGCCGTTTCTGTCTCCCGATTCAAACAGATTAGCTGCTAGTTTCCTGGAGTCGGAGAGGACCAGGGACACATAATGGAGTTTAAGGGCCCTCCTTGCCTGCGCCAGGGCTGAACTATCCAGCGCCGGCTCCACTATAAACTGCTCCTGGGCCTCCGACTCAGGCTGCTCCAACCGGGTGGCCTGCTCGACATAGTCCAACCTCACCGCCTTAATAGAGGAGATATACTCCCCCTGGCGTGGGCCTTCCCAGCCTCCCAGACCGTCCCAAGTGGAACAGAGTTTTCATTAATCTGCCAGAACTCAACAAGTTTGGGGGCGATTGCCTCTTGTACCTGTGGATCACTTATCCAGCACGCCGCCAACCTCCAACACCCTGACCCACGGCCTGGGCCCAGAACAAGGCCAAGCTCCAAAGGCGAGTGGTCGGAAATACTAGTCGGGAGGTGGGAGACCGCCCGCACGCGGGGACAACACAGGAGCAGTACCAAACATCAAATCTATCCTAGAGCCTGATTTATGCATAGAGGATACATAAGAATAGGTCCTGTCCTCCAGATGTTTCCACCTCCAAAGCTCGGTAAGTCCTAATGTGTCCGCCCATGCCACTAGCTCTGCCGAGGCAGTCCTGTCAGGGTTAGTCGTGTCTTTGTCAGAGTCCAAAATGGCATTAAATTTGTCTCCCACAATTACATTGTGGAGTTGAAAGGGGGCTAAAGCGGTCATCACAGCATATAGGATGGTGGACACAAACGGAGGAGGAACGTACACATTTACCATAGCCCAACGTTGAGAATACATTTCAACAACCAGTATAATATATCTCCCTCCCGGGTCTGTAATAACACGTTCAACAGAATATGGCAATGATTTGTTCAGAAATATCATGACCCCTCTCGCATAGGAGGAATAGGTGGCATGGAAGCCTTGTTTAACCCACGCTCTTTTAAGAGCAAGTATTTTACTGCCTAGTAAATGCGAGTAGGGCTCGTTTGATCCTATCATTTAAGCCTCTAATGTTCCAAGAGATGATCTTCACCTCCGATCCCGTCAAAGAAGCTTGTTGTGCCATCTCAGCATAGGAATTACCTGTAGCCAACTCCCAGTGGGGCACACCAGAAAACACCCAGTCCGCAGGGTCCGGGGTATATGGGTAGCACCAGTGATGGGTAGGAGGCCAAGTCCTGTGCGCCTCCTGAAAAAGTTAGGCATAGCCCGAGCAGAGAAACTAAAAAACAACATATGCATAACTCCCTACCGCATGGCATTACCCTAACAGTCGCCATAGCAGTTTCTCCCCGAGAACAGTAGAAACAATTTGCCAGCTTGAGGCACCGTCTAAGGGAACCCTAAACAGGTTCCAGCCTATAACAGTAGACAAGGCTGAGGGTTGCTCAACCGTGCAGTCCCAAGAACATAGTGTTATAATGGTAGGTAACTCCGGCGGAGCCTGACCCAAAAGGGTCGGGGGGGGCCCCAGGAAACACGTTAGAGTTCAGTGCCATACAGGGAGATGTAATCCATCCTCCACCAGCAATTAGATAAGTAAGGGGGGCCTTCCAGAACAGGGCGACCAACTCCGGTATAAATGGTATATACTGCAAAAACACATGGGGTAAAGTACAATACCCTAGCCAGGGTGAAACGTCGCTTGCCATCCAGTATGCATATATTTCCTCTCAGGGATCCCCCAGAAATTCAAAAGAGTGTCATTGCAGGGTTAGGAGCCAAGCATCCGCGAATCTCACGACCCTCCATGTTGAACCCACAGCCGACAGGGATATAGCATGGAATACTTAATTTCCCGCTCACGGAGCCTCCTACGGACGTCTGTGAAAGTCTTGCGCCTCTTTTGCAGGTCTGCTGTGAAGTCAGGGTACAGGTGGACAGTAGTATGTTCATAGGGCAGTGTGGGGTGCTTCCGTGCTTTATGCAGGATTAGATCTCAGTCTCTAGAATTCAGAAACCGCACCAGAAAGGGTCGCAGGGGGGCCCCCCACCATTCTGCGGCCGGTGGGTACCCGGTGGGCCATCTCCACAACATAAGTGGGGGAGACTTCCTGTAGTTCCAACAAAGTCTTAAAGAAGGCCTCCGCGAACTCCGCTGGACTGTGTTCCCTCCGCACCCTCTGGTAGTCCCAGCACCCGAATACTGTTCCTGCGCATCCGGTTCTCCGCGTCGTCAGCCCTAGCCACCAACGCCTGTACAGTGCATTGTGGGGCCGACAGGGAACCGGTATGCTGCGTAGTTATGTCCTCTGTTGCAGAGATCCTGTCCTCCGTCTCCGTCAGCCTGCCCCATATTTTGTCGAGGTCTGCTCTAATAAATGTGCATTCTGTCGCCAGATAGTCTATGCGGCTCATCACAGACGCCCTGCTTTGTTCAGTGGCCGCTAGGATAGCTGCTGTGTCACTTGCCTGTGTCTGGAGAGGTGGATGGCTGGGTGCTGCAGGATGGTCCGCCATGCCTGCCCGTGAGATCAGCTCGCGCACCTGGTCCAAGATGGCGTCTGTGCACGAGGCCGGAGATGAGGGCGCCACACAGACTGCAGGAACCGTCGGGACCCGGCGCTTGGAGGGCATAGCAAGATGTGCCTGGGTGTTAGGAGGATCAGCGAGGGTGTTTCCGACCCTGGCACCAGGATCTAACAAGCAGGATAGAAGCGAGGATGATAGCGGAGCCCCGGAGCTCTTCAGCCACACGTCCTTCCCGGTCTACATCCGGTCACGCCCCCCAGGGTGTGCTTTTATAAAGAGCAATTTAGTTGCTATATTGGACAACACCTTTTCCCACAAATGTCTTAGATGTAGATGGTGTATCAGAAGATGTAGAAATAATTCTGCAGATGTAAAAAGCGTATCTGAAGGTGGTGCAACAGATTCTGAATTTATAGAAGGCAAAGGCAGGGCCGGCCCTAGCATGGGTCCCAGTGGGTCCATTGGACCCAGGCAGCACTTTGAGAGGGGCAGCAAATTGAACCACGGACGCCTCTCCTCTTCTATTTACCCAGCAAATTGTCGACCAATATTTTTTTCCAGCTGTTTTGTGTGTCATGACGACAACTGCCCCCTGGACTGCACCGCCTGCCCATATACTATACCTTAGCCCATCCCTATACTGCCCTAGCCTGTCTAAATACTACCCTATCTGTCTATATACTACCCTAGCCTGCCCCTATACTACCCTGGCCTGTCCATATACTACCCTAGCCTGCCCCTATACTACCCTAGCCTGCCCCTATACTACCCTAGCCTGCCCCTATACTACCCTAGCCTGTCTATATACTGCCCTAGCCTGTCCATATACTATCCTAGCCCATCCCTATACTGCCCTAACCTGCCCCTTGGAATTGAACATCATGGTATGTCATATAATTTTGCATATAGACAAGGTGCTGTTGTGTGTAAATCTGACTTAATTTTAGTTTTAATTATGATATAAAGTAATAGATGTGGGGGCCTTTTGGTAGGCGCAATTTTTTTTTTGGGGGGGGGGGCAGCATTTCATTCTTGGACCCAGGCAGCACAGGATCTGTAGGTTTGGAAGGTATAACAGCACAGGACACATTTCAAAAATGCAGTGCTCAAACAAAGCATGTCTGCACGCAAGATATCAATTTATACAGTTGTTTGAGGCATATCTGAATATGCAATTTGTTACATTCAGAATCGGTCACACTCATGTCTACCTGAGTAGATAAACTTGACATTGCAGATTGTGCAGCATTAGAAACAGAAGAACATTGTTGTAGACATTTTTCCTGATTATGAACTGACCCTGCTTCAACCAGTCCTTGTTTTGCAGCCTGAAATCGAATTTGTAAACTTGCTTTACATTGTTCTTTTGGTGCACCTCTTATTTGTGGATGACCTGTTAAAAGACCTGTTAACACAAAATATTCTAATAATTGAAATACCTATGCAAAATGTATCTATATAAGTGTAGTATCAAGTTTTTGGAAATATTGGTACTTAACTCATACTGAGCCTCAACTTTGTTAGGGGGCAAAGCACTTTCCTCATGGTTGTGTCTGCTTGCTGCCTGTTGACCTAGTTCTAGCATTTGGGCTCAGGGATCAGCATTAAAGACTGCCTGAATATGATATTTAAATTCTGATTCAAAGTCCACAAAGATAGAAATAATGAGTCCATCCACCAAGCGTGAAAAAGTGTGTTTCCAAAACTTCTTTCTTCAACCAAATCAGTGCTCCACCACCATTCGTGCTAAAGCAGTGCACACTCACCAGAAATATAGATTATTTATGCCTTTGGTATATCATGAGTCTTCCTTATGTGACAAATAGGGTAATCCTAAGACCAATACAGACTCACAAAACATCTAGCAGCTCAGAGTCCCCTTATGTAATTCCGTATATATTCCAAAATTGTCCTCAAAGGGAAGACAGATCAACATTTCATCAGGCATCTTTGTTTAATAAGGTAATTAATAGCATATACATAAAGTTCAAACTCACGTTTCTATGTGCTGAATGCCAGCACCAGCATGAACAGCCTTTGAGTAGACGTCGGCTCCAGGTAGCACGGCGTGCGTTCCAACAAGCGGAACAAACAGGATGGGAAGTGACGTCAAGCGGAAGTGGGTGCGGCCTCAATGCATTTTGTGTGTAAGCACATCATCAGGAAGCTCACCCGCCTCCATTTTGTTGGAGTCTTTAATACCCCTTGTGCAATCCTAATAGGTCGGGGAAGAATGAAATGACTATTTAGCCAAAATCTTTAATATCAGTAGGTACTAAGAAATAATGCTGTGCATCTTGGTGTGCAATTGCATTCTAGCTTAAAAGCGCTCATTTACAACAAGCGTTCTATATTAAGAATCTAAGTTAAAAACATTGTCTAAAATTTATTTAAAACAAATCTCAACGTATGTTACAGAAATTACATTAAACCAAAGAAATTAATATTTATCACATTCAGAAATTGAACATTGAATTAAGCTGTTTCTAAGATTGAAACTGCCAATCATTAATCAAATAGGTTCTCAATCACTCTAGCGCCACCCAGTAGTTGCAGACCGACTAATTCCCTATATTTTTAATTTGCTGACATCTAGTGGTTGTTTCTAGAATGGCTTTAATGATGGTACCATATATAAAGAATGTGAAAAAATTTAAATTGTATGTTGGCATTACTACAGTGAATTAAATAAAATATTAATGGTACATTATTAAAAAGTTTATGAATTGAGTAAATAGAAAAATATGTATATGTTGGAAAAGCAGATTCAGGGGTGGTACAAATTACCCTAGACAAGAAAAGGGACTATCCCAGCTCTGTCATTCAAAAATGTGATATGTAATAGTTGAGGTCAATATCTATATTCAAACCTGATGGATACAAGGACCCCATCCTATGTATCCACCAGGTTTCGTTTTGGGAGACATTTTTGACCATGTCTCCCCCCCTCCAGTGTTTATACACTCTGCCAGTGCCTATAAATTGTAATCCTGAAGGGTCCCTGCCACGAAACTGTCTAAACGTGTCATGATACATTGTGTTTTGTACAGCCTTTTGTGATGGTATTAACGTGTTCATTAGTTTTTTTTATAAAGGGGTCTTGTTGTCCTTCCTACATATTTCAAACCACAAAGGCAAGTTAGAAGATACATGACCCATCTAGTATGGCATGTGATTGATTTATTAATTCCAAATATCTCTCCATTATTATTCTGAAAACTCAACGCTTTTCTCCTTTTATCACAAGTGGTCCTGCATGAGATGCATCTTCCGCACTCCCGGCCCAAAAATGTTCCATTTAACTGCTGTGATATGATCACTTTAAAATATTTTTGGAAGCTATCTTGAAGATCCATGGTGTGCTGGCAATAAATCTTTGACTTGTGTTGATACTGGTTTTCAGGTGATAGTTGCTACTGCATCCACTTGCCTCAGGTCATCTCCAGGAACGTGTGCGATGGGAATATTACATTTGGCATCAGGAATGGGGCACGGCTGCTGGAGGACATCATTCAGTTACATCTTATTTAGTGCTTGTTGACTTGATGGTGGCATCAGGGATGGGGCAATGCTGCTGGAGGACGTCACCGTGTTACATATTCTTGGTACTGGTTTATTTGGGAATGGCATTTGATATGTAGCAGCCCTCAATCATGTAACACTTGCTCAAGTTTCTGTGCTCACTGACAGTAGTGATGTAGGTGCAGGCCCTGGGAGGTGGACAATTGTTGCGGATAGCCAGACAAACAAATTGAATTACATTGACAGGCTGGTAATGTTTGTCCCTCTAACTAGTGTTTAAGTCATTTTAGCAACATGCTGGAGGTCATTAGAGGATCCTTTGTTGTACCAGTCCAACCCTACTTGACAGTATCTAGACCATGGGACCCAGAAGTGACCGACTAAAGTGAAAGGACCAGCTGGTTCTTTTAATGGCTTAATCACAAGCTTAATGGGGTGAAGAAAAATAGAACCAGAAGGTGATATGTTAAACATTAATAAATAAACTGTTGTGGATAAATTAAAAACGTTATATTAGATTAATATACTTTCTGTAATTTTCTATTTAAGGTTTTGTAAATAATAACTTGTCCTACTGATTTTATGACTCCCTGGGAATGCTTTTCTGATGAACTGACAACGATAGTCTTTGAACAATTCATAACCTTGATTAATATTCTGTTTGACTTCATTTCACATAAACAGCAACAGCCAAAAGAACTCTAATGAAAGCATAAGGATTCATGTAGTGTAATGTGAAAGCTTGGTAATATTCATAAGACCATAATTCACCTTAGCTGGAAAGTTAAACTATAAAATGTCTCCTTTATAATTATAAGAACTGAGTTAATTTCTCTCCATCTTATCATAAAAAGAATTTTTCAAAGAATATACAATAATGTAGTTTTAAAATCAAACTTTTCTAACTTTATGCTAATTTGCTGCCATTTAATCTATATGGTATTCAGGCAAAAATCTACAAGTCTCTTCTTCCTCAGTACAAATTTATAACCGTTTTATTATTCATTCGCTCAGTATTTTATCTTGTTTAAAATATAAGAAGATGATGAATACTTTAGAATAAGAAATTTTGTAACTCACCGTTAAAGTGAGCATTTCATTAACACAGGCACCATCAATGGACAGTGCATATTGAATATGTAGCAATATTCAGCGCAAAGTCTTTTAGCACACGGTTGCACTGCACAGCAAGCTGAACACTTAGGCCTCATACACACGGACATTTTTTATTTTATCTATTTTTCCTAGAAGAGACGCCAGGCGACGTCGGTCTAAAAACTTTGGCCTTTTATCGATGTTTCTCATTGTTAATGAGCGTTTTGTAGCTTCAACAAGCGTTTTTTATAAAGAGACATCCCACAACAATTTATTCACTCCCAAATTACCCACAATGCAAATGGAACAGTAATAAAAAATGTTGGACACCATATGATGATGCCATTTTGGTTAGAGAGAGGAGAGAGCATTGCGATTTTGTTGGAGTTTTCTGTCGGTTTTTTGGTGGTTGTTTGCCTGTCTTTTGCGATTTTTTTTGGCATGGATCCCGTCATGCAAAAAGTTTATCAGGCAATTCTGCCGATTATTTTGCAGAGAAGGAGAGAGTTGCAGGAGGAGGAGAGAATCAGCAGAAGATGTTACTGGATACACCCTATAGTGTCCCAGCGCCGGTCGGTGGGGTACTACACCAGTATCTATGCACAACTGCGTGTGCACACAGAGAAGTTCAACAATTTTACATGAATGTTGGTGGCAGTGTTTGATCAGCTACTGGAGAAGCTCTGGCCCAAACTGATGAGAATGGACACTGATGCGGCGCTCTGTGTCACCTGAGGAACGTCTGCTGGTGACACTGCGGTAAGTTTTATTTTATAACCGAGTACACATTAGGGGTGGGGGTAGGGTTTAGCATATATAGGGTATAGCCAGAGGTGCATGTTTCGGAATAGGGATTATGGGATAGGGGTTAGGGGATAAAGGTTAAGGTGCATCATAGGTGTTGTTAGGTGATAGATAAAATTAAAGGATAGTATAGGCTTAGTGCATGAAAACTAATTCTAATTTCAATTCTAATTTTTTTTTTTTTTTTCAATTTTCTTTAGGTTTTTGGCTACAGGGCAAAGTTCCATAACTTTGCACCACTACTTTTTATTAGGCGTGGCAACAGTGTCACAAATCACCAGTGTGGCTATATGGGAGTAGCTACATGGTGTGGTAATGCTGGAGCCCACCGAAAAAAATATGGGAATCAGTTGTGAATGCATTTTGGGAAAAAAACCCAGTTCCCAAATTGCATAGGGGCCCTGGATGGTAAACACATCAGGATCAAGAAACCTCCCCACTCTGGATCATCGTATTTTAATTTAAAAAAGGGATTTTATTATAACTTACCGTAAAATCCTTTTCTCTGAGTTCACTGACAGACGCAGCCCTTCATTAGACAAGTGGGGGTTATGCTCATATCACTAGGAGTAGACTAAGCAAAATAAAACAAAAGCATAGGTTGGCCCCTCCCAGGGGGCCGTCCTCACCTTAGCATATAACCCCCTGCTAGACAATAGCATATCAGTTCGTAACAAGCCGTACAAACTCAACAGAGGGGTGGGTGCTGCTTCTGTCAGTGAACTCAGAGAAAAGGATTTTACGGTAAGTTATAATAAAAGCCCTTTTACTCTTACGTTCACTGACAGACACAGCCCTTCATTAGACAAGTGGGGATGTCCCAAAGCTGTGTCAATCAAGAGGGGCGGGCAACTATAACAACTGTACCCAACAAAAAAAGCCCTCTTTGCAGCCAAAAGCAGCATCCGCCGATGCTGAAACATCAACTTTGTAAAACTTAGTCAACGTGTGCACTGAGGCCCAAGTAGCCGCTTTGCACCTGAGACACCGAGGCCTGGTGTCTAAAAGCCCAGGAAGTACTAACTGCCCTGGTGGAATGAGCCGTGACTGTAAAAGGGGGAACCTTGCCCCGAACCCCATATGCATGAGTCACCGTCTTCCTAATCCAACGAGAAATGGTAGCTGACGAGGCCACCATACCTTTGCGCGAACCCTCCGTCAGCACAAATAAAGAATCAGACTTCCGAAAGGAAGCTGTAGAAATCAAACACACCCGCAAGGCCCTCACCATGTCCAAAGAATGTAGTTCAACTTCTTTAGGATGCGACGGGTGTGGGCAAAATGAGGGAAGAACAATATCCTCATTCAAATGAAAAGAAGAAACCACCTTTGGAAGGAAAGAAGGGAAGGTCGCAAAACCGCCTTGTCCTTATGAAGGACCAAGTAAGGTAACGCTGCTAACTCAGACACCTGCCTAGCGGATGTAACAGCCACCAAGAAAGCCACTTTCTGCGACAACAATTGCAAGGGAATTTCCCTAATCTTCTCATATGGTGACTTCTGAAGCACAGAGAGCACCAGATTCAAATCCCACGGCGCCGAAGGCGACCGTATCAGAGGAGCCACATGACGTACCCCCTGTAAAAATGTACGGATCAACAAATGTGACGCCAGGGGTCGTTGAAAAAGAACAGTCAGAGCGGAAATCTGACCCTTATAGTACTTGATGCCAGGTTTTTGTCCAGTCCCTGCTGCAAAAAAGTCAGCACCCTGGACACTACATAAGAGCGGGGATTCCAACCACCCGCCTCACACCAGGCAATATAGGCCTTCCAGGCCCTATGATAAATCGTACGTGAAGTACACTTGCACACTTCAATCATAGTAGGGATCACGGAGTCAGAGACACCCCTATCCCTCAACACCTGGGACTCAATAGCCAAGCCGTCAAAGCCAGCGAGGGTAAAGCAGGGTGCAAAATGGGTCCCTGAGACAGTAGGTCTTTGCGAAGTGGAAGACGCCATGGGACATCTGCCACCATCCGTACCACATCGGCATACCAAGGATGCCGAGGCCAATCCGGAGCTACCAGGATTGTCAGGATACCCTCTGCTTCTATCCTGCGCAGAACCCGCGGCCTGAAGCTTCAGAGGAGGAAAGACGTACAGCAGCCGATACCGACCCCAGGGTGCTACCAGTGTGTCCGTGGCGACCGCCAACGGATCTCTTGATCTGCACACAAAGGTCTGTACCATGTGATTGAATCTGGAGGCCATGAGGTCCACCTCTGGCGTGCCCCACTTGAGGCAAATCTGGCAGAACACTTCTGGATGTAGGGACCATTCCCCCTGATCCAGAGTCCTGCAGCTGAGAAAGTCCGCCTGCCAGTTTTCCATGCCTGGAATGTAGATTGCGGAGAGCGCTGGCAGGTGAAGTTCTGCCCATCACAGCTGCTGCCGAGCTTCTTGTTCCACCCTGAGTGCCCATTCACATAGGGGCGACTTGCGATCCGACTTGAGTTGCCTCAAGTCGCCCCAAGTCGCTTGACATCTGAAATCCCATTGAAATGAATGGGAGCCGTCTTAATATACGCGACTGAAGTCGCTCCGACTTCAAGGCGACTTCTGAAAAGGTTCCTGTACTACTTCTAGGCGACTTCTATCCGACTTGTGCCCATAGGATTCAATAGAAGTCGCCTCCAAGTCGGATCCCCCATCTACATGGAAGCGACTAAAAGAAAAGAATTTATCCAGGGCAACCACCTCCCTCCCTGCTCTGATTGGCCACAGGCAAAGTCGCCTGGCATAGTCAAGCTTGAAGTAGCCTGCAAGTAGCCTGCAAGTAGCCTGCAAGTTGCCTAGCAAAGTCGTGCCTGAAGTTGGATCGCCCCTGTGTGAATGCAGCCTGATGTTTCACATATGCCACAGCTGTGGCATTGTCCGACTGAACCCGGACAGGGAGGCCTCGCAGCCTTGCCGACCAATGGGATAGACAAAGTCTGATCGCCCTCAGCTCCAGTACATTTATCGGAAGACAAGCTTCCTGAGTTGACCAACGGCCCTGGGCAGAAATCTGACCCAGGACCCCTCCCCAGCCTGATAGGCTGGCATCCGTTGTTACTATCGACCAATTGAGGGGGAGGAAACATTTTCCTAATTTTAGGGCTGGAGCCCGAATCCACCAAACCAAGGATCCCCGGGACTAATGATCCAACCTGATGAATCTGTCTAGGGATAGGGGAGATTTGTCCCATTGCGACAAAATCGCCTTCTGCAGGAGCCGAGTGTGACTCTGGGCGTAAGATATCGCTTAGAAAGCCGACACCATGAGCCCCAACACTCGCATACAGAACTGTAAGGAGGACCACTGGCGTGATAACAGGGTTCGCACTGCTGCCTGAAGTGTCAGGAGCTTGTTTGGCGGTAAAAACACCCTTGCCTGCTCCGTGTCCAGAATCAGACCCATGTATTCCAGATGGCAGGATGGAGTCAACGACGACTTCTGCAGGTTGATCAGCCAACCGAAATCTTTTAACGTGGACACCGTGATTATCACGTTCTCCTCCAGAGCTGTGACCGACTCTGCTCTCAGGAGTAAATCGTCGATGTATGCTACCACCGCGATACCTCTCTGCCTCAACAGCGCCAGCATCGGGGGCCACCACCTTAGTGAACACTCGGGGAGCTGAAGCCAGACCGAAGGGGAGAGCCACAAACTGGTAATGCAGATCCCCCACTGTGAAACGCAGGAAACGCAGGTGCCTGTGACAAACTGGAACGTGGAGATACGCGTCCTTGATATCCAGGGACGCCATGAATTCCCCTTGGTGCAGGGCGGCCACGACCGAGCGGATGGACTCCATCCTGAATCTTTTTGTCTTTACAAAGCAGTTTAGTGCCTTCAGGTCCAGAACTGGCCTGACACCGCCCTTTTTGGGCACCACAAAGTAAAACCCGTGAAATCTTTCCACCGTGGGTACCAGTACAATCACCTCCTGTTCGGCAAGCGCCCGAATGGCGCCTAGAAGCACCTCCCAATGCCCCTGAGGGAGTCTTAAGTTCGAAGGGAAGAACCTTTCTGGGGGTAGAGAGATGCATTCTATCCTGTACCCGGAGGACACCACCTCCAGCACCCACCGATCAGTAATGCGGGCAGTCCATCTGTCTGCGAACCCCAATAACCGCCCCCACCCAAGAGTCGGGCGGGGCAACCCATCATGCGGAGGTTGACTTATCCTTAGTTTTTTCAGACTTACGTTGCCAGGGCCCTTTTACTGGGCCCAGCGGAAGCCTTACTGGACTTGAAGCCCTTACCCGCTGAGCCGGGCGCACAAAAAAAACTTCTTCTGGCCTGAAGACACAGGGCCCTGCCTACGGCGAAAATCCCGCCGTTTTGGCTCTGGAAGGAAAGTACTCTTCCCTCCCATGAAATCCTTAATGATTTCATCCAATTGTGGGCTAAACAGACTCCCTCCCTGAAAGGGAAGATCCATAAGAGCTTTCTTCGACGCCTGGTCGCCTGACCAAGAGCGGAGCCACAGCACCCGCCTGATAACAATTGCAAAAACAGACATTTTTGACAGTATGGGAAGCAGGTCCAATGAGGTATCGCATAGATAGCGGAGACCCTCTTCCAAGTGTTGTGCCCGTTGCACCACAGCCTGCACACACTCACAAGTCAAACCGGAGTGTAATGTGGTCGCGCACTCGAAAAGAGATTGCGCCGCCATAGCAGCCGCCAGAGCTGGCCGCATGGCTGACCCAGCCAACAAGAACAGTGCCTTAGACACTGCCTCCGTGCGGCGATCGGCCGCCTTTTTAAAAGACGGAGACCCCTCCAAGGGAATGGTCGTTGCCTTATTCAGACGGGCCACCGGTGGGTCCACTGCTGGGGAAGCCCATCTCTTAGTAAAACTATCCTCAAAGGGGTAGCGAACAGCAAAGCTTTTAGGTAAAGCAAAGGAATTTTGCGGCCGTAGCCATTCCTTGAACACCGCCTGTTCAAAAACCTGATCATAAGGGTAGGCCCTGGGGGACCTAGGGGGCTTAAGCGACCCACAAATATATGCGGACTCATGCGACTCCCCTGTTTGGTCAAGCCGCATGGACTTGCGAATATCAGTGATCAGGGCAGCCACTATCGCTTTGTCACGCGAAGATGAAGCCCCCTGATCATCTTCACCGTCTGAGGGTATCAGTTCACCCTCTGATAGCTCCACAGGGGTTCCCGTGACCACTGAGACGCTCTCTGGTTCCGAATCCTCCCCTGAAGAATGACAGGGGGCTGGCGTTTTTTGGCCCCCCCCCGGAGTCGGGTCCCCCGCCTGGGGAAAGAATTCACCAAATACTGCCCTCAGCTGTGCCAAGGACACCAGGGACCCCAGCGTGGATTGTTGCCCGCATGTACCCCTGCCATAACACTGCTGGCCTCTGACATCCCAGACTTCCGGCACCCCCACTGTGTGACCACCACCTCTACCCCACCAATCAGCCAGGGAGACCCGGAAGGATTGCACCCACCGCTACCAGCACTCAGGGAGAGCCAGCTATACTTGCTGTTTTTTGATGCCTTAGCGCTGTGACCGGAATGAGCAATGAAAAAACACTCCACTTTAAGAGCCTGCACTGCCGCATCTGTCAGCCACGCTGTCCAAGCGAAAACGGACTCCTTGTGGCCTTAGCATGCGCGTGTCCTGGTCAGAATGGAAAGTGCTTTGCATTCTGACCAGGACACAAGCATGCTAAGGCCACAAGGAGTCCTTAGCATGCGTGTGTCCTGGTCAGTATGCAAAGCACTTTCCATTCTGACCAGGACACGCGCATGCTAAGGCCACAAGGAGTCCTTAGCATGCGCGTGTCCTGGTCAGAATAGAAGGTACTAAATAGAAATAAAAAAGAAAGATCAAACATAATGCTCTTACATTAGCAGATAATAAAGACGTTCAGACATAATATCAGTAGAAAAAAAATGTGTTTATTGTTTATAAATTGTGGTATGTGGGGGATCTGGGCTCAGGAGGAGGGTATGGGGATTGGGCACGAGGGTAACGTTGGACATGTGGATGAGGGAAATTATGACTTTAGTAGGAGGAGGACGGTGGAAAATTGGGGAAGTGGGAGAAAGGCGACGGGGTCGGCGGCATAGCTGGCAGGCAAGCACGCTGGGGCATGATGGGTTGTGGATATGGCTGTGAAGGAGGAGGCTGGTATGAGGAGGGAGGTGCTAGGACTGTTGATGTCCTGGTGGCAATTGGGGGATCCTGTGAGACAGTGCATGGATCCACTGGCGGTTGACGGCCACGTATTTTGGCCTGGCAAAATGACTTTGCCAGGTCATAAATTTGATCCATGCACTGCCTCGACTCTCCCCCCCCCCAATTTCCTGCAGTACATGATATAATGTACGGCATAAGCAGGCGGTAATATTGTTGAGATCCAAAAAAGGATCAATACTCCACCGCTCCTGCCGTATTTGCTGCAATAGTCCTTACACCTCCTCCTCATTAGGCCCGATGGCACCACTGCTTTGGGCGGTGCTCCCTCGGCCATGTCCACGACCTCGGACACTGCCTTCAGCAAGTACCTCACCATGCTGAGGCACTGCACGCTCCACAGGGACCTGAAAAAGAACAAATAAATAAAAATTAGCAGGTTGGTATACAGATAGAAAGACATTGCAGTACAGAAAGGATGGACAGTTACCTCTGCTACAGGTGCCTCATGAATGCTGACCGCATGGGGAGATGCTTGCGATGGTCCTTCTCCGGCAGACGTGGGGGACATGCTTGCCGCTGCCGATAGGGTCCCCATCACCTCTTCCACCACCTCCTCCTGTGTCTCCGAAATGTTTGACGTGGTCCTGCAAATAATGAAGTTAGGTATATTGTCAGTGTACAACACATGCATGCACAGTAGTATGCATAGGGGAAAAAATAAATGTTGATAGCCATGTCCATTTAAAAAAAAAAATCAAAAAATTGAGAATTAGGAAATAAACAAAAAAGTGACATTTTTCAAAAAAAAAAAAAATACATTAATTCAATAAACGGCGTTAAGAAGTTGATTAATGAACATAACGTACTCTCTGCTTGCCCGTGCATAATACTGCCACAGGAACTCCAGGCTGGTATGGTGGATATGCGTTTTTTGGGGGGCGCTGGTGCCCCAGATTTGGAAAGTTTATCCTCCTTTATGAAGTCCCTCCTCACACTGTCTCGGAGAGACTTCCACCGATTCTGAATGAATTTAGCTAAAATAAATGACAGAGAGAAGGGTTAACATTTTGCTCTTACATACAGAAAACAGATCTTTCAAATGACATTATACTCACTGGTTGCTGACAGACTGCCATCCTGGAACAATTCCTTGGCAGATCTCCTGCCAGGTTCTTATTTTTGGGTGATGGTCACCATAGTTTCTATTGGAGACATCCCAGATTTCTGGGTGCATCTGGATCGTCTCTATGAGCTCCTGCTGGGACACCAGGCTGGCCATGTTGGAATGCTGCAATACCCACAATTCCACTTGTTGCTGGGACTCTTGGGTAATTTTACACAGGAATTTCCTGGTTTACATTACCCAATCATGTAGTTACAGCTGCAAAACGCCGGTTGACGCTATTCATGACGTTAGTGGGCGTTTTGGAGCGTTTTTTGGCATCGAAGTCAAAAAACGCTCCAGCGCTGCAGCCTAGGAACGTGCTGGTCGTCAGCTCTTAGAAACGCCGACGTTTTCTGGGCCCATTGAATAACATTGGGAGCTGAAAAAAACGCTTATAAACGCCACGCCATCTTACGCCCGTGTGTATGAGGCCTTGAGGTGAAATTCACATAAACCAATAAAACATAATAAAAGAAAAGTGCAGCACTATGCACAACTTGGAAATAGCAGTTCATACAAAGCCCTTCCAAATAGTACAGGGCAATGACCGAGTCTTCATAAGTGTAGACGAGATGGTGCACACACAATGACACACACTGCCGCTCACCTTATATATACAGCTGGAAGCCATGCACCCTCCCCACTGGGGAGCAAATGGGTGTTATGCAACAACTTCTTAGATGAAAATCGACTCAGTTTCACCAAGGCATGTAAGAAAAAAATAATACACATCTAGTGCTCTCTGTACAATTAAATCATCATGCAGTAAGACAGGACAAGTCAACATCTATTGCTGATAAGGAAGATGATCCCTCATGTGTCACAGGACAAACACTTGTGTGCAACAAGCCCTCCACAGATAACACACACTGCCGCTCACCTCCTTTCTGGGACCACAAGGCCCATAATGCACCTTCCTCAAGGAAGGTAAAAGCCATTTTCAGTAGCAAACTCCAGACTTGCTTCAATCAGGTAGTCTCTCCCACATATATAAAAGATAAAACCACATCTAGTGCTCTCTGTATAAACCAAACACTTTATTGATAAAATGATAAAAATACCACTCACATACAAAGCACTCCAAACCGAGTGCATGGAAACTGCGTTCGTTGAGTACATGCAGTGATGACACCTAAGATGGCCGCGGGTGACGTCATACGTCATTGTGTGTGCACCATCTCGTCTACACTTATGAAGACTCGGTCTTTGCCCTGTACTATTTGTAAGAACTTTATATGAACTGCTATTTCCATGTTGTGCATAGTGCTGCACTTTTTTTATAATGGACAGTACATAACTATGTTTTTCAACAGGCAGTCCCTCCTGAAAATCTGCCAGACTTTTTATGCGATTACAAATTTCTTAAAGTGGGAACATGAGCATGCTCCCTGCAACCTACATGGCAATGCCGAGACCTCTTGTTAGGTTGCTCAGATGTTAAACATCGCATTATGCTTAGAAAAAAAAAGAAAGAAAGAAAAAAGTATGATTTGACAGTCTATTGTGGCTGTGCTTGTATAATATTAGAACAAAATAAGTGAACATTTAACCACTCGCTGACCGTGTAATGTAATTACACGGCTGCAAGGTGGAACCATTATTCTGGGAGGGCGTACTATAACGCCTCCCAGAATCGCGCTCCCGCGTGCCCCCTGGGATCACGGTAAATGGCCGCTCGCAGCGGACGTTTACCACGTGATCGCCACGTCAAATGACGGAGCGATCACATGTAAACAAGCCGGCGGATATCCGGCTTGTCTTTCCCCTCTCCAGACCGATCGGTGCAGCGTGAGAGGAGAGAGGGGATTGAGGAGATGCAGCGATGCTGTGGGCAGGGTCTGAAGTGCCCACAGCACCACTATGTGCCAGGCAGGGACCCCTCATCCACCCATCCAGATTCACCCATGCAGCCTTATCCATGCTCACACATCCGTGCCCACCCATCCGTCACCCATGCATCCGTGCTCACCCATCCATCACCCATGCATCCATGCTCACCCATCACCCATGCATCCGTGCTCACCCATTCGTTCCCACCCATTCGTCATCCGTGCTCACCCATCCGTCACCCATGCATCCGTGCTCACCCATCCATCACCCATGCATCCGTGCTCACCCATTCGTGCCCACCCATTCGTCATCTGTGCATCCGTGCTCACCCATCCGTGCCCACCCATCCATGTTCACCCATCTGTCACCCATGCTCACCCATCTGTCACCCATGCATCCATGCTCCCCCATCTGTCATCCACGCATCTGTGCTCATCCATCCATCACCCATGCATCTGTGCACAACCAATCCGTGCCCACCCATCCGTGCCCACCCGTCCGTCACCCATGCATCTGTGCTCACCTATCCGTGCCCACCCATCCATGCTCACTCATCCGTTACCCATGCATCCATGCTCACCCATCCATCACCCATGCATCCGTGCCCACCCTCCGTGCTCACTCATCTGTCACCCATGCTCATCCATCCGTGCTCACTCATCTGTCACCCATGCATCCATGCTCACCCATCCGTGCTCACTCATCCGTCACCCATGCATCTGTGCTCACTCATCTGTCACCCATGCATCCGTGCTCACCCATCCAGCCATGCTCACCCATGCATTCATGTTCACCCATGCATCACCAATCCAATCATGCTCACCCATGCAGCCTCATCTGTGCTCACCCATCCAGCCTCATCCGTGTTCACCCATGCGTCCGGTCTCACCCTTGCATTTGTGCTCAGCCATCCATCTGTGTTCACCCATGCATGCATGCTCAGCCATCCATCTGTGCTCACCCGTGCATCCGTGGTCACCAATCCAGTCATGCTCACCCATACAGCCTCATCTGTGCTCACCAATCCAGGCGTGCTCACCCATCCAGCCTCATCCGTGTTCACCCATGCATCCATGTTCCGCCATCCATCCATGCTCACCCATTTATCCGTGCTCAGCCATCCATCTGTACTCACCCATGCATGTGTGCTCACCCATGCATCCTTGCTCACCCATGCATCAATGCTCACCCATGCATCAGTGCTCAGTCATCCCCATCTACGACTTATCCACCCCCATTTGTGCTCATTTATGCCTCATTCATGCTCATCCATACCACATCAGTTCTCATCCATGACACATCCATGCCACTACAGCACCCATCGGTGCCACCACAGTGCCTCACAATAATGTAATAGGTAGTCAATTTCGATTTGAAATGTATGCCACTAGAAAGCCTGATGGTGCTCCCTGCATGTTAGGCCTCTATATGTAGCCAGGCTGTGTAAAAGTCTCACACATGTGGTATCTCCATACTCAGGAGGAGTAGCAGAATGTATTTTGGGGTGTAATTTGTGGTATGCATATGCTGGGTGTGAGAAATAATCTGTTAATATGACAATTTTGTGAAAAAAAATCTTCATTTTGCAAAGAATTGTGGGAAAAAATTACAACTTCAAAAAACTCACCATGCCTCTTACTAAATACCTTGGACTGTCTACTTTCCAAAAAGGGGTCATTTGGGGGGTATTTGTGCTTTTCTGTCTTGTTAGGGCCTCAAGAAATTTGATAGGCCGTCAGTGCATCAGGTGTGATCAATATTCAGTGATTGGCACCATAGCTTGTAGACTCTAACTTCCACAAAGACCAAATAATATCCAATAATTTGGGTTATTTTTACCAAAGATATATAGCAGTATAAATTTTGGGCAAAATTTATGAAGAAAAATTACTAATTTGCAAAATTTTATAAAAAAGAAAGTGCATTTTTTTACAAAATTTTCGGTCTTTTTCCATTTATTGCGCAAAAAATAAACACCCCAATGGTGATTAAATACCACCAAAAGAAAGCTCTATTTGTGTGAGAAAAAAAGGACAAAAATTTCATATGGGTGCACTGTAGTATGACTGAGTAATTGTCATTCAAAATGTGAGAGCACCGAAAGCTGAAAATTGTTCTGGTTAGGAAGGGGGTTTAAGTGCCCAGCGGTCAAGTGGTTAAAATATCGCTGGTCATTGAATGCAATTAATCAAGTAAAGAACGTCTGCATATAGAACATTTCACTTTTTTTCCTTTCTTTAGCTGTAGGGGATCAGCAAATGTCCTGCCAAGTCAAAGTGTATCTGCAATCTCACAATGCTCACTCACTGTACTCTACATACAGGAAATCAGTATTGTCACCATAGCATAGCACCAAAGCAGTATACTACTGTTTTACTACAAACACCTCCCACTCTTTTCTTCTACATAACAGAGACAAGGCTCTGCAGTCCTCAAAGATAGCTGGGAACAATGTAACTGATAAGTGGTAGGAATTTACACTAGAATATGGACTTTTTAGGCACAGTCACAAAATCAGTTTTCTTAAAAACATATAAATTTAGTGATTGATAAAAGGACAATAAGTCCAGAGCACTTAATTACTACACATGCAAAATTGTCCTACTGTACATAACAGTGAAAGAAAGTGCCACTATAGCATACAACAGCACAAATTAACATCATAATAACCCGTCAAAGTGATCAGGTATAATCCAGCAATGCTTGGTGGTCTTGCAGTAGGTTGGCAAATAATTTCCTTTGATTGTTCTACGTGTTGCGCGAAAAGACGCTTCCTCAGGAGCATAGGACAGCTGAGTGTGTAGAGAAATCAGTGTGTAAACAAATAGTAAGATACAATATATATATACATGTCAACATGGGTAGAAACATGGCTTTAGACTGACACAAGGTGTATCTGTTTGAATTACTGGTCCCACTGCATCAAGGCACAGGAGCAAACCACCAAGTATGGGGGCCTGTATAACAATGTATATCAAAGGATAAAAAGAGATCATATCAAAGGGTCAAAAATTCAAAAACGTACAAAATATATGTTGTTTAGAAGTTGCAATAAAAGTTCCCAGAGGACGGCAGGGCTGGATGAGAACAGGATGGACCACACTCACTCTGAAACATGTATAGATGTTGAAGGCGCGAGACGTGTGTATAAAGGGACACCTTCAACGCCCCACCTACACCTCCATTACCTGTCTGGATGGTCGTTTTGGCGGCAGTGGCTGTTGGACAAGGACAACTATTTTTCCTCCTCCCAGCTGATAGGTTTCTATGACTCACTATCTCTCATGCCTCTTTCAATTATGTTCAGGCCGGCTGTGTTCTCTCAGCTGTTCCTATTCACTTCTATACTTAATGGTATATACTTTTTCTTTATACACCTCTCTTTGTAGATGATGTCGGTTTGGAATTTAATACTTGATTCCTGGATACCCTACCTCTTTTTGACTCTGTGTTATTTAGGGCGTCGTTTGCTGATGACCAGTATATTTACACTCCCTTAGAAGATCTGATATTGTTATAGTGAAATCCTTGCTATACTCCTTAAGTAGGTGTATTAGGATTGTCTAGCTTCAGCCCAATGTAAATTTAATGTTTTTTACCATGCAAACGCATGTTGTTGGTGTACTATTAAGAGTCCTATATTACCTTCTATATGATCTTATCCTATTTCTACCTTATAGTTTGACATCTATACATGTTTCAGGGTGAGAGTGGTTCATCCTGTGCTCTTTTTCATTCCCCCCTGCCGTCCTCTGGGAACTTTTATTGCAACTTCTATACTACATATATTTTGTAAGTTTTTGAATTTTTGACCCTTAGATATTATCGCTTTTTATCCTTTGATATATATCCCATGCCGTATATATTTGTCAAATATATATATATATATATATATATATATATATCTAGTACAATATATATGGTTATTATGTAATACATGCCCCCATACTTGGTGGTTTGTTCTTGTGCCTAGATGCAGTGCGACCAGTAATTATTTGTTTTTATTTGTTTATAGCACAAAAAATAAAAACCGCAGAGGTGATCAAATACCACCAAAAGAAAGCTCTATTTGTAGGGAAAAAAGGACGCCAATTTTGTTTGGGTAAAACGTTGCACGACCGCGCAATTGGCATTCAAAGAGTGACAGCGCTGAAAACTGAAAATTGGTCCGGGCAGGAGGGGGGTTTAAGTGCCCAGTAAGCAAGTGGTTAAGAAAACGGATTTTGTGACTGTGCCTAAAAAGTCCATATTCTAGTGTAAATTCCTCCCACATATCCTCTATTGGGACGTGGCACATGATACATTTTCTGAATCCATAGTATCACTCTGTGATGATACAGATCTTCCATTATTCCATAATGTAACTGATAAGAATCTAGCACAGGCAGAGAATACAGAAAGCTGACAGCAGGTACTTTTTGCCGTTAATGTTATACTTAATAGGCCAGAAGAAACCAAGTAAGAAATGTTCATTATCATGGTTTGCATACATCTTAAAAGCAGATAATTATGTAAATTCTGACCAGATACAAGACTTCAATAGCTCACGCCTAACCCCTCCTCACTATTGGTATAGAAACACAGACAGCAAATTAAAAGCTGATAGAGGTTCTAATCTTTGTCTATCCTACTGAAACTGTGTCACTTTTGGAGATTTTCCCCCACTTTGTTTGGGGAAACCGTTGTCCCCATGACAGCAAGAGGAAATGGAATCCTTTCCAAATCTATCTAGAATAAGAAAAGATTTTGGCTGGAGATTCAATATACTGTTGTTTTAAATTGTATTTCTATATTTTAGGCATGTGAAGAGAATATCTCACTAACTCTGATTAAAGTGAACCTGTCAACCATTTTAGAAGTTTAAAAAAGTTTTGCCTTAGAGAACATAGCAAAAGATGCCTACTCTTACTTCATTCATGTATCACTGTGATTTGTTTTCACTTTCTAGCTAGAGATCTGACATTTCTCCCTTTTGGGCTTATGAAAATAATGGGAGAAATGTGGCTGGCCCAGTAAGAGTACCACATCCAAATTATAATAGACAGTAGTGGAGATTTACTAAAACTGGTGCACACCGAATCTAGTGCAGCTGTGCTTAGTGACCATCGGCTTCTAATTTCAGCTTGTTCAATTAAACCAGGGGTCAGCAACCTTTTTCCACTTAAAGGCCAGATTTAATGTATCTGAATGCATGGAGGGTCGCATTCACCTGCTAATAAATGAAGATAATAATCTGGACCCCTTTACATTACACAGCCCCCGCACCTCTGGACCCTTTTACATTACACAGCTCTGTGCCTCTGGACCCCTTTACATTACACAGTCCACCCCTATGTTCTGCTTTAAAATTGCGCACACTCATGGAATAGCGACAAACTAGGGTACTTAAAAATCTCTATAGGCGCCCCTTAAAAATTTCTACAGGTTATCAGTTTAGAGTTACAGAGGAGGTCTTGTGCTAGAATTATTGCACTCAAACGATCGCGGTGATACCTCACATATGTGGTTTGAACACTGTTTACATTTGCGTTCGTGACTTAGGTTTGCTTCTGCGTGCGAGCATGGTGCAAAGGGGCACTTTAAATGTATTAATTTTTTTATTATTTATTTTATTTCATGGTTTTATTTTTACACTGTCCTTTTAAAAATAAAATTCTGATCACTTTTATGTCAGACAGTAATAGGCAGTGACAGGTACTCTTTATGGAGGAATCTGGGGTCTATAAGACCCCAAATCCCACCTTTGCACTTAAAAGCATGCAAAATGCCAAGTTTTGCTGTTTTGAACACTCATTTTTTAAAATTTGGAGCCTTTAAGTCTTCTGTAAACCGGAAGTGATATTGTGACATCTTTTCCAGGTTACTAGATCCGAAACCTGATTAAAGCCGGCTCCGGCTGCGTTCGGGTCTCTGCAGAAGCCAGCGGGGGGGGGGGGATGTCCCCTGCTGCTGCTTGGAAGAATAGCCGAGCACCTTCTTAGCCGCAACAGTGGTTATCCCAAGAAAGTCGACCGGGGTTAAAATGTCCACGGGCCGGGTGCACGTGAATTTATCACGTGCACTGATGGGCCAGACATTTAGCGGTGGCAGGCCGAGTGACCCCTGAATTAAACTTTGTTAACAAAAGTATGAAGCAGACTTGAGGTACTCAACATATCATCTGAATAATAAAAAATAAATAATTTTGTTGATATATTAAAAAATGTATAAAAAGTAAACATATTGATCACAGTAATCATTAGAACATTGTTTCAGCATTCACAAATTGTCCCCAATCCACACCTATCTATTCATAGGGATACATGTACAAGTTATGTTATGTTATACAATTACAACATCATATATTCCCATTGTATTGATTCTTCTGGGGGTATAAGATTATGCAAAGGAAAATGGGGACTTGACTCGGCTCCCAGAGCAGCGTTCCACTTCATCAGAAGTATGAATGGGGCTTATTTTATGAGAGAAGCAAAAATGTATACAGTAAATGGTATAACATAATCCTATGACTAACAACTTACTAAGAGTGATTGGTAGATATACATAGCAACACCAATGTATTGTTCCAGATCTAACAATATCTAACCTGTTCTAAAATGCCTTACCATTTCACTATATACCAGCTGTATACCCTAGATAGCTCCAAGCAGGGTTGCCAACTGTCAGTAAATTTACAAACAATTACTTTAAAATCTGTAATTTATGCATCTGTCCGTGAATGTCCATTACGGACATGCACTCTGGACAGACTTGTGGGCATCGCTGGACAGAGATGGGGTTCAGGTAAGTATGAGGGGGGCTGCTACACACAGAAGGCTTTTTATCTTGATGCATATAATTCATTAAGGTAAAAATACTTCTGCCTTTACAACTCCTTCAAGCTGATAGCACACAAATAATTCTGTTTTTATTGAACATTCACAGTGCAGGAGGAATAAGGAAGTGAACCCAGAGACGAATAGCTTCAAAAACAGCTAATTAAAATCAGTAAACAAAAAATAGTTGCGCTAAATCATAAATTGAAATGACATATAAAACATTTATATGTCACTTCAATTTATGATTTAGCGCAACTATTTTTTGTTTATTTGCTTTAGTGTTATTATCACACTACATGTTGCTGCTGTTGCATTGAATATTCTTAGCGCAATACTGTTCACTTAATGTTTTTAATTAAAATCAGTAGCTTGCATACCTGGAGTCAAATTAATGAAATGATTTTGGCGGTGTTGTTTAGAGTTACTTTGATAAAAGACACTCAAATATTTTAAGACTGCTGTTCATAAGAATGATCAGCTGATGTGCACCATGCCTTGCAAATAGGAGCGCTCTGAAGACATATGATCAATGGTATTTGATTTGCATAAGCTGGAAAGCGATACAAGGCAATCTCAAAGTGTTTAGGTATTGATCAGTGGACAGTTAGTACAAAGCTGTCTCCATTTATGGACAATTTGTCTGTGGCTACTCTTCTTAGAAGTGGACACTCAGCCAAGATGACTCCCAAGGCACTGAGAATCCTCAGTGAGGTAAAGGTAAACCCACGAGTAACAGCTAAAGTCTTGAAGACATAACTAAAACTGGCAAACATTCCTGTTCATTGGTTTACCATACATAAGGCTTTGAACAGGCAGGGTGTCCATGGCAGAACACCATGGAGGAAGTCATTGGTTTAAAAAAAATTGCTGCATGCCCGAAGTTTGCCAAAGAGCACCTTGGCAAACGGCAACTCTACTGGGGAAATGCTTCTTGACTGATAAAACAAAAGTTGCATTGTTTGGGAAGAGAACTCAGCACTATGTATAGTGAGAAAAGGGCACAGCATACCAACATCAAAACACCATCCAAACAGTGAAATAGGGTGGAGGGACATCGTGATTTGGACTTTCTTTGCTGCTTCAGGGCCTGGACCACTTGCGATCATTAACAGAAAAATGAATTTCCAAGTTTAACAAAATATCCCACAGGATATAATCAGGATGGCTTTCAGCCAGCTGAAGATTAGAAGTTGGGTAATGAAGCAGGACAACAGCCCTATGCAACAATTCCACCACAGACTGGCTTCAGAAAAAGAAAATGTAACTCTTGGAGTGGCCCAGTCAGAAACCAGACCTTAACCCCATAGATATGCTGTGGTATGACCTCCACAGGGCCACTCATAGCAGACACCCTACAGATGTGTCTGAGCTGAATCAGTTTTGTAGGGATGGTCAAAAATTCCTTCTGAATGTTGTACAGATCTGAACCAGAGCTACCGAAAAAGCTTGCTTGAAGTCATTGCTGCCAAAAGAGGGTTTGACCAGCTATTATCTTCAAGGATTCAACTACTTTTTCCTCCATCACTATAAATGCTTAATGGGTGTGTTCAATAAAGACATATACATTTAATATTGTTTATATGTTATCAGCCTAAGCACATTGGGTTTGATTTACTAAAACTGGAGAGTGCAAAATCTGGTGCAGCTGTGCATTGTAGCCAATCGGCTTCTGACTTCAACTTAGTTAACCACTTGACAACTGGGCACTTAAACCCCCTTCCTAACCAGACCAATTTTCAGCTTTCAGTGCTCTCACATTTTGAATGACAATTACTCAGTCATACTACACTGTACCCAAATGAAATTTTCGTCCTTTTTTTCACACAAATAGAGCTTTCTTTTGGTGGTATTTAATCACCACTGGGGTGTTTATTTTTTGAGCAATAAATGGAAAAATACCGAAAATTTTGTAAAAAATGCATTTTTCTTTATTTCTGTTATAACATTTTGCAAATTAGTAATTTTTCTTCGTAAATTTTGGCCAAAATTTATACTGCTATATGTCTTTGGTAAAAATAACCCAAATTAGTGTATATTATTTGGTCTTTGTGAAAGTTATAGAGTCTACAATCTATGGTGCCAATCATTGAAAATTTATCACACCTGATGCACTGACGGCCT
>BLSH010488601.1:294555-307399 GCA_018402905.1 Glandirana rugosa | reverse complement strand
TATGGTGGTTCTTTCGAGATAAACACCCCTTTTTTTCCCACAGTTAAAGTAAACCCATGTTGATTAAAAAAAAAAAAAAAAGTTATTATGGATTAAAATGAAATATTTTCTTCTGTAAGTTTTCCTGATTAAAATGACACTAAAATTGTAATTTTGGTACTAGGCATTGTAAAGCCTTTTACAAATGAAAAAAAAACCCTTTTGTTCACAGTATGCAAAATTATAATTTAATGCAGCAATAACAATTAATGAACAAAATAGAAAAAAAGCTTGAATATTTAAGTTAGAAATTTTAAACAAAAAAAATTCTATTTAACTACCGGAAGGATCTCCCACTGTAGAACCGGAGCACTTTTTGCGATTCGGCACTGCGTCGCTTTAACTGACAATTGTGCGGTCGTGCGATGTTGTACCCAAATGAAATTGACACCCTTTTTTTCCCCACAAATAGAGCTTTCTTGGTGGTATTTGATCCCCTCTGCATCACTTCTGATCACCACTATAAACAAAAAAAGAGCAACAATTTTGAAAAAAATATATATATTTTTTACTTTTTTGCTATAATACATATCCAAAAAAAAATATATAAAAAAAACCAATTTATTCATCAGTTTTGACCGATATATATTCTACACTTATGCATTTATGGCGTTCTTACTATTTTTTTTTTTTTTACTAGTAATGCCAATTTTTATTGGGACTGTGATATTGCAGCAGACATGTTTGACACTTTTTTGGGACCAATGACAGTTATACAGCTATCAGAAATGTAAATATCCACTGATTACTGTATAAATGTCATTGGCAGTGAAGGGGTTAACCTGCAGGGGGAGATCTAGGGGTTAACTGTGTTCCCTAGGCGTGTTCTAACTGTGAGGGGGCTGGGCTGCCAGGGGCATAAGAGATCTAACTGATCCCAGTGACAGGGATTAGTAGATCTCTCATATGCTGCCTAACAGAGCAGGGAACCGCTGTGTTTACATCGGCGGTTCCCCGTTTTTCTTCTCTGCTAGGCAATCGCGGGTAGCTGACATACATCGAGTTCACAGGACCCATGGCCATACTGCTGCAGAGTGCGGTGGGCACGAGAGCGCGCCGCCGTCAGTGCGCTCTCGCCCGCTAGCCGCGCGTGAACGAGCTGCTGTTTATAGACGGCGATTCGCAGGAACGTGCCACTCTTCAGCAGAAAATGTACGCGAGCCAGTCTGGAACCGGTTAAGTATATATTTATAACTCAAAAAAGGTACCTTTTATCACTCTCAGCTTTCTCCAAATACCTTTTTTTTCTGCTTTGATCGAACTTAAGCTGGATACACACTATACCACTTTTGTTGTTCGATTTCCTTTATATATACCTTCAACTATGTAGTGCAAGGGCCTGCCTGATTGCATACTATTTGAAAGTGTTTAGGTTTTCCCTCATGTTATATGGTTTTGGTAAATCTAAAGGAAAACAATTGTATAGTGTGTATCCAGCTTTACGGTTGGAGGGTGGCTATGTTTATTCTCCATGGTCCCAATATATGTATGAACGTAGCCACAATAGGAACTATGGACTATGCACTATGGGATTTGTAGTGTGCATACTGTATAGCAGTGATTCTCAAACTCAGTCCTCAAGTACCCCACAGTGGGCCATGTTTTCAAGTTTTTCCTTTACTTTGTACAGCTGCTTTAAATCAATATCAATTACATGGTATTGATAAGAACTATTTTATCTAAGGGAAGTTTCCAAAATATGGCCCGTTGAGGGTACTTGAGGACTGAGGTTGAGAATCATGACTACAGCTAACATTCACTGCTTATTCAAAAAAATAACTAGAAGTGAGGGAATAAAATAGAAGTTCTGGAGGTCACGGAGGGCATTACAGGGAGGCAAAAAACTCAGTAAGAAATGAAACAGATTATAGGGCCATTAGGTACTGGATGTGTATAGACGATTTTATTCATTCACTTTTATTTTTAAACTGATGATGTGCTTTAGTTCTGGCTATCTCACAATCAGTGGGGGCCCGCCCATTAAGGGAGCACGGGTGCCCCCCCCCATCTTAGCATCTGGACCCAATGCAGGACGTTGGATACATGAATTCCAATGGGGGGGTGTATTTTTTGATGCACCTGATTAGAGTCAGAGGCTCTAACAGGCTTCAAAAAATGGTGGGCTCAGTCACAGAGCATTGTGCTACAAGCCCACCCAGGTGTGTTACAATAGTGAATGAATAGTCGCTATTGAAACACTGATCCTCCTCCTGGCCAATCAGGAAGCGGGTATGAGACCCGTTTCCTGATTGGCCGAAAGGAGAAGTGTCCCGATTTGCCGCCGAGGAGGGAGGAAATGGAAGCCACCACCGCGATGCCTGCGGAGAGCAGGGGAAGGGATAGCCACCGCAGCCGAGAAGCCAGAGAGCAGGAGAAGCCACCAGTGAAGCTTGGGAGAAGCGCTGCCCGCCATAGATGGGGTAAATGCTCCGGACACGAAAGACCGACTGACCAGACCGGGGGTTGTGGTGTGGGTGCATTGTTTGCCGCCCCCCAGAAAAAATTACCACCAGCTGCCACTGCTCACAATGGCATCCATGTAGAGATCATCTTAAACAAAGAGATATACTGTTGTATTATTTTTATTATTATACAGGAATTTTAGATTTTAGCCAAGTTTCTTTAGGCCTACCCATCAAAGTATACCCTTCTATAGGGCCAACGTCTTTCCGGTCTGAACCAACAAATACAGCCATCAAACCCCCCCCCCCCCCGAATCTCATTGCAAAATGAGAATACAGTATGTGTGTTGGGGTCATGTTCTAGGTGCTTTCTATGTGTTGCATTCCTTATAGGATTCTGTAGATGTAAACTGGATCGAGATCATTCATATGCTACAGTAGGATTAGCAATGGTTAATCTTACCAATGCTTTGTTATTAGGTAGTTTCTAGGTGTTTAATAGACATTTCAAGATAAACTGTATTAGGTAAGCCTTTGAGGAACTGTTTGATGTCCCAGTGTAATGCTACCAGGTGATCTCTGTCTAACATCTGGGGACATAGAGTGCCATCTAGGGCATTGGAGAAGCAATCTGTTTGGCAAGCAATGGGGTGAGGGAGAGACGCAACGTGCTCTGGTGGCAATGGTGTGCCATCGCAGCCAGGCTGTGTCTTCTGAAGTGTCCTGCTTCCCTCATCTTGGGGTCTATTCCTGGCTGCAGAGATTTACACTCTGAATAAAAGATTTCAATGGTCCCTTTTTTTATTTTTAGGTGGCTTTTGGGGGAGCAGTGAGCTTCCCCTCTTTAGCATATCTCAGGATAAGCTTAAGTGTAATGTGCTGGGGGAAATCTTGTGATTTACAGTTTAGATCACTCACAGAGACACTTTTTATGCACCTACAGTGTATCTCCAAATTTGGGAGTTTTGAAAACTACAGGAAAAATTCCTAGCAAAGCCATCTCCTATGCAGATCATAGCCCTCTCCTCTTCTCTTCTGGAAGTGTTTAATTACTCTGTGCCAGCCCAGCATCTCTGCCCTTATTGAACCTCCCTATATAAATCTTTTATGTAGCTGCCAGCAGAGGAGCCAAGGGAAATACTATAGAGTCTGCTGGGGCTGCTGAAATCACAGCCAAGATGGCAGCACTCATCAGCAGTTTCAAGGCTTTTGGATGTCTACATAAGGGAGGCTTTTACAGATAACGTAATGTACACATCATCTTATGGGGAGATTTTTGTTGAAAATGTTTACAAATTCAGACCAGGGTGTTTTTCGTATGCCCAGAACAGAAGCAAGTAGGAATAAGTATGATTTGCTAAACTCATTGCAGTACAAATAGTACTGTAGACATAGGCAAATGGTTAAACAAAGCTGCATTTTCCTATAAAGCTGCTAATGCCCTGGACTTGTTCAGGTGAACGATATGGGTTAATGAGCTGCTTCTTTTGTAATCAGAACCTATTCTCATTACATTTAAACATTACCCTGGCTGATCGCACAGCACCATTTTCTTTAAAGCAATATAAATAACATTTTCTGAAGCCTAGACCTACATATTCTTCCCTTCATATAAATACCCTATTTGGTATTCTTTTGACAAGGTCATGTTGGTGGACCATGAAACTTTTCATAAGAGTGAAAATATCAGTCAAGACTTTATCGTGAGATAGTGTTCCATACAGGGAAAAAAAAAAAAACGTAATAACAAGGAGAAGCCCATGCAATTTCAAAGGATTCTTTCAAATATTGATGCCAAACTCCCTATGTATTTCATATCCTTTCTTCAAGCATATTTGAAATTCTATTTGTTGTGTAAAGCAAACCTAAATATGTTACAGAATTTTTAATTGGAGCCCAGGATCAAGAAATCTAATTTATGGTTACAAAAAAAGAAAAAGAATTATAAGACCAAAAATGAAAATGTTGTCAGAAAATTATAAAAAATGTAAAGAATAAAATTATAAAAAAATACAGAAAATTCTCAGTGCCCTCTTTTTTGTGTCTACTCCAGTGCAAGGGAGCATGTAGAAAATCATGAAGGTGCGAGGCCTCATGTACTATTTATTCTACTCATGTTTCCTCATGTATTTTACATTTAACGAAGACAAAGAACATTTATATTGTAGTTAACAGAAAGGATATATTACTGAAGACTGAAGCTTCACTGGCCTGATAGCCACACAATTTTACAATTTACTATATTCAAAAGTGAACCAAAAAAGGTTTGAGTTAACTTTCATTTTTAATCTGCTGTTTTCATAAAATATTTGCATTGCAAATAGACATGTGCAATTAGTTTAGTTCCGAATTCATTTTTCAACGAAATTCAACAAATTTGGTAATTCAGAAATATTCAAATGAATGAAAACTCCTTTGACAATTTTTTCTGAAAGCGAAAATTCAAAAATATGGAAAGAATGAAAAGCCGAAATAACTAATAATAACTATTACTAACTATTAAATAATAGGTATTGAAATTTCCTTTCAAATTTGGCTGTTCGTGAACGTAACGAATATTAATTTATCCAAAGTTACGAATTATCCGACATAACGAATGCCGCATCTAAAACGAATGGAACTCAATGAATAATAATTAAAAAAACTTTTTATTATTAATTCATTACGTTCCATTCATTTAGATGTGGCGTGCCTTATTTTGAATAATTCGTAACTTTGGATAAATTTGTATACGCTATGTTCAACAGCCAAATTTGAAAGGAAATTCTAATACCTATAATTTAAGAGTTCGTTATTATTAGTTCGTTATTATTTCAGAATTTCTAATTTTTGTTCCAATTTTTGGATTTTCATCCTTTCAAATTTTCGGATTTTCAAATTTTTCCGAATTATGGAAATAACGTATACCACATCTAAACGAATGGAACAGAACTTATTCAAATTTTTCCAAAGTTACAAATTTATTTTAAATAATGAATTCCAATCATAACGTATGACCCGAAAAAAAAAACCATAAAACGGACATGTCTACAAATAATGTTTAAGACCATGGTCCATCCATTACCCAAAACAAACAGCAGAGTTTTCCATGAAGAGTGCAAAGCAGTAGCTGTTTACTTTCAGACTTTTAACAGGCAGCCAAGGAGGGAGATGAATCACTTAAATGCTCCCTGCACTGAGGAGGAAATTAGACGTATAATTAAATCCCTTAAAACAGGCACTGCCCCGGGTCCGGATGGCTATTCGGCCTTTTATTATAAACAATTCACTGATCAATTATTCCCTAAACAACCACATTATTTAACTTTGTGCTGACCGGGGGGCGATTCCCGGATGAGATGCTCCTGGCAAGCATGTCATTGATCCCTAAACCTGGCAGGGACCTCCTGGACCCTGCCAATTACAGACCAATTTCAGTCATGAACAATGACTTGAAGATCTTCATTAGGTTGCTCACTGACAGATTAGCTACATTAATCCCTAGATTAATATCCCCATTCCAAATCGGGATTTATCCCGGATAGGCAAAGAAATCACTGACAATATCAGACTGGCCGCTAATATTATACAGGATGCAAACCTCCCCTACCGCATCTCCACTTCTTGTAAGCTTGGACATTCACAAAGCTTTTGATAGTGTATCCTGGGAGTACCTTGGCATGGTGCTACAAAGATTTGGTTTCCTGGGGGGAATTTTTCCACGCATTTCAGGCCCTATATACAAACCCCCAAACGAGGATCCGTATTCCAAGTAATAACTCAAATTTTCTTAAACTGTGCAGAAGCACCAGACAGGGGTGTCCACTTTCCCCCTTATTATTTGCTCTTGCCATGGAGCCCCAGGCCATTGCCATCCTTAAACACCCTGATATCGCTGGCTATATAAAGTGTACCTCCCAATATAAGTTGAGTATGTACGCAGATGACCTGCTTCTATTCATCTCCAACCCCACTATATCTCTCCCCAATTTGCTCCATACATTAGATGATTTTTCAAAACTATCAAATTTGAATATCAATCTTACGAAATCCATTGGAATGCCACTCATTATCCCTGAACCTCAATCTCAGGCTCTTAAAGCCTCCTTTCCCCTTCAATGGTCCCACTCAGATCCCCAGGTACAGCATAACTATCTCACACCTGACTTGCAATCACTTTTCCTTAAAAACTATCCTCCTAAGCGATCTAGGCTTAGACAGAATTTAAAAACCTGGCAATCTTATATTTCATTTTTGGGCAGAATAACTGCAGCCAAAATGACGATACTCCCAAAACTTTCATACTCATTTCAGGTCCTCCCCATTAGAATCACTAAAACATATGTGTCAGCCTTTCAGAGAGATTTGAATAAATTCATTTGGGCAGGCCTTCCCCCTAGATTCTCTCGCACAATACTATACACCCCTACAAATTTGGTAGGGTTGGGTGCCCCTAACCTAGTGGCCCAATGGAATATACCAAATTCCAAGATTCCTTGGGTTAGATTTGAGGCCGAATCGTTTCGCCCATTTTTCCTCCCAGGCCTATTGTGGAATAGGAGCACCTCGGGGCGGACATCTCTCAGCTCAATTCCATTGTAGCCCAGGCTCTTAAACTATGGTATAGCTATAAAGACAAGTTCTCCCTCTCCACCCAAACACCACTCCTAGCTTCTTTTCTCGGTAATCCTGCATTCCCATCAGGGTTTTCCAATCACTCAGAGTACTCATGGTGGATTGACTGATGTCTTACATCTCCATAAGTTAATCCATAATGGGAAGCTCGTCTCGTTCCCCACATTTCAAGCCTTATACCAGGCCCCCGAACAAGGAGATCTTTCGCTTTCTACAAATTAAACACTTACTCTACACACTTTAGAATTGATACCAAACTCCACACCTTCCCTTTACAAACATATATGTTTAAAGGGTCCTAGATGTAAAGCTTTGATCTCTAGCATATACTGATATTTAAATAACCAAATATTAAGTGGGACATTTTCATACAGAGAGCAATGGGAAACAGAATGCTCGTTGGAACAGGGTTCTCTGAATTGGAACTCCTGCATAGACAACCTTAAATAGAGTACCAGAGCCCTTAGTATTAGAGAGACCGCCCTTAAACTTCAAACAAGGTGGTACTATACTCCTCTTAGATTACATGCAATTTTTCCCTCATTATCGCCACTCTTTTTCCGAGGATGTGATTCCCTTGGGTCCTGTCTCCATATATACTGGGATTGCCCATATATAGCCCCCATTTGGAGAAGACTTGTCTCCTTCCCTCCAAGGTCACGGAGAACCAGGTCTTGCTTACTTCTTCACAATGCTTATGGTTTGCCCCTAATATGGATGCATCTAAAAGTGAAATGAGACTTTTTCACACTATTTCGTTAGCTGTCCAATGGTCCATAGCTCTACATTGGAAATCTAGGGACATTCCCTTGACACAAAAACTCAGGATAGACTCCATTTGTAAGGTTGAGAAAATAGATCACTCTATATTTCATACCTTACCATTCTATGACAAAAATGGTCCCCTTGGTTCACACACAATTGAATATTTGACTGATATGCTTTTTTTCCTGCACTTTTATTGCTGCGGAGTCCATCTTTAGGCAACCAATGACTATTTTTAGATGCTTACCTCTGGACTTTCTCTAGTAATCTAATGTAATGTAATCAACGTTGTACCACCACGTGCCTTTTTCTTTTCCCTAATAAAAAGTTTGTAAAAGGGGAGATGAATCCCTTACTGCTCTGATTCTTTCATTTGTGTAAAGCAATCTCGGTTTGATCTACTGAGCTGATGTTTATAAGAATCTCAGTCTGATCTACTGAGCTCTGTAAACAAGCATTTCCAGCTATTCTGTTTCAAATGCCGCTTTATGCAATGACATAACTCCTTAGACCTCCTTATTGTCCCGGACTGTATGGTCATCTACTGACTTGACACCATCCACACGCACGTTATAACTATAATAATACACAGAAGTTGCATCCAACGCAATGTTGATTTAATGTTTTTCAGTCTTTTGAAGCGTACTACGGTGGACACAATGCCAACATGGGGCAAACCGACACAAAATGGGGGAGAGCTACTAGGTTTAGGTCTGGTCAATGACCTCCCTTGCAACAGAAACAAGATATACCTGTGCTCAAATCCCAATAGCTTGTACATGCATATAATCCAGTTTTAGGTATTTGAATTTGGTGCATTCTTTGCCGCTTTTAGAACGCATGAGAAACACTTTTGCAAAATGTGCTTGTGCAAGTCTTCATGAATTCCAGGGTATGTTCCTTCTCTAACTCTATGTTGCTTTAACCAACAAAACACTAAACAAATATGATTATAGTTCTTTTTTTGTGATATTCATTATTACACATCTTACAGAGAACGATCTTATTGCAAAAAAGTAGCTTACAAACATATTTCTTTATAACAGTCACACAAACACACTCAACCTCATTTATCAACCAGTGCCAAATAAGTATTGTCTGCTTTGCCCCAAAGCAAGCAATTAGATTTAAACCTCTACTGGAAAATGACAGTTGGAGAGTGTGAGTGTAAATCTAATTGTTGAATGTGAGTAAGAAACACAGATGTCATTTAGCACACATTGATGAATGAGATTGGCTTTAGGGCCAATTAGTCCACCAGTAAGGTTTCTTTCCGACACAAACAAACACACACAGTAATAGGAAGGACCAAATGGAATTCTTTCCAGCAGATGTCTTGGCTGATATAATATCTAGTATCCTAGTCTTGATAAAGTAATTCTAGTTTCTGTGCCATTGTGCTGCTCAGTCCCAGCTGTTCTTATGGTTTTAGATCCGTGGTGGTTTTTTGGGATCACCAAACTGTAGCACCAAGTAAAGCGCATTTTAGATGTAAACCTCAACAAATGAACTCTTATTTGTTACCCTTGGTCTGTTAAATCTACAGCATTTTGTCATATCTGTTTGATAAATGAAAAAACAAAACAAAAAAACAAAATGCCCGTTAATCTTGATCAGAAACTTCAGAGCTGTCCTGTGCCCTGTGCACATTTCCTGTTTAACTTTAACAAGCGTAATTAGCCCTTCTGGTTCTTATCTTGGAATATAGAACAATTAAGCAGGGTTACATGTTACGTTTTTTTTTCATTCAATCTATATGGTAAAGATGGTTTGCACCTAAATGGAAGGGGGTCTGCTGTGCTGGGGGAGAGGTTTATGAAAAGGCTGGAGGAATATTTCATCTAGGCTTGAGGGGGAGGGAAAATTAGATTATAATGGGGCAGACAGGGATCAGTCCCTATTGGTGGGTGGAATGGGAAAGATACGGGGAGGGCTATGGTAGGTGATAAGGTCACCATATTACCAACAACCGTTGTAAATGGTACTATTTGTACTAAAATAAAAAATATGCAAAATACAACAAATTAAATTGTTTGGTCAGCAATACCAGAAATCTGCCAAGCAAAATAGATGAGTTGGAAGCTTTGGTGCACAAGAGAAATACGTTTTAACTGGTAATGCTGAATCTTGGCTTCAGTCTTCACATGACTGGGCTATAAATATTCCTGGCTATACTCTCTTTCAGAGAGACAGGGTAAATGTGAGACGTGAAGCAAGTATCAAAGAGGACCTAGTTGATGGTGTGTGTGATGAGGCTGAAGCATTATGGGTGGAACTGCACATGGGTGTGCATACTACAAAGGTAATCATTGGAGTTTGTTATAGACCTCCCAGTGTTAATGAGGAGGTGGAGACCCACCTCCTTACACAGATAGAAATGGCTTCTAGGGCTGGGACAGCGATAACAGGGGATTTTAACTACCCAGAAATTGACTGGAGTAATAGCACTGCAGGAACATTTAAAGTTAAAAAATGTATTTACCTATTACAAGACAATTTTATGGTACCAGTTTAAAGAGGGCCCAACTAGGAATGATGCTCTGCTGGACCTGGTAACCTCAAACCATGCAGAGCTTATTACTAATGTTCATATAAATAACATATTGGTAGCAGTGACCATAATATTATAATTCATTAATATTTCATTTAATGTTAGCTGTAAACAAACACATACTGGAAAAATAAAAACATTTAACTTTAAGAGAGCCAATTTTCCAAGGATGAGGGCTGCTCACCAAGACTTAGACTGGGAGGGAATATTGGCATTGAAGAACACGGAACAGAAATGGGAATTCTTCAAAAAGACTATATGTGAACACACTGCAAAAATCTATTCCCACGGGTAAGTTTAAACTGCTAAAAGTAAAACGATGTGGCTCACGGCCAAAGTTAAAGTGATTGTAAAGTCACTAGGCATAACTACTAGAATTTCCTCTGTTATAGCCAGCTATATTGCACAGTGCGTTTTTTAAAAAATTATGCAGCTCAATACCTTATTTCACAGTGCTGCTGTGCGGTCACGTGACCTCCCGCTACTCTCCTTCCCCGATCTGAGAGGTACAGGGGGAGGGGCCGAGATTCCCCTCTGACATCAGCCGGAGGTCACGCGACTGCACAGCGGTACTGTGAAATAAGTTAAAAAGGGGATGGGGTTTGAAATTTAAAAAAAAAAATATATATATATTTTATATATATATATATATATATATATATATATATATATATATATATATATATACACATACACACACACATACATACATACATACATACATACACACACATGTTCCCAACCCTAAATCTATAGAAAAAAAGGGGAATTTTGGGGATTTTAAATGAGGCATGTGCAGCATCAGAAGGGCAGTCAATGTAAAAATATAATGTTTATTTTCTGGTAATAAATACATAACATAACTGAATAATAGTGGGTTTGTATCCATATTAAGAACATGTGGCAAAACACTGTATACAAGAACAGGCACAAACAAAATACTACATTGAATGATATGATGGCAGCTATCCTCAATGCCATGGACCACTTAGAAACAGAATATTAGAGTAAAATCTATATAAATAAGACATATTGAGCCATCTAGCAAAAATGTAATGCATCAGAAAAGCCCTACGCGTTTTGTCGATTGATCCACTCTTCAGGGCATATGCATTGGAGATATATATATATATATAAACACATACTGAATAGGACGTGGTGATGGATGTTGCAACAAAAATGCCGCTCAAGGAGTGTCATGGGAGCAGTGGTACAGTGACCCAAAGAACAGACCGGAGGCATAACTCGAACCTCTTAAATGTGAAGCCTTATTTGAAAATAGGATGTGCAGAATGCACAGTGCATGGTGCCAGAAGGTGAAATAAGGTATTGAGCTGCATAATTAAAAAAGAAAAACACAAACTGTGCAATAAACAGTATCTCACAAAAGTGAGTACACCCCTCACATTTTTGTAAATATTTTATCTTTTCATGTGACAACACTGAAGAAATGACACTTTGCTACAATGTAAAGTAGTGAGTGTACAGCTTGTATAACAGTGTAAATTTGCTGTCCCCTCAAAAGAACACACAGCTATTGTCTAAACCGCTAGCAACAAAAGTGAGTACACCCCTAAATGAAAATGTCCAAATTGGGCCCAATTAGCCATTAACCCTCCCCTGTGTCATGTGACTTGTTCATGTTACAAGGTCTCAGGTGTGAATGGGGGAGCAGGTGTGTTAAATTTGGTGTTATCGCTCTCACGCTCTCATACTGGTCACTGGAAGTTCAACATAGCACCTCATGGCAAAGAACTCTGAGGATCTGAAAAAAAAGAATTGTTGCTCTACAGATGGCCTAGGCTATAAGAAGATTGCCAAAACCCTAAAACTGAGCTGCAGCACAGTGGCCAAGACCATATAGTGGTTTAACAGGACAGGTTCCACTCAGAACAGGCCTCGCTATGGCCGACCAAAGAAGTTGCGTGCACGTGCTCAGTGTCATCCAGAGGTTATATTTGGGAAATAGATGTATGAGTGCTGCATTGCTGCAGAGGTTGAAGGGGTGGGGTGGGGGGGGGTAGCCTGTCAGTGCTCAGACCATTACACCTCACACAGCATCAAATTGGTCTGCTTGGCTGTTGTCCTAGAACAGTGGTTCTCAACTCCGGTCCTCAGGACCCACCAACAGGCCAGATTTTAAGTATTACCTTGGGGAGATGCAGACTGGAATACTGCAATCACTGAGCAGCAAATTATATCACCTGTGATGTATTCCAGTTATCCTGCAAACCTGGCCTGTTAGTGGGTCCCGAGGACAGGAGTTGAGAACCACTGTCCTAGAAGGAAGCTTCTTCTAAAGATGATGCACAAGAAAGCCCACAGTTTGCTGAAGACAATCAGACTAAGGACATGGATTACTGGAACCATGTCCTGTGGTTTGATGAGATCAAGATAAACTTATTTGGTTCAGATGGTGTCAGGCATGTGTGACGGCAACCTGGTGAGGAGTACAAAGACAAGTGTTTCTTGC
>BLSH010488601.1:255411-276814 GCA_018402905.1 Glandirana rugosa | reverse complement strand
GGGTGGTCACTTGCGCTCTTACGTCGACCACCAAGGCGGTCGACTGGTACCTCGACTAGCTTCTACTCTTACCGAGGTTAGTAGAGATACCGGATTCTTTGGTCTCCGATACTCGTAAAACATTTTTTTTTATGTATAAACCCCCCCTTGTGGGATGGTTTACGTACCACGACGAACATTTTTCGGACCATCCTCATATATAGTACACACGCGACATTATACGCAAAAAAAAATACTCGTAAAACACTGAAGCCCAAGCGGTCTATATTTGTCGCGGTAACCCCTTCGTAGAATAGTGTGTCTAAAACCACACTAGTCTACGAAATTCCTGACCCCTTTCTAGTTCTCAGATCATCTGGGGTTTAAATTTTTTTTTACACTGGTATGGGTAAAAATAGTATTCTGGGGGCAGGGGTGCATTTTTATTAATTATTCATTTTGCTTTTTATTTTTACACTGTCCCTTTCATCTTTTTTTATCATTTTTATCACAGGGATTTTAAATATCTCTTATGATAAAAATGGGTATGGTCACATTTTTTTTTAAATTTGGGGTCTACTAGACTCTTGATCTTTCCCCAGTCCTTAAAGCATCTGATCACACCAAAATCTGTGTGATAAGATGCTTCCCCAATGGCGCTGTTTATATCTGGCGAACCCGAAGTCACAAAATGCTCATAAAAAAAAACGCATATTACAGCGCACACATGATATATACTCCTACCAGGCTTTTTACAAGCAGCACCATGCATTTGGTAGGGTGTTCCCCCCCAAATATGTATTTTTTTTTACAAAATGCTCATAGCCTCTGGTTTCTTAGGCCATAGAGATGATTGGAGCCATTCTCATCTTCGATCAGCTCCATGGTCAGCTGGCGGAACCACCAGCTGCATTCTCGCGTTCACTGGTGGGACAGGAGAGCCTGCAGAGACCAGTAACATACTAGTATGTCGCTGGACCTTGTTGGGCATATATTGTAATGTTCTTTTTTTTTTCATGCAGCCTGTGGGTTAAATGAAAAAACACATCAATCTGTGGGTATGCCCACCATTAGAAAACCTCCCTTCATCCACCCACTTCTAATGGTGGGCATAGCCCCTTTTTAAAAATATATACCAGAGCATGGGGCACTGCGCCCCAATTTCCACCCACTGCCCCTATGCTCCGGTATATTTGCTCTTTTTTTTAACTGGTGGTGAAATCACCTCCTACAGCGCTGGAGTCGCTGCTTTATGAATGGTGGGAGCAAATGCTTTTGCTGTCACCATTAATAAAATCAGTGCTGCAGCTGAATGGCATACCTGAAAAGGAATAAACAATTAATAAAACACAGTAACATTATCTAAATGATATGATAGGGTGGGTGTCTTTTAGAGGGGAAGATAAGGGAAAAGAGATAGCAACACTATAAAAAGGGAAAAACATTCTCACAGGATGGTAAGGGGAATATTCCCAATATAAAGCACGAAAAGGCGTTTTCACCCAAAGGAATGGGTATTATACCTAGGGTTGACCACAAGGTGATGGTGTGGATTAGAGGGGGAAGGGAGGAGAGAGAGGAGGGGGATTTGTTGGGGGGTGGGGTTTTTTTTTGTTCTTGCTCTCCCAGGGGGCTTGGTATGTTGAAGGGATTTGATGTTGGTATGCATTTTGGGTGGAAGAGTGTTAATGTGTAAGGATGTAAACAAGTGTAGTTAACTTGTATGTATGTTCATATAGAGAATATGCAGATGAGTATTTTGTAAAGATAGTTTTTTTGCTATGAAAAAATCTAATAAAGAGTATTACATAAAAAAAACAGTAACATAAAACAAATACATACCCGCTAATAAGAAAAAAATGTAAAACACATTAACAATAAAAAATTACAGATAAGCATTAACAATAAAAAATTACAGATAAGCATTAATATAAAAAAAATACATACCTGCAAAGAAAACACAATAAAAACAGTAACAGGTATGCATAAAACATATTAACAATAGAGAGAGATGAGAGAGAGAGAGAGATGAGAGAGAGAGAGAGAGAGAGAGAGAGAGAGAGAGAGAAAAAAAAGAAACACAACAGTTTTTGGCTTATTTTATTTTTTTTTGTGGTTTTTTTTTTTTTTTTTTTGGTACGCCTTTTTTTTTTGTAACTAAACTAACTGGTTCCAGGTTTGGGTCTCTCAAAATGCACTGGCATCTTTGGAGACCCTATTTAAGTGTGCCTATCACTGTGTCTGCTGCACCCTACGCTAATAATTCACTAATGTGTGGTAGCGTTCAAAACAGTCATCGATGCAGAAACCAGGCTGGTCAGGACAGGTGGGGCAATAAGTGTGGGTGTCACCACTGTATCCACTTTGTCTGCAGACACAACTCTTTTGGGGTGTTCTGTGGCCTGGGGTACCACGGATGACTCGTGGAAAGTGCCTCCCATGCAGCTGGCTAACTGCATTCACATTGTGAAGTGGGGGTGCAGCACCATCTGGAAACAGAAGGGCTGTGATGATCTCTTCCATGAATTTGAGTAAGGATCCCGTCCGTCCTGACGCTCTGTATAAGACATGAGCGTTCAGGAAAGCCAATTGAAAAAGGTATATAGACACTTTTTTGTACCAGCGTCTAGCTTTACGGGTAATTAAGTATGGCATCAATAACTGGTCGTTAAGGTCCACCCCTCCCATATTTAGGTTATAATCGTGGACACAGAGGGGTTTCTCCACAACACCAGTCGCTGTAGAAATTTGGACAGTCATATCTGCAGGGAGGTCAGAAAGAAAATTCCAATTGTCCCTCCACTTCATCGCAAATTATTACACTTCAAGCAGGCTCTCTCCCACGGTCTAAGACGGGAATTTACAAGCCGTTGGGGGAAGCCCCGGCGATTAGGTCGCATGGTGCCACATGCGCCAATTTGATGATCAAACAAGTGACTAAAAAGTGGCACGCTCGTGTAATAATTGTCCATGTACAAGTGATTCACTCCGAATAAGGGTGAGGTGACACCAAGCTCCACACAATCTTGACAGCGCTCCCTATGTAGTCTGATCATCCTTTCCGGCTCTACGTGACTATCTTTGCCCTCAAACCATGAAACTACATGTATAGCCTGTGGCCCTGCCACAGAGCTTATACATCTTGACCCCGTATCTGGCACGCTTGCTGGGGACATACTGTTTGAAAGCAAGACGGACAGAAAATTTAACCAGGGACTCGTCCAACACCAAGTTTGCCGCACTTTTCATTCCCAACCAAGTTGTGTGCGTGAAGTGGTTTATGAGGGGCTGAATTTTGTAGAGCCGGTCAAATTCAGGGTCACCCCATAAATGACTGAGTTCATTGTCACTGAAGTGCATTAACCGCAAAATCTGCTCGTATCATGCCCTGGACATGCAAGCAGAGAACATGGGCATATGGTGAATTGGGTCAGTGGACCAATATGACCGCAACTCCGTTTTTTTTGTTATGCCCATGAGGAAGGAAAGGCCCAGAAAGGTCTTAAATTCTGGAACCGTGATTGGTTTTCAGTCTCTGGCAAGTGTCAAATAGGGATTAGCGGCGATGAATTGACCAGCATATAAATTGCTTTGCTCCACTCTAGATCTATAGAGATCTTCCGTGAAATACAGCGGATAAAAATCGATGGCCGTAAAATAAACTGTATTCACCGTGATTCCAGGTTGGCCAGTGAATGGGGGAAGTATGGGTGCTGAGTCAGTGGGGGGTTGCCAATCAGGGTTAGTGAATTCATCGGAAAGGGCACTATGGGTTCTGCGGACCTGTGTTTGTCTTCTTTGTGGCTGCAGGACATTACTTGTGCTAGCCACAGCAGTTTGATCTGCACTTATGGGACTCGCCACGTCACCACGTGATACTGCAGTGCTGGTTCGTCTACGTCCAGGGGATACTAGGCCGCTGGTGCTTGCCAGTTCACCAGAAGGCGTAGCGGCGCTAGTACTGACTCTCTGCTCTATACGAGAGCCCTGTGCCTGACCCTAGCAGGGACCACAACTCTGTTGTCAAAGCCATCTGTCAGGGTGCCGCTGCTCTCTACAGGGTCATATGCTGAGCCTGATTCTGACAGTGGAGCTTCCCAATCGCTCTCATCTGTCATACTCAGCATAGTGTAGGCCTCTTCGCTAGTTTAAGCGCGATTGGACATTTGGACTTTCTAAATTTAAATACGTACACTAGCGTGACTCACAGGCAAAAAAGTGCACCTGGTTGTCAGCCGATTTCAAACGCTACCAAATTCACTGTCAGATTTTGCAGGGATCGGGCGTGATCTCTGCGAAGGCTGCAGATATGTGTTTTGTAAGTGACAGCAATCTATTGATCCTGCACTTAAGTGGGCTGGGCGGAGGGGCTAAATGCAGGTGCTAGCAGGTATCTGGGCTAATCCTGACAACGCTGCGTTTTTTAGAACTAATCTAGTGGGGATGCTAATATATATCTGATCAGATTGCAGATATTGATCTGATCAGATACTTCAATGGTATCGAACACCTATCTAATGTGTGTGTATGCGTGTCAGAGTACCTAACTAACTGGCCCTGCCTGGTGTTTACGCTGACCCTAACGCACACTAAAACCTAACTGGGGTCCCCGCCGGGCGATCGGGGGTTAAAACCTATAAATGGTATATAAAATATACGGCGGGTAATCTGATGGGGGAAAAAAGAAAAAAAAACTAGCTAGCTAGCTTCACCTGTGACACTTATAGTGATCACAGGTGACGGGGCAATGAAGGCGTTAAAAACTTTATTGGGGGCAGGGGGGGTATTTACATCTACCTACCCTAACACTGATTTAGTGTCACAAGTACAGCGATCGGTAAAAATCAGATCACTGCACTATATGACACTGACAGGGGTGACAGGAGTGAAGGGGTTAACTGGGGGGGGGGGGGCACAATCAAAGGGTAAAAAGTGTGCCTAACTTGTCCTGGTGTCAGTGTAGTGTTGTGCAACTTGCTTTTAGACGTTCTCTCTTCCTCGCTGACACCGAAAAGGGCTTCAGGGAGGAATGCACCTCTGCCTCTAATGTTTATGTGCAATGTAATTGGCTAGGATTGATTGGCAGGGCCAAGACAAATTCATTGGCCTGGCCTTGTAGAGAATCAGTCCTCTAACAAATTGCACAGTAGTGCACACGCTCATGGCGCGTGATCGCGGCCACCGTCATATAACGGTGATTTGCGATAACGGACCACCTTGCCGCTGTCACGCTGCGGCGGGTGGTCGGCAAGTGGTAAAAAAAATAAATAATAACCATTTCGAAAAAATGTATCATTTTCCTTCCACTTCACAATTATGTGTCACTTTGGTCACATAAAATACCTTTACGTTTTTGGCTGAAACATGCCAAAATGTGAAAAATGTCAAGGGGTATGAAAACTTTTTCAAGGCAATGTAAGAGGCATGGAGGAGCTCAGCTATGAGGAAAGATTAGAGGAACTGACTTTATTCTCTCTTGAGAAGAGGAGATTGAGGGGGATTTGATCAACATGTACAAATATATAAGTGGTCCATATAGTGAACTTGGTGTTGAGTTATTTACTTTAAGACCATCACAGAAGACAAGACTCTTTACGTCAGGAGGAAAAAGTTTTCATCTACAAATACGGAAAGGCTTCTTCACACTAAGACCCCTTTCACACTGAGGCAGTTTTCAGGCGTTTTAGCGCTAGAAATAGCGCCTGTAAACTGCCTCCCGTTCTCTGCAATGGGTGCTTTCACACTGGGACGGTGCACTTGCGGGATGTTCAGAAAAGTCCCACAAGCAGCATCTTTGGGGGGGGGGGGGGGTTGGGAGCACTGTATACAGCGCTCCCAAAATGCCCCTGCCTATTGCAATGAATGGGCAGCGCTTTGGAAGTGCTGCAACACAGGAATTTTTAAACCCCTTTTTTGGGGTTAAAAGCGGCACTTAAACAGCGGTAAAGCACCGCTAAAACAAGTGGCGCTTTACCGCGAACACGGTCCCAGTGTGAGAGGGGTCCAAGTGCTGTGAAAATGTGGAATAGACTCCCTCAAGAGCTGGTAATGTGAAACTCAGTAGATTGCTTTAAAAAAGGCCAGGATTCTTTTCTAAGCATATTTAATATAACTGGATACATTTATAGGTAAAGTTGATGCAGGGAATATCCAATTGCCTCTTGGGGGATCATGAAGGATTTTTTTCCCCTGCTAGAGCACATTGGATCATGCTTTGCTGGGGGTTTTTTGCCTTCCTCTGGATCAACTATACAGTTGTATGCAAAAGTTTAGGAACCCCTAACAATTTCCACGATTGTCATTTATAAATATTTGGGTGTTTGGATCAGCAATTTAATTTTGGTCTATCAAATAACTGAAAGACAGTAATATTTCAGTAGTGAAATGAGGTTTATTGGATTAACAGAAAATGCGCAATATGCATCAAAACGAAATTAGACAGGTGCATAAATTTGGGCACCCTAACAGAAAAATCACATCAATATTTAGTAGAGCCTCCTTTAGCAGAAATAACAGCCTCTAGAAGCTTCCTATAGCCTGTAATGAGTGTCTGGATTCTGGGTAAAGGTATTTTGGACCATTCCTCCTTACAAAACATCTCCAGTTCAGTTAGGTTTGATGGTTGGCGAGCATGGACAGCCCTCTTCAAATCATCCCACAGATGTTCAATGATAATGATAATTTGTCCGCCGCAATCCCGCTGAAAATCGCAGATCGCTGCCATTACCAGTAAAAAATAAACAAAAGTCCATAAATATATCCCATGGTTTGTAGACGCAATAACTTTTGCGCAAACCAATCAATATATGCCTATTGCATTTTTTTTAACCAAAAATATGTAGAAGAATATACATCGGCCTAAACTGATGAATAAATTTGTTTTTTACATTTTTTATTGGATATGTATTACAGCAGAAAGTAAAAAAATATATATATATATTTTTTTTCAAAATTGTAAGTCGCAAAAAATAAAAACCGCAGAGGTGATCAAATACCACCAAAAGAAAGCTCTATTTGTTGGAAAAAAAGGACATCAATTGTGTTTGGGTACAGCGTTGCACGCCTACGCAACTGTCCGTAAAAGCGATGCAGTGCCAAATAGCAAAAAATGGCCTGGTCAGGAAGGGGGTAAATCCTTCCAGTCCTTAAGTGGTTAAATTGCAATTTTTTTCTATAAGAGGAGACATGAGAAATGTGTGTGATGGTTGTAAAAGTATTGCGCCAAATTCAAGTAAAGGTCTAGAAAGGTACATGAATTTGGCACACACTACCCAACTTTTAGAGCACTCGCAAGACACTTTTGCAAAATCTGTCTGCGCCAGTCCTGGCATGTGTTAATATTACCATGGTATATGTTTTTAGGTTTTAAATGAATGAAACAGCGTTTCTAAGGGGATAAAAGCTTCAGTAACTTTTTTCTTCATTTGTATTCTGATATTCATTTGAGGTTGTGGGCCATTGAAGTCCATAAGTCAGGGATTTGTCCATATATTTTTTATTGTCGTTGCTTTCATTCTTTATTTGCCATGTAAACAGTATTACTTGAAAATGTATCTGTATGTATTTGTCCAGAGGCACTCTCCATTCATCTTATACCTGACTTCATTGGGAGGCACAACCCCACTAACGCAACAGTGCCAAGTTCCAAAAGATTCTAAATGGATAATTACGGGGGTTGAACCGAATCAGATAAAGTAAATGACAAACTTTATTAACAATAGAGGATTTCAAACATCATGTTAAAAACAAAGTAGCATTATGCACCATTTGCCGTTAGAGGCAGTGGACCAGATTGTAGAATGCATTACACTAAAGTATATGAATGCACTGGATGGACTGCCTGTCCACCTGATAAGGGATTAAGTGTTTCCTTGTGTGCAGCTATCAGTGACTCAATTTCTTGCATGCTTTTATAGGCCCTCCCTATTCATGGCTTATTCCATTAGAGGTCGACTGATTTATAGGGCCGATTTTTGGCATTTTTTAAATTAATCGGCACCGGCCAATTGTGCTGCAAATTAGGCCAATTCATTTATGCACTAAAGGCCGGTTCACACAGTGGCGATCAGTCTTGCGGGGCAACTCAGCACGATCCCGCACAGCGCGACTTGAAAAAGAGAAGTCGATGCAATTCACCTGAATTAGAACAAGAAAGACAAAAATCCGGGCAGCCTGCCAAGTCTGAGAACATCGCTGATAAAAGAACCAAAGAGATACATGTTTATACTTATCAAAGGAATGAACTCCAGGGTGCAGGTGAGATCAGTTTAACCATTTAAAGACAATCTTTTCTAACATTTGTTGCTTACAAGTAAAAATCCAGTATTTTCTGCTAGGAAATCATTTGGAACCCCCTGCCTCTTCAGGCAGTTCCTTTGACAGGCAGAGTAATTTCTGATTTCAGGGGACGTACCATGCTGTATGCCAGGTGATTAAATGGGCTGGAATTATTGGAACAAGTGGATTTATTATGAGGGCCTTTCTTTACTTCTGTGTGTAGGTAGGTATAAACCCCAACAAATGAACAAGCACTGCTCTGAACTGTGTAGCTATCTTTGTATAGGGCTGGTAATACACTCCCTGTTGCAGGTGCTCTGGGTCAAGTGTTTTTTCTATGTTGCGATATATGCTGTGAACAAAGCTCAAACGCCGAAACGCGCCAGCCTTCGCTGCTATATTACATGGATTTGATGCAATAAAGAAGAAATTATGATATATTGCGGATGTGCCGGCTCTTTCTTGGACGGTAGGTATACCAATTGTTTTTGTTACCATGAGGTAAAGATCCACGGAGGGTTGTGACCTAAAGAATGTATCCTCCTCCCTCTCTTCTAGATTATATATCTACCTTCTATTGTATGGACCCTGGGTCTGTGATTCCTTATGTGGCATGCTATGCCTAGGATGAGCTCCAGTCAACGTCATAAGGGCATTGAACATACTTACACATACACCTTTCCTACTGTGGGAGCTTAGTTACTTAGTTTTAAGTTTAGTTCTTTTGATAACCTTATAGGTAGCTTTCCTACGTTAGCACTTTTGCTCCTGAAGAATTGTGATTTGTGATAAATGTTAAGCTTTATATGGGAGGGTGATTCAGTCCTATGTTACATTATCTTCGACTCATAGGGGTTGATTTTTTTAAAGGCAATTAAACTGTGCACTTCACAAAGAGCAGTTGCTCCAGAGCTTAGTAAATGAGAAGGTTTGTTGACTTCCATCAGCCACTCCGGTACAGGCAAAAGTAAAAGTTGTTTTTTTATTTTCCTTGCACGCAATTGGGTACTTTTTGCAAAGTGAAGCTTTACCTCATTTACTAAGCTCTGGAGCAACTGCACCTTGCAAACTTCACAGTCTATTTGCCCCATAGTCTGCAAATCAGCAAGTTCAGTATACAATGCTGTGAAAAAGTATTTGGGCCCTGCTATTTTTAATTGTTTACTTTGACCATCAAACAAATTTTAATATTACACAAAGATAATAACCCAAGTAAATAAAAAATGCAGTTTTTAAATGATTTAATTTATTAAGGAAAAAAAAAAGCTGTGTAAACCTCCCCACTGAGCTATTGTGTTCTGATAGGGGGAACTACCCCCCCACCAGAACACACTGTATTGGCTACCTGCGCTTATCGGATGCTGGTTTTCCAGCATGCCTGTTTGACCGGCTTCTGTTGGATAGGCTGGTGTACACATCGGCCGATTTCTGTTGAACCGGACAATATTTGGCCCGTGTGTACAAGACTTTAAAAGAAAATGGGGTCCTGGCTAATGTGAGAGTTTCTGTACAATTCATGCAAGTTAAATTGATTGTTGTGAATGCTAAACTGCTCTGCGCCTAAGGGCTCCTTCAAATCTTTGTAGTGCGTTGCGTTAAGGCAGCCCATTCATTTTGAATGATTTGGCAGTGCACTAAAAATCCTTCATGATCTTTTTTAATGCAACACATTGCAGTGCATGGTACGTGCGCTGCAGTGTTGATGCATTGCCAAGTACTGTAATAGTGCGCTTGGGAGCCATTCAGAATTAATAGAACCACAACACACACAAAATAGCATTCGGCACTGTGCATTGTCATGCTCTTTGCGAACGTAAATGCTAAGCTTTTTTGCACTTTAGGCCCCACTATATGTACCATGTTGACCACAACCTCTCTAAACTTATAGGAGCTTCCAACTTGGAACAGTCCCATTCTCCTTAAAGGAACAGCAGAGAAAGTCCCAAATCTTCTAAAAGTGCCCATTACCCTGATGCATAGTAAAACATACATTTTCATGCACATTACTGCAACACATACAGTGTGGCGTGTTCATTGCCATTAATTTAAAATGTCACTTTAAATGTAATTTTGTAATGCACCTCCCAAAAAAACACAAACACAAAAAAGGTGCATGTACAATGATGGGTTTAGGTTGAGCAGCCATCCCATTTAAAATGAATATTCTCCATCAACACAGCACAATGTAATGCATTGTAATATGCGATAAAGCAATCTAAAAGGAGTCTGAACTTTGTTTACATTTTGAACATGCCCCTATTAAACCAGTCTGCAAAAAATCAAATGCAAACATACGACAAACTGCTTTCTTTCCAGTAGTTTTTATTTGTATTGTCATGTAAAATGTCATTTAGCATATAATCTTTCATCATCATATGAACTTTAAAACATAAAACATGTTAGTAGTAACTTTTTGGAATGTCTTAAATTTTTCAAAGCTATCCTTTGGTTTACTTTTTATAGAACACATTTCACCCTGTTCTGATATTTTGTATAGTTGTTTTGCAGACTAACATTTGCCTAAAAGATATGAGAGAATCCTAAAGATTTATTTTGATATACAATACTTTAAAATCTTTCTGAAGTATTTAACAAATACATCATTCTATTACAAGGCATGTGACCATCAAGTGATCCTGGACATGTACTGTATATTAGTGTTGATGTTCTGTTAAATAAGCATGACTACTACCTTAATTGCAGAGCAGCGGTCGCAATGGATCATCTGATCAAACAGAAATCTTCCTCTGAGGCTTAATGAATGAGGTCAATGTTTCCCATTGTCAGTCCACAAAGTACTGCTACCAGTTCAATGCTTATGTACAAAGATCACTAACCAACAGCAACTAACCGTTGTGTTGCTATAGTGGTGCCTCATCTTCAAAGGAACTTGTATGACTATTGAGACTGTACCTAAGGGGGCAATCATTCTTGACTTGTTTTTGATGGTACAGGCGTTGAGCAGTCATCCTTATCCGTACTTCACTAAACCTTATTTCAAAACTTGGTTTATTAAAGACCTAAAGCAGATATGAGCATTTGAAGTGCCCCAACACTTCCTGACAGACTTGGTTTAACTGAATATAGGTGTAAACTGTTGACAATTGACGAGAACAGCAAAAAACACTCAGAACTACTGGTCCCCAAGTATGATCTGGTCTAAACAGGTCTCATAACAGTGTGAACATATGCAGTGCAGTTTTAGAGAGGGGTGAATAAATGCTGTCAAGAATTCTTTCAAAAATATATATTTTAATGGTTTATTTTTATCAGTTTACAAAATGTAAAGTGAGCAAACAGAAGAAAAAAACTAAATCAAATCAATATTTGGCATGGCTACCCTTTGGTTTCAAACCAGTATCAATTCTAACACCTGCACAAATGATCATCAATTTCATAAGTTGAAACACAGTTGTTAACTGAAACAGTGTAAGAGGCAAAAGAGCAAAAGAGGCAGTGTAAGTGTAAAACTGGATGAGGAACAGACAAACTATGCTACTAGGATGAGGTTGTGGAAGACCGTTTCATGTCACAGGTCATACACCATGGCAAGACTGAGCAAAGCAACAAAGACACACGGTAGCTATACTACATCAGCAAGGTCTCTTCCAGGCAAAGATTTTACAGCAGACTGGGGTTTTTAAGATGTGCTGTTCAAGCTCTTTTGAAGAAGCACAAACAGGCAACATTGAGGACCGTAGGTGGAGTGGTTAGCTAAGGAAACAATGCAGCAGATGAAATCATGCTTACCTCCCTTCAATGTTGGAGGATTTCCAGCAGTGCCATCAGCACAGAACTGATGAAAACCTGTGGAACCCAGGTACACCCATCTACTGTTAGGAGAAGTCTGGCCAGAAGTGATCTTCATGGAAGAATTGAAACCAAAAATCCATACCTCTGACATGAAAACAAGGCTAAGCGACTCGACTATGCACAAAAACATAGAAACTGTGTTGCAGAAAAATGGCAGCAGGTGCCCTGGACTAATGAGTCAAAATCTGAAGGATCAGATGGTCAGGATCAGTGGTGTCCTCAATCCTGAGAAATACAATCTATCATGTCATACAATCTTGTGGCATTGGACCCAAAATTATTCTGCAGCCAGGCAAGTCACACCAAATATTGATTTGGTTTGTTTTTCTTTTCTGTTCATTTACTTTCCATTTTGTTAAGCGACAAAAATAAACTAAGATTTCCATTTCTGAAAGCATTCTTAAAGGAGAAGTTCACCTTTCATAACATGTTACATCCATATGCGGGGTGTAACATGTTTTGAATGCACTGACCCCCACTGTGCCAGCTAGCGGGGGTTCTTCTCCACCCACTAGCTGTCAAAATGTTAAAAAGAAAAAAACTCATGGCCATGCGGGGCTCCATCCACTCAGCTGTGACACTCATTCACAGCGCTCGGTGAATGGAAAACTACAAGGTCCGGCAGCATTTGCGGCTGTCGGCTTGTAGTTTTCAATGATCTACCATGGCACCATGAGCACTGTGGCAGTTCATGCATTCTTCCAGTCAAGCATGTATCAGCTTCCTCGTGTGAGGTATGAAGAAGCAGGTACACCAACAGGTCTGCAGGAGACCTGCATGGAATCAGCGATTGCTGGTGCTATGCTTTACAGGCTCCTGCAACAAAAAATAATAAATGCACATTTTTTACCTGCACAAAGATGTGCATTTATTATTTATGTCTGAAATGCTGAACTTATCCTTTGTCCACTTCACCTCCGGAAGATTTACCCCCATGACCAGGGCCTTTTTAAATGTTATTTTAACTGAGACAAATGCAGTCTTGAAACACTTTACCTAACACAACCCACAAATAGAGCTTACTTTTTGTGGTATCTGATCACCACTACGTTTTTTTTTTGCAATATAAACAAAAACAATATTTTTTATTTTCTGCTATACAACACATCCAATAACATTAAAAAACAAACAAAAAAAATTAATAAATCTTATTTCTTAGGCCAATATGTATTCTTGCTACATGGTTTTGGTAAAAAAAAATCCCAATAAGCATATATTGATTGGTTTACGCAAACGTTATAGTGGCTACAAACTATGGGATATATTTATGGATTTTTTTTTACACTAGTAATGGCAGCAATCTATAGTGGGACTGCAGTATTGCAGAGGACAATCTGACACTACAATAATAATTATGCATGGTCAGTATACTAATGACACTGGTTGGGAAGGGGTTAAACATCTAGGATGAGCAAAGGGTTAACTGTGAGCCTTGCCAGTGTTTGTTTTTGCATACACAGTGTGCTGTTTGCAGACACAGAATACATCCCTTCTCCCAAACCCCCCATCAGAATTGAGATATGCGTCGCTTATGTGGGCATATCTAAGTTTTCTGCATTTTACTGACATCAGCGGGTGCCGGAGGACATTGAGTCCCCGATAACCGCTGATTGGCTTCTGCTGTCCCCGGCAGGATCCTGCACACGGCTGTTGCTCTGTAGAAGTAAAAATGCAGAAAGCAAGTGGTTAATTGACATTTTTTCACACCTGCCTAAAACTTTTGCACAGTGTAATCAAAGAAAGTTAGATTAGGCTGGATTTGCCATTTCATATTTTACACAGTACAATAATTCTGCACTGGCCACTTTTTTGCTGCATTATCTAGAAGTGGAATGGATCAAGGTCAAGCTGTGGGGGTTAACAAGAACTCCAGTATAAACATAAAGGAGTGTGGGAAGCAAGCGTAATGGGTTAACTGACATCTCTTCCTGAGATACTGATCTTTGAACGCTTGGCTGTCAGTGCAACCATACCATTACCTAAACACTTACGGTTCCTGCAGATTTGCTGCAGTTGGTGCAATGAAATACTATATGGCCAACCATTCCAATACAAGTATTCAGCATAGAATGTGTGCTGAAAACAGGTGTTTGGGTAACATTATGGCTGGTAGTCTTGGCATTTTCAACCATGAACCAAGAAACGCAAACTAAACCGGTCAGCAATTTTAAATCAAAAATCCTACCAAGGGCAGACATTTCATGGTGTCTGCTTTTCCATTTTTTATAAATGAAAAAACCCTTCTCCAGAATATATTTTACCTTTGTTACAGGAGCCCGACATCTGTGTTAGTCTCCACTCCATCTATATCAAAATTGCTTTGCATTGAACAGGAGAATGGCAGTTGTCTATGGCTTGTTCATAAAATAAACAAAGTGGAAGTAAATGAAACCAGTGAATATAGGTGGCTTTTCTAATTAAACAATGCTCTCAGTAGGGCTTTTAATTGTAAGTGTTAAAAAGGCTGTAAGGTTTGATTAATATTTAGAAAGACCACAATAGAAGATATGAATATATTACGGGAGTGAATATATACTCTATTTTGCAATTTATTTTTAAAAAAGCTAGTTTGGAAGACAAAGACCAAGGCCTTTAAAAGCAAAAAATACTGGTTCTCTTAAAAAAAAAACAATTTAATCCATCGAGGTACTTATTCACATTTAAGAAAGAATATGCATGCTCTCCAGCTAGGAGCAAATATGAAATGCCCACAGCTTTCAAAAACCTAAGATTACTTTACAGGGTTATAAACCAAAAACAAACAAAAAAAATACTATTTTGCAGCTTACCAATCCTTAAATATGGTGGCTGCATTCATTTTAAAGCCCCCTCCTCCTTTCATTTTCACCTAATGATCCAGCCAGTAACACACCTCCTGTATGAGGGTGGCTCCTGTATCTATGAGGGAGCAGTAGCAAAATCAGCCTTGGACAGCAGCATGGTCTGGGGAGGGTAGAGTTAGGCCCCTTTCACACGGGCTTTCCAATCAGGTCCGCATGTCAGTTTCTCAGGTGGACCTGATCGGAGCCTCCACTCACTCATGGAGCGGCGGATGTCAGCAGTGACATGTCCGCTGGCACCCACAGCTAACCGTGAAATCGATACGGATGGTGACCCTATTTTCCATCAGTTTGGTGGATCGGATGAAAACAGACAGGCGGTCTGTTTTCATCTGATCTCCCCATAGATGAGAGTGGGGCTCTGACAAATCTGTCTCAGCACAGTGAGCGGAGACGGACCTGTCATCCGCCGGGTCAGCGGAGCGATCCCCTGCTGAGCAAAGCGGAGTCCACCAGGGCTGACCACCCATGTGGAAGGACCCTTAGATGGACTAGTCAGTATATGTCGATGGACTTTACATAAGTGTTTAAAAAGCCAAACTCCAAATAACACTTAAGCAGTTACAGAAAGTTTTGTTTATTTGGGGATAAAGGTTTTAACGAAATAAAAGCTGATCATTGTAAGAACCCCTGTCAGGGTTAAAGAGTAATTCCACTTTTGTTGAGGAAAAAAAAAAAAACCTCACAATCCTCTCTGGGTTATCTATGTACATTGCAGGGATAAAAAAAACCAAACAAACTTTGTTGCGGAGTCCTACCTGTTTCTGCTCTGAATACAAGGCTCTTTGTTGAGTGCAGCGTGAATCTGAATGGGAGTGATTTTTTTTTTATCGATCAGCTGATGCACTTGCAGTAGTCTAATGAAGAAAATGCTGGGAATGAATCCCTTTAAAAGTGATTTACCCTTTGGGAGCATGTCAAGAAAATAAATGTTTGTTGGGGATGATGCGTTAACCACTTCAGCCCCGGAAGGATTTCCAGCTTTAGGACCGGAGCCCTTTTTGCGATTCGGCGCTGCGTCGCTTTAACTGACAATTGCGCGGTCGTGCGACGTTGTACCGAAACGAAATTTGCGTCCTTTTTTTCCCACAAACAGAGCTTTCTTTTTTTGGTATTTGATCACCGCTGCGTCATTTCTGATCGCCGCTATAAACAAAAGAAGAGCGACAATTTTGCAAAAAAACCCAAATTTCTTACTTTTTCCTAAAATACAAATCCAAAAAAAAAAAAAAAAAAAAACTTTTTTTCACCGTTTTTGGCCGATTTATATTCTTCCTCATATTTGCGATAAAAAAAATCGCAATCGGCGTTTATTGATTGGTTTGCGCAAAAGTGGTCGCGTTTACGGATGATGAGAATTCATTTTTGGGGTTTTTAATTTTTTTTTATTTTTTACTAAAAATATCGGCGATCTGCGATTTTTAGCGGTACTGCGATATTTCAGCGGACATGGCGGAACATTTTGACACTTTTTTGGGACCATTGGCATTTATACAGCGATCAGTGCTATAAAAATGCTAAGCTAAGCTAAGGGTTAACTATGTTCCCTGGGCGTGTTCTAACTGTATGGGGGATGCCCTAACAGGGGAAGGGAAGTTATCACAGCCTTCACGTAAAGGAAGGCTGTGATCACAGCCCTTCCCCCTCACACAGAGCGGAGGTCCGTGTTTACATACACGGACCTCCGCTCACTCGCTCCGGGGGGGCATCGCGGGTGGCCGGCGGCAATCGAAGCCGCCGCACCCGCTCCCTGGCCCCCCTGGACACAGTGAGCGCGCGGGCGCGCCTCCGGCGGCGCGCGCGTGCTCACTATACACGTTCCCGCAGCCGCCGTCGTATGACGGCAATTTGCGGGAACGAGCCACTTTGCCGCCGTCAATTGCCGATCGGCGGTCGGCAAGTGGTTAAATCTGACTTGCAACAGAGTTCTGGGAAAATCTGTGAGCCAATCACGCAAGCAGGAAATTACATTTCTGGGAGTGATACTCCAGGTAGCCATATTGCATTGAATTTCACAGAAAATTACAGCGCCACAGACTTAAAATGCAAAAGTAATTTTTAATAACATTCAATTACAATATTGCTTGTGTAGCCCAATTGCATGTGTTATTTTATTTGCCATTTTCTTTTTCCCAGGGGAGTGGAGTTACCCTTTAAAGTGTTTGTTTCAACCCTCTAACTTCCACTTTTGATGCACAGCTTAGTCTGTTAAAGGAAGTTAAAAAAAAATAAAAGCAGGATTCACAGATGTAAAAATTAGGTTAGGGCTAGTTCACACATGCAGTGCCCTCTGAAGAACAATCCTTGTTGTCAACGCTTGGTTTTACAGCATCCTTATGGGGGAGGAACTCAAAAAAAGAAAGGCTACTTGGTTAATGCTAGCGATAGAGTGCATCATATAATGTTATGTTTGATCTGGTCTTTAGTACCACATTTGTTGCCATTACATATCTTTTGTATTTCCATGTTCCCCTAGCTGCAAGGGTACAATGTAGAACCTTTACACCGGTGAACTGAAGGAGGAGGGGCTCACATAAAAACACTACAAAATAGCCTTGCCTCACTAACACATTATTTTGAATTCAGCTTCAGGCTATACATTATGCCATTATTTGGGAATGTTGGTAAAAAAAAGTTCAACAGACACTTTAAACATACTGTGGCAGAAAAGTGAAATAAAAGACGAAATTACTTTTTTGGTTTATGCTGTAATTCGATCAGTTTCAATCCTGTTCTGATATTGAACATACCAATGTGGTAGAAGGATTTCAGTTTAAAGATCCATCAAATCAAAAACACATACAACCTCAAAATTAGAGAACTACGGTCCATAACTTCAATAACAATGTCAGAACGCATAAATCAAAATAAAAAAAAAGTGAAAATGTGACATGGTGAAACGTGGTACCATGACAGCCAATACGATTCCAGATCAAATTGTCTGACTTGAGCTTGGGAAAGGTTAGTCAAAAACCTTGTAAAAAATATACTTTGCTTTCTTCCAGTTTTACAAAATCAATTCGGCCATATATTTACATTGAATTACTTTTTTTATATTAGTACCAACAACATCTGCAGCACATCGTATAACAGAGTAATCATATCACAACATTCAGTTATAGTATACAGTCTAGTGTTCCTATCACAGACTCGCTCTCATACACACAATAAGGCCTGTAGGGTTGAAGCCCATTAATCTAGCAGTATCACTTTTGGTGCAAATGACAGCACATGTGGGCATGAAGAGAACAAACAGGTATGAACTGAACCCAACAATAGCTTTGCAAGGCATAGCTCTTTATCAAACACTGGCCCTGATTTATCAAGCTGCAACAGAATAGGAACTTTAAAACATGCTGAAGTAGGAATCTTAATGTCACTGCATGGTATTTTAGGTTGCCTTAAAGTATATGTAAACCCCAATCAACTTTTTGTTTACTTCCTTTGTTAAAGCCCCTCTCTAGGATTAAAATATATCCCCTTCCATCCATCATTAACTGATCGCAGTAGCAAAAATCTATCTAAATATACTTTTTAACTTACCTGCAGCAGCGATCAAGTGACACCACTGGCCCGAGTCCTATAGTCTTGTTTAGTTTCTGGAAGGTCCCTTCTCTGGGTGCACATGCTACCTGTGCGAAAACTTCCTATTGGATGGCCAGCAGCGGGGTCCTCTCAGGAGGGACATGAGGACAACATCAACACAGGGGGTTAGCAGAGGACCAGTGATCTTTGGGCACCACTGCAGTCATGGATCAGCAGCCCCCTGCAATGGAACTGGCAGCAATGGAAGGACCTGGACTGGGGACTTAAGTGTGTACAGTATATCTGCCTTCACCAGGTATGGGGTAAAAATACGGAGAATGGGTTAAAGGTGGGTGGGAGGAAGGTATAGTTAAAAGTTATATCTGTTCAATAAGTGCAAAAACCTGTGGATCCTGACGCAAATCCAGTGCTGCCCTGTGCACTCTGCAGTGTTATCAAAAACCGTATTATCAGTCCTGCTCCATTCACTTCAGTGAATTATAGAACACCTCTCCCCTATGTTATGACAAGGGGTGTTCTGTAGTCTATACACATTATGTATTCTAGTGTGAGAACACTTCTTGTCTATAGATATAGAATGATGAGGGGAAAATGTTGGTACCCTAAAGCAGAAGTGTGTTACTGGCAGGATCACTAGGTTAAAATATAGCTGAAAAGGAAAACAAAAGCAGCCACCACATCTAAGAACTGGGTAAGCTGTAGTACATTTAATTTTTGTTTTAGATACACTTTAGGCCCTATTTGGCACATATTGCGTCCTAATGAAGCATGCCCATTATTTTTGGGTAAAATGGCTAAATTCTGTCCCAGAACAGGAATGTTATAAGTAGCTCCTTTCAATGTCCTGCATGTAAAAGCCAAAAAAATACAAACAAATTCTTTAGTTACAACTGCCCCAAAAATTATCAAACAAATCTTACATAGAGGAAAGGTCATACACAGGCTCCAAAAAGAGCTGTATATTCTATTAAATGGTAAACATTTCAGAACAACCTTTCACACCCCACACGGGTACCCATATAAATGTATATAGTTACAGAATATTCAAAATATATTCAGAGCATAACCTGTTGGAAGGGATCAGGATAACTATAAAGTCCATAGTAGATATAATAAAACGCCACAATCTTGACATTAAATAATTCCAAACTTAAGGGGGAAAAAAAAAAAATCAAAAGGTGACTGAATAAAAGGTAAATGCTGCACGCATAGTTGTGTAATGATAGGCATTGATTCACTAAAGACAAATAGGCTATACAATATGTAAAAGATGGCACTTGCCTTTGAGCAGTACCAATCTACTTTATTAAATAGCAGGGTAAAAACCACAGACACAACAGTTCTAACGCGTTTCAGCCATTACAGCTGAAATATGTCAGGGCTGTTGTGGCTGTGGTTTTTACCCTATTTAAAAAAAAGTGGGGTATACAGCTTAAAGACACGTGCCCTCTTTTACATACAGTTCAACTGGAGGGCATAGAGGAGTCAGCAGCAGCAATGCCACTTACATCGGATCCACCTGGGTTAAGCATGGTGATTTTTTTGTTCTGTAACTAGGCCGTTCACTTTGCAGGGGGAGTTGCACTTCACAATAGTTGAGGTCTGGAAGACGTCTGATAAAATTGGAGTACCACATCCCCTTGGCCAGTCCGGAGCTATGAGGATCACCAGAACGCCTTCTATCTCAACCCTATGGTAAAGATGAGGAAGGTTTTTCTTTGGAGAAAAGACCTAGATCAGGCTGTACTGATACAATAAAGCATCCACTACTTCTGCCAGAGGATCCCTATACCTGGAGACAAATCATTAATTTGATGTCCTGTATAACACATATGGGAGGTTGGTTGCAGACCTACTGGCCTAAAGGTTCAACAAATACCTCTGTGGGTAGAGACCATTCCCCTGGGCCCAGGGGGCTCTTATGCCTGCTATAGTCTGCCTAACTGTCTTGGGATATTAAATGCAGACAAGCCAGGAATGTAAAGTTCTTCCCAAGGCCAGGAATCTTTGTGATTCATGTATGCATTGTCCAACTGAATCCTGACCAGATGGCCCTTTCTGTCAGGGTATCCAGCATTGCAGAGCCAACCAAAAATGCCCAAAGGGCCAGAAAATTGATCAGGAGACCAGATCCTTTTGACTTCCAGAGTTCATTACATCAAAAAAAGTGGACAGTATATCTGATGAGTATCTTCTAAGAGAATGAAAGGTAAGACCCTCCCCCAACTCCAGAGCAAGATTTCTGAGCCACTAGACCAAGACCAACCTAAAGTCATGGCCAGGATAAATTGGTTTCTGCAAGAACTGGACCAACCTGAAGACAGTAAGACCGAATGATTTTGTAGGGGGTCTAGAGTGGATTCGAGCAAATGGGACTATTGAAAGCGGCTACCATCGGTCGCAGAATTCTCATGCAGATGAAAAGATTTGAGTGACTCCCGGAAGAGTTCAGGAAGTTTGCAGACTTGAGCTTTTTCTAAGATGAACCCTGACTTCTGAAGGTTTAGGGCCAAGCTTAAAGAGGAGGTTCCCTGTGGAAAAAAAAAATATTAAAAGTCAGCAGATACAAAATTCTGTAGCTGTTGACTTTTAATTAAAAGGACACTTACCTGTCCAGGGATACAGCGCCGTCCTCGCCCAGGCTAGTTCTTCACTATCCTTTGGGTTCCCAGTGCTGGCATCATGACTGTGGGCAGCTGGCTGTGCTGCTTGCGGCTTTAAAACCAGCTGCCCACTGCCCTTTGTGAGTGGCCAATCGGTCTTCTGGGACCTGTGGGGAGGGAGCGAAGAGAGGAGAACTTCTAGACCTAGGCAATCTGAGCGGGTGACATGACATACCAGATGTGGCAGGGGAGGAAGTCAAAGTGGAACCTGCCCTTTAGGTGGAATTCCAGAACCGGGATTTGGAAGTCTTCAGTCCCAAGTAGAATCTTTTTTGAGTTCAGTCT
>BLSH010488601.1:225315-236254 GCA_018402905.1 Glandirana rugosa | reverse complement strand
AAATTGTAGGATTATGGTACGGGAGATACAAGATTAGGACATAAGGGACACACTTATTAAATATTTTTTTTTTTTTTTCAGACGATATGGAACAAAGTGTCGAGAAGAGGCTTTAGTGTACTAGTCGACCGAAAGAAGAGAGGGGTACACTATCTACGTCGCCCGCCCCGACTCTAAGGAGACGACTGTAGTGACCCTCTCCTCTCCACTCTCGGTCGGCTAGTACACTAATGTCTCTTCTCGACACTTTACTCCATATCGTCTGAAAAAAAAAATATTTAGTAAGTGTGTCCCCGTGTGTTCTAATCTTGTTTCTCTCCTACCATAACCCTACCCCTCCCCTCTCTGAGTGTGAGCTTGTGACAGTGCCTGCCCCATCAACTCCTGCTGCTCAAATAACTTTCCCATCCCAATACCATCCTCTCTTTGTTCTAATCTTGTGTGCCCCTGTGTGAATGATTTATAAAAAAAAAAGTCTGCTATACCTCATTTCACAGCTCTTCTCTGTAATCACATGATCGGCTGGCTCTCACCTCTCCTCTCCCAGTGATGTCAGCAGAGGAATCTCAGCCCCGCCCGCTGCATCTATCACATGGGGAGAGAAGAAAGCCAGCTGATCATGTGATTTCGGAGAAGAGCTGTGAAACAAGGTATAGCAGACTTTTTTTTTTTTTTTATAAATTATTCACACAGGGAATACAGGATTAGAACATAGAGGGCATGGTATTAGGATGTTAAAGTGGCTTAACAACCACTTTACAATCATTTTTTTTCCTATAAAAATTACATAGAACCTCCAAACATTATATATATTTTTTTCTAACACCCTAGAGAATAAAATGGCAGTCGTTGCAATACTTTGCGTCACACCGTATTTGCGCAGTGTTCTTACAAGCACATTTTTCTGGAGAAAAATCCCTTTGAGTAAAAAATAAAATAAAAAAAAAAAATAATAATTTTTATTCCTATTACAAGAAATGTAAACATTCCTTGTAATAGAAAAAAAGAATGCCAGGACCTCTTAAATATGAGATCTGGGGGTCAAAAATACCTCAGATCTCAGATTTACACTAAAAAGCAATAAAAAAAAAAGTAAATTAAAAAAATAAAACCCCTAAAAAAATAAATAAATAAATAAAATAAAAAAAGTCTCCTTTTGACTTCGCTTCCGCCCGGCAATGCTGTTATTATACAGGATTTATATGGCGCTGACAGTTTGCGCTGTGCTTTAAAACATTAGGGCAAACACGCTTCAATACAGGAGGAATCAGAGGGCCCTGCTTGTTAGAGCTTACAATCTACGAGGGAATGCTATGAAGCAGATTGGGCGCCATCTTCCGCTCACTCGGCTCATAGGCATTGCGGCAACAGGATTGGATAGTCTCCGCTGCTACCGGCTGGTCCGGTAAGCGGCGATGACCATAATGTGGTGGGAGGGGGCCCTCTCCCGCCCCCGATAAGTGATCTCGCTTTGAATCTGCCGCAGAGACCACTTTTATCTGAAAGACTGCCCGCCCTTCAAAAAAATACTGGGGTTATGGTAGCTATCCGCTACCATAGCAATGGTGTTCAACGGCAAAGTACCAACGTATAATGACGGCGGCGCGGTCCAGAAGCGGTTAAAGAGGAGCTGCAGTCTGCTCACATAATTTGTAATAAAAACATATTTGCCATTCTGAAGCTTCCCTGCAACCACTGCATATTTTATATATACTGTGATTCTGTGCTTGCCAAATATGTTGCAGAAATCTCCCTGCACTGAGTATGGCAGCAGAGGTTCCCAAACTTTTTCGCCCTGTAGACCACTTGCTGATTTTTTTGTTTTCTGTAAACACACTGCCTGCCTTATATTGAACTTTCCTAAACCTATTAACTTCAAATGTGTTTTTGACAGCTGACACAGTGCTGCTTACTTTGATAGGGTTTTTCGTAGAGTAGAAAATTGTAAAAAAAGAAAAACCATGTACAATTTTTTATTCATACCTTTATTGAAAAGACACAAAATGCAAGTAAATATTTGGAACGAAACAAATCAGAACCTAGTAAAATTCTTACATAAAACGAATACACAAATAATGCTTTTAATGGGAGGGATGAGCCTGATGATTCTTGCAGTAGTCCATAATGCAGGATAAGTAACAGGTATATCTTGCTGAAGCCAGAACTGCTGATATCCCTTTCTGAACTGCATGTCTATTATAAGTATTATGTACACAGAATCTGTGTTATACAGGTGTTCAATGTCCGGCCCGGGGGCCAATTGCGGCCCGTGCTCCAGTTTTATACGGCCCACCAGGTACTGTGGCAAAATCTATGTGCTGTGGCCCCCAAGCGCTTGGACCCCTGGTATCGCGGGACTGCATGTCCTCAGTCGGCGTTCTCACAATCTTTCTGACGTTGTGGGATTTGGTGCATTCGTTCTCCGTGTGTTTGTTCTCCCTGCGGTGCTTGCGCTGTCTCCACCACACACAGCTACAAGGGCACGGAACATGTGTGGCTTGTAGAGCTGTTCAGGTTGCTGCAGCTGGGATTCTTAGTCCCTCAGAGGCGCCGTTACTGAGCTCGGATCATCGGACTGGCCGGGAGAGGAAGTTAGTATCTCTACACTACAGACAAGTAATGCATTACTCCACTACTCCTGACACCTCTTGTGGTCCGCCATTCACATTAGTGCAGGCAAGTTTTTTTCACTTCAGATGAATACATTGTAAAATCTCTGTTAATGTCAGTTGGTCTAAATCAGTTATAACTATATTTTGACACAACATGTATACTTGGTGTTATGCTCCTGTTCATATTTTTTTAACTTAAAAGTTGACAGACAACCTTTAATAACAATAATATGTAATGTACTTTACAATGTTCCTGACATATTTCAGCTTCATGGATTTTTTTCTTCATTTGGCCTTCAGATATGAAAGGCAGAGTGATTTAACACCCGTTTTCATTTCCTCACATGGATGACAAATCTAAAGTATGCCGTTTGCAATAAACTTGGCATAAAATAAAGGGATTTTATTAAGAACTCACCGTAAAATCCTTTTCTCCGAGTTCACTGACAGACGCAGCCCTTCATTGACAAGTGGGGATGTCCCAAAGCAGTGTCATTCAAGAGGGGTGGGTAAACAACAACTGTACCCAACAGAATACTCTCAGGAGGCACCAGCGGTTTCTGCAGTACAGAAAGTACCAAATTCAAATCCCACGGCGCCATAGGCGACCGTATCGGAGGAGTCACATGGCGTACACCCTGTACAAATGTGCGTATCAATGAATGTGAAGCCAAAGGCCATTGAAAGAGAATCGCCAGAGCCAAAATCTGACCCTTGAGAGTACTCAAAGCCAATTTGTTATCCAGGCCCTGCTGCCAAAAAAACAGCACCCGGGACACAACATAAGAGCGGGGGTTCCAACCCCCCGCCTCACACCAGGCAATATAGGCCTTCCAGGTGCGATGATATATCTTGCGCGAAGTACACTTGCACGCTTTCAGCATGGTAGGGATCACGGAGTCAGAGACCGCCCCTATCCTTCAACACTTGGGACTTAATAGCCAAGCCGACAAAGCCAGCGAGGGTAAAGCAGAGTGCAGGATGGGTCCCTGCAACAGCAGATCTTCGCACAGCGGAAGAAGCCAGAGAACATCTGACACCATCAGCACCAGGTCGGCGTACCAAGGGCGCCGAGGCCAATCCGGAGCTACCAGGATTATCAGAATCCCCTCCGCTTCTACCCTGCACAGTAGCTGCGGTAGAAGCTTGATGGGAGGGAAGGCGTACAGGAGCCGGTACCGACCCCAAGGCGCTACCAACGCGTCCATGGCGGTAAGGAGGATCACTGGCGTGACAGCAGGGTTCGCACTGCTGCTTGCAGTGTCAGTAACGTGGCCGGAGGTAAGAACACTTTCGCCTGCTCCGTGTCCAAAATTAGACCCAGATATTCCAGTCGACAAGACGGGTCAAAGTCGACTTCTGCAGGTTGATCAGCCAGCCAAAGTCCTTCAACGAGGCCCTGGTGATAGCCACGTTCTCCTCCAGGGCTGAAGCAGACTCCGCTTGCAGGAGCAAGTCGTCGAGGTATGCCACCACCGCAATGCCCCTCTGCCTCGATAGAGCCAGCACCAGAGCCACCAGCTTGGTGAACACCCGAGGAGCCGAGGCCAGACTGAGGGGAAATGCCACAAATTGATAATGTAGATCCCCCACCGCAAAGCGCAGAAGTGCTGGGGACAAATGGGAACATGAAGATACGCGTCCCTAATATCCAGAGACGCCATAAAGTCCCCTTGATGCAGGGCGGCCACGACCGAACGGACAGATTCCATCCGGAACGTTCGCGCCTTCACAAGGTGGTTTAGCGTTTTCAGGTCCAGAACTGGCCTGACCAAACCCTTTTTGGGCACCACAAAGAGGTTTCAATAGAAGCTGCGGACCTTTCCAACGGGAGTACCGGCACAATCTCTCCTTGTTCGGAGAGCGTCTGAACAGCCCCTAGGAGAGCCTCTCGATGCCCCTGAGGGAGTCTCAAGTTCGATGGGAAGAACCTGTCTGGGGGTAGAGTGCTGAACTCTATCCTGTATCCGGAGGACACCACTACCTGCACACATTGGTCGGAAATGCGGGCAGTCCACCTGTCTGCGATCCCCAGAAGTCGGCCCCCCACCCGAGAAACGGGTGAGGGCAACCCATCATGCGGAGGAGGCCTCCTCGCTCTTGCGCTGCCAGGGCCATTTACCGGATCCTGAGGCAGACTTGCCGGGTTTCGAGCCCTCTCCGGCTGCCCCGGGCGCACGAAAAAGCCTCTTCTGATATGCTATACAGAGCAGGGGGGTTATATGCTGGAGTGAGGACGGCCCCCTGGGAGGGGTGAACTTGCTTTTTTTCTATTTGCCTAGTCTACTCCTGGTAGGATGTGCATAAACCCCACTTGTCAATGAAGGGCTGGGTCTGTCAGTAAACGTAACAAAGTTAATTTGCATTTATTTTAAAAGGTTCAAAGAATGTCAGGCAAAATGGGCGGCCCTCACGCATGTCCACTTCATCAAATCTGGCCCTCTGAAAAAAGTTTGGATACCCCTGGTGCAATAAGACATTTACGGAACGCCTAAATGTTGAGGATGACCTGCCTAAATTGGGTCTGCTCACGTAGACCCCCATTTACATCTCATGCACCCCCATTTTTTTCCTCAATGACATGCAGTGGCGGCTGGTGAAATTTTAGGATTGGGGGACCCACCCTTTTTGACCCCTCCCACTTATAAGCCCCACCCCTTATAGTTTCCACCCATTGCGTCAGGGGTATACAGCCCATCACCACCAGACAGGGCTATACTGCACTACCCATCACCCCTGCGGACATCACTGACAGCACACACACCCGTCCCAGAGGTCGGGCAGTGTGTGTGTGTGTGTGTGTGTGTGTGTGTGTGTGTGTGTGTGTGTGTGTGTGTGTGTGTGTACTCTGGAGAGGATTCTCCTGTCTCCTCCATAGCAACGGCGGCAGCGTGTGGAGAGGACGGACGGAGGTGTCCACTCCTCATGTTTCCCCTTCCTTGCCAAAGCGGCTAGGCATTCAATAGGGTCGCCTGGCGCTTTGCCCAATCGGGAAACAGGTCTCATTGACCTGCCTCCTGATTGGCGGGGGAGGCGCTGCAGTGTGAGAATAGCGAAAATTAATTCGCTATGGTCACACAATTGGGTGGGATCAGGACGCACTCTCTGCAACCTGAGCTCACCCTTTTTTTGAAGCCTATTAGAGCCCCGGGCTCTAATCAGGTGCTTAAAAAAAAAACAAAAAAAAAAAAACACCGTTTCCACCTCCGCCATAGGAATCCATGTGTCCAGCGTCCTGAAAGGGGCCAGGCGCCTGGATAGGAGGGTGGCAGCAGGGATGGGGAGGCGTGCGCCCTTAATGCACGGGCCGCCACTGCTGACATGGACCCCCTGCAAGTTGACCTCTGGGAGTCCATATAGACCACTTTGGGAATCTAAAGAAATGGAAAGAAGCTAAAAAGACCATCCTAAATGTTAGATCCTGAAAAAGATTTCCCTTTATCCTCTTCCCCACCCAAGGTATGTCATATGATGTCCTGGGCTTTGAGCGGGGATATCTGAAGATGCCTGCTATAGGTATCATCCAGACATAATTTTTTTTTCGGCCAGCGATTCCCTGCACCGTGAGATCAATCAAAGTGGCTGTTAAGCCGCTTGATCGTTCTTACAGGTGAAGCATGGGATGCCCCTTCCCGTCACCCTCCGGTGCTTCTACTGGCTCGCCAGTGCGATTGGCGAGCCGAATAAGCAACCCGCCGCCGCAAGTTGGTCATAGAGATTTTCGGCGAGCAGATGGTCCCCAGTAATTTCTATGACCTTCGAAGGCCCAGGCGTCTGGGTCAGCGAAAGTATGCATTGCCAGGGACTCGGCTGGAAAGGCCCACATACGTAAACGGCGTTCAAACCACACATGTGAGGTATCGCTGAGAACGTTCGAGCAGGAGCAACAATTCTAGCCCATGGCCTCCTCAAACTCTAAACAGGTAACCTGTAAACGTGTCACCTATGGAGATTTTTAAGTACCAAAGTTTGGCGTCATTCCACGAGTGTGCGCAATTTTAAAGTGTGACATATTCGGTATCTATTTACTCAGCGTAACATCATCTTTCACACTATATAAAAAAATTGGGCTAACTTTACGGTTTTGTTTTTTTATTCAAGAAAATATTTTTTTTTTTGGGAAAAAGTTTGAAAAATAGTGTGACATAAAAAGTTGCAACGACTGCCGTTTTATTTCGAGAAAAAAAAAAAAAAAAAAAAAAGATTTTTATATGTAGGAGCAAACTACCAGAATTGGCCTGGATGGGAAGCGGTAATAAAGTGCCATAAGATGCCGTACTGTTGGAGGTTTCCAAAAATGCAGGCTACTCCAAAAAAGAATCTTTGAATGCACATTACCTAAAGTACCTTTTTGTAAAGCAATTGATATGTATAACCCATAAATGTATATATTTTTTCCAAAAATAAAAGTTAGAGGGGGTCTGCCCGCCCCTTTAAAAAGTAAAAGTAAACAGCTACACATACTGCACTTACCTGTCCTGGAGTCCAGGGATGTCGGCACCGCAGCCGATCTTCGGATCGGCTGGTCTGGTGCTGCTGCGGCCATTGCTACTAAGGGAACCCGGCAGTGTAGCCTTTCGACCAGGTCCCTACTGTGCATAACATGCTGCACTCTTTCACTGGTCAGTTGAAGGAGAGAGAGAAGGGAGACCGAGCTGCTGGCGTACTTCACCATGGCCCGGTCTCCCGGTAGTGAGGACAGGATACCTGTCAGACAGGTACCGCTCTCCCCCAAAAAGTGCCAAATGTGGCACTTGGGGGTTGGAGGAGGAATCAGTAGTGCGGTACTTTCCTGTGTACATTGTGCTCCAGGCTGTGAGTGGCATCATACACAGAGGAGAATTACTTTCCCCATGTGTGTATATCGAGCGTTGGTCTTTTGCGGTCTACGCTGCTTTCAATCTAGCAGGGCTGGGCAGGGGACGGGTCTGTAAAATTGACTGCAGAGATACAGGCACAGCAGGCATTTATAACATTAAAGAGTTAGAGGAAAACTGACCACCCTATCATGGATCTGCTTTGGTGCTTAGTGTAACCAGATGGACTATAAAGTTGAAGCTCTTCTTGAGGAGAACCTGAGAAATCAGGCCTAAAACGTAGATATCTGAATGACAACTGTTCCACAGTATCTCTCTCTCACAGGGTGCACCAGCAAAGCAAGTATTAAAGTCCTTATTGGTGGTTGGTAAGCAGTTGCTTAGGTGGTTAATGCAGCTGTGGAGTCTGTCAAAGTCTTGGTTTATGGACTTCTACTAGAAGAGACTTAAAGAGATATTAAACCCAAAAATAAAAAAATCAGCTTTAATATGTTAGTCGAGTTCAGCCAAATCTGCTAGCATATCTAACACTACCCAGATGGACAATGCTGCTGTCAAACATTGTCTCCGTTGCTCCTCCATACACAAATTGAGGAGACACTGACAAAAAAATGTGTTACTGCCCAAGTTTAACTAAAGGGGAAAAAATATGCTTTAAATCCTGGAATAGGGATTTAACCTCCAAGTCTAAAAATTATGCAGGGTTCTTTCTGAGTTTAAACTTACTTTCTGGGTTAGATACGGTCTTATCCAGATCTGTGAAAAAAGATAAGACATTTCTGGAAAAAAACAGGATATGTAACCACAGGTTTTTTGCCGGGTATCCAAAACCAGTCTCATAAAAGATCCAGGACAAGAGTAAAAGAAGAAGTGGGCTTTTAGTAAAGCACAGTCTAAAGCAGGGGTGCCCAAACTTTTGAAGAGCAAGGGCCACTTTAGCAACTTGGTAACAGGTTTTGGGCCACAATGAGCGGAGTGGGCAGATGACAGGTCCGTGTCCACTCTGCATAGTAGAGCAGACAGACACAGCCCACTCTACTCTATGGGCCCTCTGATCCGTTCCGCCCTGACAGAAGGGGAGGGATCCCCTCCTGTTTTTTTTAAGCAGATCGGATTGGAGATAGGCGGGTGTAAACAAACACAAGTCAGTTTACATCTGCCACTCTATAGAGGTAAATAGAGGGTCAGTTTTTCATGCAGACCCGATTGGATCGATCGTGTGAAAGAGGCCTAAGGCTGCCTTCACACTGATGCACTGGTGATTTACCTTCACCTCAACTGACTTCAATCTTTACTTCTTCCTCGGGATTCCAGCAGGTATCGCTGGCTGCTGCTATTCCCCAGGTGGGTATGGCTGGCGGCTGCTGTTGTCCCCCAGGGGGGTATGGGTGGCAGCTGTTGCTGGCTGTCCTCGCTGGTATGTTTGGCTGGCAGTACTGGTGGGTACTGCTGACTGGTACTACTGGTGGGTATTGCTGGCTGCTACTGCCGAGGGGTATCCCTGGTTGCTGTCCCAGATCATGGGTTCCGGACCCACAATCCCAGAGCATGCTGCTGCAGTAGAGAGCAGAGCCGATGCTTCCTGTATTGCACCAGGAAACTGTCACAGGCAGAGTACATTTGGTATCACTCTGCCTGTGACAGGAGCTAGCGCTATATAGGAAGCATCAGCTCTGCTTCCTCTAGCGCCGGCTCCGTTCTCCACACTGCTCGGGGATGGCAGATCGGGAACCCGGGATCTGGGTTTGCCGACCTGCCATCCAAGAGCAGGTACTGGCGGGCCACATAAGGGGTCCAGCAGTTGGGTACGCCTGGTCTAAAGGATGCTTGCCTTTTACTTCTCCAGAATCTGCCAATAAAGACACTAAGTGAAACCAGGAGCAGCGTTAGGGGGAAGGCTGTCCTAGTTCTACCAACAGTGGGTTGAAATATACGACAGTATATTCAGTTACAAAAACAGTGTTCTGTTATTTCTTACAGTGGCCCAATCAGACTTGTTACTAGTCTAAAACCTTCTTGCAGCTTCCAAACTTAAAATGATAAACTCAAAAAGAAACTGTATAAATATGTTTAAGTAAAAAAACAACTGCATTCTATCCTTATTCATAATAAGCACCATCTACAGTATATAGGGAATGATCATTAAGCAGGTATAAATGTGCACTTTGTACAAAACATACAATAGTCGGATTGTTTCATTAATGCAATGCCAAACTGTATACCACTATTTTGCAATGATGTAGGCCTCATTCATGTGGGACAGATCTATTCGTACACCTGCATAAAAGGGTATCTGTGCATGCATAGCATTGCACAGGTGTTACACCATTACACATTCAGGCCTATTGGGATTCAGCAACTGCATGGACACAGGTCCAAATTTGACAGCTTTGCGGGTCCCTGTGTATGCATAGATATGTCCATGTAAATGAGGCCTCACATGCATGGACATATACAGCAATAAAAACCTTTAAGAAGCACATACACAAGGCTTTATGAAAAAACAAAACAAAAAAAACACAGCTCCTAAAGTTGCTTGTTTAAAAAATGGAAGAACTGTTAAAAGTAAAGAAACTATACAGTTCATCATTATTTTTACTCACAGCATTCTTGTAGAAGAAATATAACACCATATTGGCCAGTCGAGAATAGCACCATCGACCATGAACGAGCAGTAGCTTTTCCAAGTATCGAAATCTAGGAATGGCAAAGTCACTGGCCATTACTGCCTGTAAAAAAAAAAAGAAAAAAAAAGAAAATCATGTTGAGAAAAAAAAAAAAAAAAAAGGAGGGTCTACAGGTATATGAATAGAACACAGGCCCTGCAAATTGCTGAACTATCCTGCAGTTTTTTTCAACTAGGGTGCCTTCAAGTTTCTTCAGGGGTGCTTTGGCAAAATGCCTAAAAATTGCCCAAAAATTGTATACAAGCTAGCAGGTGGATCAAGCCTGCCTTTTAGTTACACAAAGCCACAGGTTTTCATTGTGCACCATTACAACCTTCAAGCCACTGGCATCCTAACAACCAATGACACCAGCAGTTGATATAGAGCAGGGGTCTCCAAACTGTGGCCCTTTGCTAGCCTCTGCCCCCACCACTAAGTGGTTCCCCCACTACACAGTGAGTGCGCGCTCATGCGGCCGTCAGGTGATGGTGATTTGCGCAAATGAGCCAGACTGCCACCGTCAAATGACGGCATGCGGCTGTTAAGTGGTTAAAAAACACTGGCAACTGACTAAGTCCGGTGCACGGTATAGGAGCGGAGATTTTTACTCCGCTCAGATACTAACCAAGAAAATGGCCGCCAGACAAGTTTGTCCCCGTTAGCCGATGTGTTCATAAAACAGCAATATCTCCCGGTTGAACATTTGGGCAGTACACCGGCCTCTGCTCAATCTGTTAAGCTGTTAAACTTGAGAGGCTGCCGGATTTTTGTTATTCTTTAAGTCGAAACAAAGTAGCTTTTTGTTCTTTTATCAAAGGAATGAACTTTGGTCAATTTAACCACT
>BLSH010488601.1:206533-219969 GCA_018402905.1 Glandirana rugosa | reverse complement strand
CCGGAAAGGAGGCTAACTCGAAGAAGGCGCCACTGACGCGTCTTATCGTCTCCTTCCCTAAGGTTGTTAGGACCATCGAGGTCGACCGGAGCCGCAGGAACTATGCGGCTGCACCACGCCGACCATAGTCTCCAAGGGACCGTAGAAGGTGATGCGCAGCAGGGTGCAGGATGGGTCCCTGTGACAGCAGGTCTTCGCGTAGTGGAAGATGCCAGGGAACCTCTGATACCAGCCGCACCACGTCGGCGTATCAAGGACGCCGAGGCCAGCTGGAGCTACCAGGATTGTTGGAATCCCTTCCTCTGCTATTCTGCGCAGTCACCGCGGAAGAAGCTCAATCGGAGGAAAGGCCTACAGGAGCCGGTTCCAACTCCATTTTGCTACTAATGTGTCCGTGGCGACAGCCAATGGGGCTCTTGTTATGCATACAAAGGCCTGCACCTTGTGGTTGAACCTGGACGCCATTAGGTCCACGCCTGGCGTGTCCCACTTGTGGCAAGTCTGGCGGAACACCTCTGGATGTAGGGATCATTCCCCCTGATCCAGTGTCTGGTGACTGCAAAAAGTCCGCCTGCCCGTCTTCTACACCCGGAATGTAAATGGCGGAGATTGCCGACACGTGAATTTCTGCCCATCTCAGAATGAGAGACGCTTATGCAGCTGCTGCCGAGCTCCTTGTTCCGCCCTGATGGTTCACATATGCCACTGCTAAGGCATTGTCTGACTAAATCCGAACAGGGAGGCCGCGCAGCCCTGCCGACCATTGGAAGAAACAGAGCTTGATAGTCCTCAGCTCCAACACACTCATCGGAAGGCGAGATTCCTGCGCCGACCAACGTCCCTGAGCAGACAACTGCCCCAGGACCTCTTCCCAGCCCAAAAGGCTGGCGTCCGTCGTTACTATCGACCAGTTCAGGGGGAGAAATGACTTCCCCAGCTTTAGGGCCGAGGCCCGAAGCCACCATGTCAAACGCTCCTCTGGTCTGGTGATCCAACCTGATCAGCCTGTCCAGGGACAGCGGTGACTTGTCCCATAGTAACAGGATCGCTCTCTGTAGAAGCCGAGTGCGATTCTGGGTGTAAGGTATTGCCCGTAAGGCTGAAACCATGAGCCCCAACACCTGCAAACAGCACCGTAAGGAGGACCACTGGCGCGACAGCAGGGTTCGCACCGCCGCTTGTAATGTTGGCCGAAGGTAGGAACACCTTCGTCTGTTCCGTGTCCATAATCAGACCCAGATATCTCAGGCGACAGGACGGGATCAATGTCGACTTCTGCAGATAGATCAGCCAGTCCAAGTCTTTTAGCGAGGCCATGGTGATAGCCACGCTCTCCTCCAGAGCCGAAGCAGACTCTGCTCTCAGGAGTAAACCGTAGAGGTATGCTACCACAGCAATGCCTCTCTGCCTCAATAGCGCCATCACCGGAACCACATGCTTGGTGAACATCCGAGGAGCCGAGGCCAGACCGAAGAGAAGTGCCACAAATTGGCAATGTAGGTCTCCAACCGCAAAACGCAGGAAGCGCTGGTGCCGGAGACAAATGGAAACATGGAGGTACGCGTCCCTGGTATCCAGAGACGCCATGAAGGCCCCTTGGTGCAGTGCGGCCACGACCGAACGGACAGATTCCATTCTGAATTTTCGCGCCGTCACAAAGTGGCTTAGCGCCCTTAAGTCCAGAACTAGCTTGACTCAACCCTTTTTGGGTACCCAAAAAGATTTGAATAGAAACCGCGGGACCCTTCCAGCGGAGGTACTGGCACAAATATCCCTCTTCGGCGAGCTTCTGAACAGCTTCCAGGAGAGCCTCCCCATGCCCCAGAGGGAGTCCTAAGTTCGATGGGAAGAACCTGTCTGGGGGTAGAGTGCTGAACTCTATCCTATACCCGGAGGACACCACTTCCTGCACCCACCGGTCTAAATGCGGCCAGTCCACCTGTCCAGAGGAGAACTTGTCCTGGGCCTTTTTTGTTCTTACTCTGCCAGGGTGGTTTACCGAACCCCAAGGCGGACATGCCGGCCCTAGAGCCCTTGCCCGCTGCACTGGGCGCACAAACTTCTTTTGACCTGAAGAAACAGGACCCTGCTTACGGCGGAACTCCCGTCGCTTGGGCTCCGGAAGAAAGTACTCTTCCCTTCCGTGAATCCTTAAGGAATTCACCCAGTTGCGTCCCAAAAAGACGCCCACCCTGAAAAGGGAGATCCGTGATATCCTTCTTAGACGCATGGTCACCCGACCAGGAGCGTACCCACAGCACCCGTCTGATAATGACTGCGAAACAGACATTTCAGAGAGCATGGGAAGCAGGTCCAAAGCTGCATCACACAGGTATCGAATCCCCTCTATCAGGTGCTCTGTTCGCTGATGCCTCAGGAGAGTTAAATGATTTCTCCCCATGGGGGAATTGAACCCTGGTCTCCCGCGTGCCAGGCAAGGACACTCACCACCATACTAAAGAGGTGTTCCTCGCAGCTCAACTCGAAGTGCAACTCAGTCGCACATTCGAAGGGATTGCGCAGCCATAACTGACGCCAGAGCCGGTCTCATGGCGGACCCTGCCAGCAAGAACAGTGCCTTGGACACCACCCCCGTCTGTCTATCAGCCGGATCCTAAAAGAAGGAGACCCCTCCAAGGGGATGGATGTCACCTTATTCAGGCGAGCCACCGGAGGTCCACTGCGGGGGATGCCCACTTCTTCACAAAGCTATCCTCAAAAGGGTAGCGTACAGCTAAACACTTTTGTCAGGGCGAAGGAATTCTACGGACGCTGCCATTCCTTATATACCAGCTGGTCAAAAAAAAAACTGATCATAAGGGCAAGCCCTAGGAGACCTAGGTGGATTAAAAGACCCACAAACTTATGCGGGCTCCTGCGACTCCCCAGCTTGGTCCAGTTGCAAGGACGCACAAATATTTGACGATCAGGGTGGCCACCAGCGCCTTTTCACGCGCTACTGAGGCCCCCTGACCTTCTTCGCCGTCCGAGGGCACCGCTCGCCCTCTGAAGGCTCTACGGGGTCCCCGTGACCACAGAGGCCACATCCAGTCCAGAATCCTCCCCCGATGAAAGTGGAGGGTGGACGTTAGTTTTGTATCTTTTTTATTTTAGGGGCCCCCTAGCCCGGTCCGGCACCTCCCAAGGAAAAAATTCCCCAACACTGCCCTTAACTGGTCCAGGGATACCAGTGTCCCCATCGCAGGTTGCGCTTCCACTGGCCCAAACTTGGAAGGACCTGCAGGTTCAGCCACCATCGCGTCACCGTACCCTGACAGACAGAAAAAAACTCTGGCACCCCCACAATGTGACCACCCCGCTGCCCCACAGAACACCCAGGGAAGGCCCAGGAGGACTGCACCCACCGCTACCAGCACCCCAGGGAGAACACAGCTATACTTGCTGTTTGATGCCTCAAGCGCTGCTTCCCAGTAGGAATTTTGCCATATGACGCACGGAATGGGCACAATGCGGCGGACCCAGCCAAGGCTAAGGTTAGCTCGCATCCGTCGGCCGTGCTGGGGAAAGTTCAGGATTTCTAAATATCCTCTATGCCTCAGCCGGCTTCTAGATAGCAGTCTTCATCAGATAGCTTGTGAAAAATAAAAAAGCGGTGGCAAAAAAGGTGAACTGCAGGTCCCATAAGGGAGCCAGGTCTAACTCCTTACACTAGGCAAATAAAACTGATATGCTATACACAGCAGCGGGATTATATGCTGAAGTGAGGACGGCCCCCTGGGAGAGACCAGCCTATCATTTTGCTTTTTTGCCTAGTCAACTCCTAGTAGGATGAGCATAAACCCCACTTGTTTATGAAGGGTTACGTCTGTCAGTAAACGTAAGAGAAAATGTACCAAGACATTCTTGATAAAACACTGCTGCCATCTACCAGGATGATGAAGATGAAACGAGGGTGGACATTTCAGCAAGACAATGATCCCAAGCACAAAGCCAAGGAAACTCTTAATTGCTTTCAAAGAAAGAAAGAAACTAAAGCTGATAGAATGGCCCAGCCAATCACCTGACTTGAATCCAATAAAAAAAATCTATGGAAAGAACTAAAGATCAGAGTTCATAGAAGAGGCCCACGGAACCTTCAAGATTTGAAGACTGTGTGGAAGAATGGGCCAAAATCATACCCGAGCAATGCATGTGACTAGTTTCTCTATACAGGAGGCATCTTGAAGTGGCCATTACCAACAAAGGATTTTGTATGAAGTATTAAATACATTTCAGTTAGCGTGTTAAATACTTTTTCCCTGTGCCGTTCCATTTTATTACAAATAACTTAAATTTCTTAACCTATTTGTTTTGACTTCTTTGTATGTATGGGTTGCATGTGTTGTTCCTGACGTGGTGAAAATTTCATGTCAATAGCACCTTTAGAAATATATTTACCTAGAATCTAACTCTCTCCTCTCTCAAGCGCAGACTGCACAACTGCACCCAGCAGATGTTAGGGCTCAGCGTCAACCTGGTCTCTGGTGAAACCAATGGAAAGCTGGAAAAATGAATGTATAATCCTAACAAGGCAAGCTTCTGATGCTCAGCCCAAATGGCCAAATTGAGTCTTCACAGACAAGGCAAATGCTAAGGAAATTACACAGCTTTGCACACGGAAAGCTCTTTGCTACTAACCATGAATGCACCACCAGTGAGCCAGCTAGCCAGTGAGTAAAAAAGCTAGCAGAAGTTTAGACTTTTCTTAGCAAAACTAAAGCAAAAACACCCAGCTTCCCTAGGACACTAGCAAAAAAACAGACATGCTAAAGCGGGAGGGGTTATACTGAGATGGTGTACAACTTTTTCTGTTTGCCAATGTCCAATCCTTTTTTAGACAGCAGAATAACCCAACAGTATACAACTTTGTGTTCCTCAACGGACAAGAAAACATTGTCTCTTGCCAGTCTGACTATCATACGCTAGGCTCATTCAGATAGGACCTTTTGCCTTGGTAAATTGCACCACTTCATTATTTTATGAGCAGCTCAGAGTAATAGGTTGCAACTTTACAGAAAAGGTACAGCAACAATATGACTATTAGGAATGAATTTTGGTTGATTTGTTTAATCTTCTGAAGGGTTTTCTTTACGACCTAAGTTTTAGTATTTTAAAGTATTGTTACATTAGCTGTGACTTGATTTTTGGATTTTAAAAAAGAAACATAGCATTTGAATTGTTCTTAAAAATTAAGTATGCTTTAAGACAGTGAAACTGCAGACACATACAGTAGCTGAATGATTAGCATTATAAAAACAAAACATCCCCTTCTCCTGCTACATACATATATTGGAAATCTACCTTATCCATCCACACAGGGCTACCTTACCTTGCACTCCTAGGTTAGGAGAAGCAGCCAACAGCATGCTGCATGTTAATAGGAACCCACAGATGTTCTTTTGCCCTTGCAATTAGATGAAAAATCATCTGGAATGTGTATAATGCCATACAACTTACTAGAGAAGCCAGTTTGATCTGCTGGGTTTAGAATTTGCTCTAGTAGGTGTAATGGAGTGCAAACAAAAATCAATTTGGTTTACAGAGTATAAGGCCTCATGCACACAGGACGTTTTTTGACTGTTTTAAAGCAGCTGTTTTTAGCTGCAGAAGTTTTTTTCTACAGTCAAACCTTCCATCATGTTATCCTATGTGTTCATGCACACATAGGCTGTTATCAACGGTTTTTAGCAGTGATGGTTTTGAGCTGTAAAAAAAACCAAGACCAGAGGGTTCTTTTGGACGTCTTTGAGCTGTAAAAACGTTCAAACGCTCAAAAAAACACTCAAAAACGTCAATCCCCAACATTTTTTGGACGTTTTGGACCAATTGGGGGGAAAAAAAAAACACTGGCCCTTTAAAAATGCTAAAATGATGCAAAAAAAAAAAAATTGCGGTAATATAACGCTGATAAAAGCTGAAAACATCCCTGATAAGCTGCTGACGTTTTTTGGATTTTTTCCATACATACAAAGAAGCCAAAACAAGTCCTGTGTGCATGAAGCCTAAGAGTGCAAATGGAGGTGAATTCCATTTTCTAAATATTCACTGTTTACAGCCATAAAGGGTCTTATGTTTCACTTCGCGGAAGAATTAAAACAAAACAGTGCTTGCGCCTCATGTACATTTTGCGTTTAGTGTCACCAAGGAAAACTAAATTGATTATGTAAACGGTATTAAATTAATCTATAGCAGGTTTATAGCAATGTCATTTATGGGCAATGTAGGTGCTAAAAGTATAAAGAAGAACAGGCATTGAATACCAGTAACATATTTTAGGATTTTGCATGAATAAGAGCAAAGGAAAAACTGAAAGCATGTTCCCTTTTTTCAATTTGTAGAGCTAATTCAATTTGTATCCATTTAAAGCATATCTAAGCATTAAACATCTGTAGTTGTCCCGGCAGCTCATGAAATCTGCTAATAGGACATGTTAACTTCATGGAAAATAAATCCGGTTTGCTGTAATTGGCCTGGATATGCGTTTGTATGTATCTATGTAGACACCACTAGAGGGTGCCATTTAAGACAGAGCATTTGCTCAGCATTGAGCTCAATGAGTAACGCATATCCTGGGATCAAACTTTGCAGAGTGCAAAGGATGTATTACACTGCTATCTATGCATCAAACAGAATGCTTTCACTATCCTTTTGGTGGTAGCCATATTATTTTATTACTCAGATATGGACAAGTCTACAGCAGGATGTGCTAAGAGCCAGGAGGCTGCAGGCAGATTTGTGGAAGCAAAACATATCTATACTAAAAAAATTACAGTAATACACTGTACTGATATTTTTTTTCCTATTGGGACAAGTATACATTTTTAGTTAAAGTGCTGATCTACTTTTAAAGTGGATGTAAACCCTCACATATACCCAGTGAAGTGAACAGCCTCAGATGATACACCGAGATAAAACAAATCTTCCTACATAAAAGTTTTATATGTATATCTGCTGTCTTTATCTTTATATACTGTTTAGAATGTACACATGGTGTTAGATTTTTTCTTCCTAGTTAACACTGCAGTGAAGCCTGGGAGCACAGCCAAGACAGCTGATTGGAGGAAAGGCACACACCCCCTCTCCTCATAGGTAGAGACTTTTAGCTCTGTTCCTTGAATCATAGTGCTAGTCTATTTAAAGCTCCCTCCCCAACACAAAACTCAAGATGCTTTTATCATATATGACAGAATTTGTCAGTTCTCAGGCTGATAACAGAAGAATGGGGCAGGAGACAGCTACAGGACATAGTGCTTTGAAGAGAGATATCAAAACACTGCAGATCTATGCTCCCAGCTCAAATTTCATGAATCGGGTTTAAATCCACTTTAAGTAAAAATTACTCAAAAAAAAAAAAAAAAAAATGATGTCATCAGGACAGAAAGTGAGAGGAAGAATAGCCGTAAAAACTGACTGGGTCTAACCTTTCCACTCCAAACAGACAAAAAAAAAAAAAAAAAAAAAAAAAAAAAAGGTTTTGCCTATAGATCATTTTTTAAAGGGAGTGGGGCAAAACAGTGAGGTATGTGGCCCAAGGGAGGTGAGCAATGACAGCTTCCAAATTCTTCCTAGAAAAAAGTTTACTCTGCATTAAAATTTAGGTTTCTTTCACAAGGAATAGCAAAGTGACTTACAAATAAAATAGGACATTTTTAAAAGTGTGTGTTTTATTTGACCCTGAAAGAAATTGAAAGGCTTCTTAGGCCTCATATACACGTTGACTTTTTTGAGCTGTAGATGGTGTAGGCATTCTTAAGTTGTAAATCTAAACAGGACCCGCGTTCCAAAGCTGCATCGTCAGAGAGCGTTTTTGATGCGGAGCCCGCAAAACGCTCAATGATGCTCACTAATGCGCATTAGCGACATTAACCATCATTTTTAGTGCCAGCATTCTCAGTTTTAAAATGTCCAAAAATAGCAGAGGGATGTTTTTTTTTAACAAAACGCGACGTAGCGCTGACGCTCAATAATGCACATTTTTCCTGGCGTCGGACCTGACATTACAGCATGTTTTAACAAAAAACGTCGGTGTGTATGAGGTCTTAGGGTAAAAGAGGAGCTAAATTGAACAATACAATTACTGGGATATTTTTTTTACCTTAATGTAGTAACTTTATTAACCACTTGACCACTGGGCACTTAAACCCCCTTCCTAACCAGACCAATTTTCAGCTTTCAGTGCTCTCACATTTTGAATGACAATTACTCATACTACACTGTACCCATATTAAATTTTCGTCCTTTTTTTCACACAAATAGAGCTTTCTTTTGGTGGTATTTAATCACCATTGGGGTGTTTATTTTTTGAGCAATAAATGGAAAAATACAGAAAATTTTGTAAAAAAAAAAATGCATTTTTCTTGATTTCTATTATAGCATTTTGCAAATTAGTAATTTTTCTTCATACATTTTGGCCAAATTTTAAACTGCTATATATCTTTGGTAAAAATAACCCAAATTAGTGTATCAATATAAAGAGTTTTATTGTTACTCCTGCGCCACCAATGCTAAAAGAGAACTGCTTATAAATATAACTAAAACACGTGAGTAACAGCAGCTCACACTGGATACAAGGAAATTGTATAAAATGCTGTCAGAAATAGTGGAGCGCTATTGGTAAAATATCAGATAAACATGCATACAGAGGGTAAACAGAGGCAGATCACTAAAGAGTAATGATTGGAGGTCAATGAGGGCAAATAATATAATTATAAGACCATTTCTTATACACGTGCCTCAAGGCTGGGCACCTAGGAATAAATAAAACAGATAAAATAGCTTATGTATATAACACAGTATGATGATCCTGGGTGAATTCTGAGGCATATATTACTTTTGGAAAATAGTTATATGTAGTCCTCATCCGAGAGAAAGTATGCATGCACCCAGACTGGAAACCGTGCAATAAAATAATCAAATATGTATACACAAAGTTCGGTCTCAACATCATGGATATTGATAGATGTCTATGAACCAAGCTGGTATTGAAGATTGTGCTTCCCTTCACCGGTGTATGAGTAGTGCAATAAATTAATTTTTCAGTGACTTTTGGTGTTATGGGTGACACCCTTATAGATACTAGCCTCTCACCTGAGAAGTGCTAGTATATTAGCACATAAAGGTTTCTTTGTGTCGTGGGTGTCACAATGACCTCTAGGGGTCTCCGGTGTGTGTTGTCTCAGCTATGCAGTAGTGACTTGTATTTCTTCCAGGGGGTGTCCCGGATTTCTTTATACGTTTTCCTTCATCATATGTAAAAGTATATAAAAAAAACAAAATACACTTCTTCTGGTGTGATAACGTTTTGATAAAAACAGGTTTATTTAAAAACTTTTGTATTAAAACTCACATTTTGTAGATAGAAAACTGATAAAATCTCCGAGCGCCAAGCTCGTTTCCTTTCAGCATTGACTTTTCCAACAACCTCTGCTATCGCCCTACGCGTTACGCCACGCTCCTCGTGACTTCTTCAAATGGGGACACAAAGAAACCTTTATATGCTAATATACTAGCACTTCTCAGGTGAGAGGCTAGTATCTATAAGGGTGTCACCCATAACACCAAAAGTCACTGAAAAATTAATTTATTGCACTACTCATACACCGGTGAAGGGAAGCACAATCTTCAATACCAGCTTGGTTCATAGACATCTATCAATATCCATGATGTTGAGACCGAACTTTGTGTATACATATTTGATTATTTTATTGCACGGTTTCCAGTCTGGGTGCATGCATACTTTCTCTCAGATGAGGACTACATATAACCATTTTCCAAAAGTAATATATGCCTCAGAATTCACCCAGGATCATCATACTGTGTTATATACATAAGCTATTTTATCTGTTTTCTTTATTCCTAGGTGCCCAGCCTTGAGGCACGTGTATAAGAAATGGTCTTATAATTATATTATTTGCCCTCATTGACCTCCAATCATTATTCTTTAGTGATCTGCCTCGGTTTACCCTCTGTATGCATGTTTTTTTATCTGATATTTTACCAATAGCTCTCCACTATTTCTGACACCAAATTAGTGCATATTATTTGGTCTTTGTGAAAGTTATAGAGTCTACAATCTATGGTGCCAATCACTGAATATTGATCACACCTGATGCACTGACGGCCCATCTCATTTCTTGAGGCCCTAACAAGACAGAAAAGTACAAATACCCCCCAAATGACCCCTTTTTGGAAAGTAGACAGTCCAACGTATTTAGTAAGAGGCATGGCGAGTTTTTTAAAGTTGTCATTTTTTTCCCACAATTCTTTGCAAAATGAAGATTTTTTTTCAGTTTTTTTGTTTCACAAAATTGTCATATTAATTGATTATTTCTCACACCCAGCATATGCATACCACCAATTACACCCAAAAACACATTCTGCTACTCCTCCTGAGTATGGTGATACCACATGTGTGAGACTTTTACACAGCCTGGCCACATACAGAGGCCTAACATGCAGTGAGCACCATCAGGTGTTCTAAGGACATAAATTACACATATAATTTCCTGACTACCTCTTGCACTTTTGAAGGTCCTGGAGCACCAGGGCAATGGAAACGCCCAAAAAAATTACCCCATTTTGGAAAGTAAACACCCCAACGTACATTCTGTGAGGCATAATGAGTCTTTTGAACGGTTCATTTTTTCCACAAGTTTTTGGAAAATGTGGAAAGAAAATTAAGACGCATTTTTTTTTTTTATACAAGGTTGTCCACTTATACAATATTTCTAACACACAGCATATACCTAGCAAAAATTTCACCCTAAAATATATTCTGCTACTCGTCCCGAGTATGGTGATACCACATGTGACTTTTACACAGCCTGGCCACATACAGAGGCCCAACATGCAGGGTGCACCATCAGGCGTTCTAGGGGCATACATTTCAAATCTAATTTGACTACCTTTTACATTATTGTGAGGCACTGTGGTGGCACTGATGGGCGCTGTAGTGGCATGGATGTGTCATGGATGAGAACTGATGTGGTATGGATGAGCATGAATGAGGCATAAATGAGCATGAATAAGTCATAGAGGGGGATGACTGAGCATGGATGGATGGGTGAGCACGGATGGATGGCGGAGCATAGATGCATGGGTGAACACAGATGAGGCTGGATGGGAGAGCATGGCTGGATTTATGAGCATGGATGAGGCTGCATGGGTGAGCATGACTGGATTGGTGAGCACGGATGCATGGGTGAGCATAGATGGATGATGGAGCACGGATGCATGGGTGAGCACGGACGCATGGGTGAGCACGGACGCATGGCGGAGCACGGACGGATGGCGGAGCACGGACGGATGGCGGAGCACGGACGGATGGCGGAGCACGGACGGATGGCGGAGCACGGACGGATGGCGGAGCACGGACGGATGGCGAAGCACGGACGGATGGCGGAGCACGGACGGATGGCGGAGCACGGACGGATGGCGGAGCACGGATGCATGGGTGAACACGGATGCATGGGTGAACACGGATGCATGGGTGAACACGGATGCATGGGTGAACACGGATGCATGGGTGAACACGGATGCATGGGTGAACACAGGTGAGGCTGCATGGGTGAGCACGATTGGATTGGTGAGCACGGATGCATGGGTGATGGATGAGTGAGCACGGATTCATGGGTGACGGATGGGTGAGCACGGATGCATGGGTGACGGATGAGTGAGCACGGATGGGTGGGCATGGATGCATAGGTGACGGATGGGTGGGGATGAATGAGAGTGCATGGATGAGGCTGCTTTGGTGAAGCTGGATGGGTGAAGCTGGATGTATGGATGGGGGTCCCTGCCTGGCACATAGCGGTGCTGTGGACACTTCAGATCCTGCCCACAGCACCGCTGCATCTCCTCTCTCCCCCCTCTCCTGTCACACTGCACCGATTGGTGTGGAGAGGGGAGAGACAAGCTGGCACTTCCGCCCGCTTGTTTACATGTGATGCTCCGTCATTTGACGGAGCGATCACGTGGTAAACGGTCGCTGCAAGCAGCCATCTACTGTGATCCGTCGGGTCTCACGGACCTGGCGGTCACGGATGCTCCCAGGTGCGCCTATAGTACGCCCTCCCAGAATAATGGATGCCACTTGCGGCCGTGTATATACATTACACGGTCGGCAAGTGGTTAAAGGTAAAAAAATATGTCTTGCCTGTAGAACCATTTTAAAGAAGTTTGTGGTATACTAAAAACAAATATCTATACTTGCCTCTATGCTGCAGCATTGGTTTGATGCTGCAGCTGTCCCACGTTGGGTCTGTGTTCGAGAGATGAATGATCACGAGACCACTGACCGCTAATTTCTCAATTATCGGTTAACTCAGTGAAAAGCAGCCACTGCCAGTCACCGCTCTTGGCTCTACCCCTCCAGTGTTCACTGGAGCATCAGGCTGTTGTCGTGGTGGGCACAGCTGGGCTTTAGCTCTCCCATGCGGAGAGCCAGGCCAGATGTCAATCAAGCAGCTGGGTGGAGCCCACAATATGGCCAGGATACTTCTACAGCTTGCAGCGGCTCTGCCGCATTAGCTGACAATGGGCACTAGCTTGCAATAACATAACTCAGGTCACAGGAGAGGTAGGCCTACCAGCAACTCTTTCCAGTGGTCTTCCAAGACAGCCTGAGATATGGAGCTCCTCCGACAGGAAACACATTTTCAGATTAGGCAATTAAAAGGCAGTCCTCCAGGTAACACTTCAGCATGAGAACCAAAGGATGGACTTCAAAAGACTATACAAGACGAAAAAAAAACACAACACAGCAGGGTAGAACTTGGCTACCCTGGAAGACTACTGGAAATAAGCGTTACCAGTAAGTTTAACTCTGGTTTTCCTCAGTCTTCTTCCAGGACAACATCAGAGATGATATTCAAAAACTTAACATCCAGGGTGAGACCACTGCTTGTACGGCTTTATGCCCAAAAGATGGATTCTGATTTTTAACAGGTCCAACTGGTAGTGGTGATTGAATGTTGAAAAACTTGACCACATAGGCATCTTATTAATTTACTCTGGGGGTGGCACTCGATTTTTCCGCCTGCTAAGGCTCTAGTACAGTGTATTTTCAACCAGGCAGGAGAATTTGCATTTCTATGGCCTGTCTTATTCATTGTGCCATGGTCGATTTAGAGGGTCATTCACCTCTATGTCTACCCCCAAAGAGAATAAAAAAACCTATGAAGAACGAAAGTGTTTGGCTGCATCAAGGTAAGACTGTAAACCTCTAAACATCCAAGACACTGAACCCCAAGTCATTTGAGAGATTCGAACAGAAGATGGGTAGAAAAATGTCTTGTGTTCTATGAAACGTTGACTAAATCTTTGGGAGAAAACCTGGATCTATCTTTAAGAGAACGAAATCTTCCTGGACTGTCAAAAAAGGGCTTCTCGATAGACAGGGCTTGAAACACACTTATTCTGTAGTCAGAGTAATAGCA
>BLSH010488601.1:146503-160113 GCA_018402905.1 Glandirana rugosa | reverse complement strand
GGTCAACAAGTCCTTGATGTTAAGGGTAGTACAGACATTTATAGTCAAAATGTTACGGAGTACCTTGTACATCAACGCGTTGTCGACCTCCCGGCATCAAACCTCGAGGGTCACTATCTGGTTGTGATTCACCGTGTCTTAACACTTCACCTTCCTTTTACTATTTACCAAAAGTTGAAAAAAAAAATGTTTATAGACTTTTCACACCACACGTAAACACATCTTGGTAGAACCCATACAGAGATGGTCGAAACTGGTAGATCTCTCACTGTAAAAACGGGTAAGAAGAAACGTTTTACCGAGTTCGAGATAGTCTAACCTACCTCTCGTAGAATTCTGTGCCACTTAGTGTTGGTCTATCACTGGGAGCTCCAAACTACGGCCCTCCAGCTGTTGCGCAACTACATGTTCCATGAGGCATTGTAAAACTGATATTTACAGACATGATGGGAATTGTAGTTCCTGAACAACTGGAGAGCTATAGTTTGGAGTACCCTGGTCTATCACATAAAACCCCAATAAAATACAATACATTTACATTTTTGGTTGTAACGTGACAATATGTGGAAAATTTCAGGGGGTACGAATACCTTTTCAATGCACTGTATATAAAAGGTAATCCAATATGGAGTTGCAGTAGTCAAGGCGAGAGATAACCAAGGAGTAAATTAGAAGCTTTGTGGTTTCAATAATTTAGAAAGGGTATATTTTGGAGATGTTGAGGTGGTTGAGGCGGCAAGATTTGGATAGCGATTGGATGTTGCTGGTCTCCACCATAGCTACAAGTGAGCATATTCCTGTCAGGTACTTAACAGGATGCCAAGTATAGGGGTAAGCATGTCCTTAAGGAGTATGCAGTAATACAGGTGTAGATCATCCTGTAAAGAATCCTTGGCGCGAAAGGGCAGGAGGAAGCGCCTGTGTGTCTTATAAGGGTTCTAGGCAGAAGTAGTGGTAAAGTGCAACCAGTGGTGTGATGAAACACCTGATCATGCACTTGAGACTAAGCTCTGAGCAGTTAAGTTTTAGCACAAAGTTTACAAAAGTAGACGCTGCGAGTTGAATGCATTCCAAACAGTCCCATTTTTACATGACCTGTCTTACTGATCCAAAAAAAATGGACTGTATATAAAGCGTGGGATCCAAGTATGGCTCCTTATGTTTTACCAAGATTGAGCCAATCTGTATACACTGCATCTCTGTTGGCAGTAGAAGACAGGGTGTTTCACTGAAGAATTTGAAGATAAAATAGGAAAGAAAAAATAAAACAGTTAAGCCAAGGGTGGTTTCCTCCATGTTTTGCATGCGTTGTCCTTCCATCTGCCACTTGCTGCAAAGGCCAGTTATAGGTGAGGGCAGTGGCCATTTGTTTGCACTGTTGAAATATTGCTGAGGGGACGCATTGGACACCTTTGCTGCCATGGTGCTATAAGCTGGGTGTCCAGTGCGCCCTTTTGCCTTTAAGGAGGGGTGGGCTCCCTCCAGGCTCACCTGCCCTCTGTCGATTCATTATAATGCATGTGGAGGTTCTCAAAATTTAGAATTAGGACTACAGGAAATACTGGGGTGCCTTGATGGAGCTCAGTAGCTTAAGCATGTATCTGCAAATGTGTGCAAACTAATACCCGTTTTTAATTCAAACTACTAGACAGGATAATTCGGTTGGTTGTAGGTTGGTCGTTAACCGGTTCCACACCGCGTGCTGTATATTTACGGCAGCGGTGTGGACGCTGAGCGCGAATCGCCGTAAAAAGGCGGCGATTCGCGCAGACGCAGTTAGGGGGCGATCGCGCGCCGTGCTCTCGTGCCCGACACGCTCCGGCGAGCCACGATGAGCTGCTACAGCCAAAGAGCGGGGAACCGCCGATGTAAACACAGAGGTTCCCGGCTCTTTCAATGGGGACATAGGAGATCTAATGATCCCTGTCACTGGGATCAGTTAGAGCTCCTATGTCCATGTTAGCCCAGCCCCCCCCCCCAGTTAGAACACGCCCAGGGAACACGGTTAACCCCTAGATATCCCCCTGCAGGTTAACCCCTTCACTGCCAATGACATTTATACAGTAATCAGTGGACATTTAAATTTCTGATCGCTGTATAAATGTCATTGGTCCCAAACAAGTGTCAAAAATGTCCGACATGTCCGCCCCAATATCGCAGTACCGCTAAAAATTGCAGATCGCCGGCATTACTAGTAAAAAAAACCCAAAAAAACCCAGAAATTAATTCTCATCATCCGTAAAAGCACCCACTTTTACGCAAACCAAATCAATAAAACGCCGATTATGATTTTTTTTTACCAAAAATATGAGGAAGAATATAAAAATCATCCAAAACTGATGAAAATATATTTTTTTATACATTTTTTTTTGGATTTGAATTTTAGCAAAAAGTAAGAAATATTGTTTTTTTTTTGCAAAATTGTCGCTCTTTCTTTGTTTATAGCGGTGATCAGAAATGACGCAGCGGTGATCAAATACCACCAAAAGAAAGCTCTATTTGTGGGAAAAAAAGGACGCAAATTTTGTTTGGGTACAACGTCGCACGATCGCGCAATTGTCAGTTAAAGCGATGCAGTGCCGAATCGCAAAAGGTGCTCTGGTCCTAACATGCGAAATTCTTCTGGGGCTGAAATGGTCGAGTAGAGCTGGGAATTGCTTTGGTTTTGTTTTGCATGCATTGCCCTTCCCCATGTGCTCCTTGCTGCACAGGTAGTGCCTTGGGGACATCTCTAAAGCTTTGCCGGTGTCCAATCACGCCTATAACCCATGTAAAACAACCTATATAAATTACTCTGCTTTTGTCCTGTACGATTCAAATTGATATTTAGTATTTTACATTATTATAAAGTGATCTATGGACAGTTGTTTACTTGGTTCTATTTGCTACTCATTTACAAGAACAGATTTAGGCCTCACACACACGGGCGTATCTAAAAAAATAAACAAAACATCGGGTCCGACATCAAGGAAAAAAGTAGACGTTTTTCGGCGTTATGCATTGGCGTTTTTGAGCGTTAGTGAGCGTCGGCGTCAATAGGAGTTTTTTTAAAAAATCATCCCTCTGCTATTTTTCAACCTAAAAACGTCGGCGTCAAAAAACGCCGGTACAATATTAGGTGGCGTTTTGTGGCGTCGGCGTCAAAAAACGTCAGAACGTTACAGCCTCAGAACAGGATGGCCATGGGTTCTACTTTCTGCTCACCAACGCCGACGCCACCTACAGCTCAAAAACGCTGACGTTTTTTATGGGGCCATTGACTAACATGGAGAGCTGCAAAAAACGCCAGAAAACGCCGGCGTCAAAAAACGTCCGTGTGTATGAGGCCTTACAATGAGTTTACACAAACTCATACATTTCTGGCTCTGCTGCTCTTAAGTAGTACAGAAGCAGAATAAGGCCTCCTTCACATGTGGGCACAGGAATCCAGCAGCCTCATAAAAAAATATCTCTTGCCAACAGTTTCATCAATGCCCCACCATATACCCCATCAGTAGGAAGTCAGATTTATACAACAACCCCCCCCCCCCCCCCACCCCAACTCTTACCTTTAGGACATGCCTGGACAAGGTCAAGAACAACAGAATCTGCTCCTTTAGTGTAAACAACAATTTCATCTGTAAGTGGATGTCTGACAACCACAGACATCCGTTTCCTGGTTGAGTCAAATCCCAGTGTGTGCAAAAGTTCAAAGCTTAGTCTCCCCAAATGTGGTAACTCCACAGTTACTTGGTCAGAGAGTCTACCAACAAGAGAAAAGCTATATGCTCTGGCAGCATATACAAGAGCAGCTTCATCAGGACTCTCTGCTTCATAGCGCAACTCTCCTTCCTGTCCATTAACTGTGACTCTAGTTCCTTGCTGTGAGTCCTGACTACCAACAGTAGTCTGTGGAGCGGCAGAGAATTTTCCTTCTAACTTAGTAAAATTGCCTTCAATAGAGCTGGAGGATAAAATACTTGATCCAATTCTTTGCATAGATTTGCTAGTGGCAAGACTTGATGAACTGCTACTATTTGACCCCGATGTGAGACGGCTCGGGGTAAACCTACGGATGAAGTCCTCGATGGTCTTAACAGGAGATTTCAGTTCATACCGGACTCGAACCTTTAAAAACAAAAAAAAGGTTAAAAACAGAAAGGAGGTTTAATCTATTTGGACTTGGCCCAGCTGTTCCCAAACCATTAATCAATTTAACTCCACAGTGCTAGTCAATAAACCACAGCAAAAGTCTGAAAGGGCCCTTAACCTTCATGGCAACTAGAAAAGTTCTTGCCATTCAGATTAATGTAGTTTGCACAACTCTACCATATGAAATAAGCCCTTCATGTGGAACTGAACTCAAAGTGAAAACTTGCTAGGTTATAGGGAACACAAAGAATTTACAAGTTTGCTTGAACAAAAACAGCAGTACACTACCTGGTATGTTAGGGCATCTAGGCACTCCTGTACCTACAGCCTCATAGTTGTATATCTTCAGTGTGAGACCTTAAGGTATTGCTGCCTCTGACTGCTCGTATCATGATATTTGGAGTGATATTCAGTGAGGTCATTACTGTACTGCTCACGGCTCACCTCTTGCTGGAGGTTAGACGTGCAGGAGGAACCAAAAACTTTTGCCTTTACCAAGATGGCCGCCTCCACACAAAAAAAACAGTGCAGAACAAAGCATTTAGGGTTCAGCTGACTGATAAAAAGTGTTATTTGGAGCTGTCATCTTCAAGGCCAATTTTTTCCTCTGTCAATTCCGGTCTAGGTGACAAGAGTCAGATACAGCAAGAAGCAATAGGATGTGATGAAAAAGCAACAAAATCACATTTATTTGCAAGAAGGGTAGAAGCTTACAATTTTTTTGCGCTTTGTCTTCCTGTCCTGTGACACTCTCGCTCTCTCACTTCTTGTTCAGGTGTCACCTTGGAGTGCTCACTCTTACCCACTTTGTCAGACTTAAAGGTTTCAGGCTTTGAATATATTTATAGCTAAATTTTCTACTGCTACAATGCATGATGCAGGGAGTAAGTGTTGATGATCTGAACAACGATAGTACATGCAAAAAGCTAATTCTGACCACTATTACCTTTTGTCTGGGCTGATTTGGAGAAGTAACAACAACAGTATTGCAAATAGTCAAAGCAACAAAAAAGTCAAACACGTCCATAAGTTCTGGAGTGAGCCTGGAAAGGAGATCTTCTCGGTTTCTCACAATCTTCAACGCTTTAGTGCAATCATTGACTTTTTCTAAAAGCTTTGGGTCAGGAGTGATATCTTTTTCCTTAAGAAAAAAAAAGTGAAACAGGTTTTATTTTATATACAGGATTTGCAATTGGGAATCATTATATTACTGCACACACAAATTATTAAAGTAGAAAAATGCAAAGTACAGAGTAAAATTAGACAGCTGGTCTAGTGATATGTATGTGAACACACAGCACTTCGTGTGCTAGAGTATGTCTCAGTAGTAGAGAACAAAAAATATATATTATATATATATATATATATATACATATACATACAAAAAAACACACACAATCAAGTTTTATAGGGTTAGCACAGGAAAACTAACCCCATTGTCAAAGGCAAGACCTCACTGCAAGATGCACATAGGTCCAATCTAGAACTCATTTCCTTAATATTCAGTTTACATTAATAGTCACAGCATAGATCGTTCTGGGCTCCACCTGTAGTCAAAATCTTAAATTGCAGCTTCCAGTCACTGACACAGGGGGAGGCACAGGTAGTGCCATCCAATTCAGTCTGGAACACCTCTAAAACTGAAGCTATAATGTATTTTAATAATGGAGTCATCACCCCAATTATGGCTGGTAAGGAATCTTAATATATTAAAAGTCTTTATTCACTAACACTTACCATGGGACTGCTAAAGGCTGTGTGCTTAGAAAGGATACTGGCCCTCATAGCTTCTGCTCTGCTACCAGTCCGCCTGTGGGTCTTGGTACTTTGACTCCTGTGAACTGCTTTTACACTGTGATGGCTGCCACTGCTGTCCCGCCTGGCAAGTGTTACTGTTTTTGCGCCATTATCTTCTTCTTCGGACTCTACCTCCTGATAGGCTGCTAAACGTTTTGCTGTAAAAATAAAACAGAGATGCCAACAAGAAGCAAGGTCAACAATTTAGGACTATATTTCATATGGAGGGTAGAGAATGTGAATAAAAAGGCATAATTTCTACTGTTTTACAATATAAATTAATATTATATATACGCACCCACGATGCAGCATTGATGCTACGTCTTTAATAAATCGATTGTTCGGATGACGTCATCCATGTGCCACACTATGCCCCGCCTCCGATCCGAAAGCAGCTGCAGGAGTTACCCGCGCTGTCTTTTCCCACCTTCCCACTGACGTCATCCCCAGCCACCCGGCAGTTGCGTTGTGTGAGCTGCTTGCAAGACACGTGGAACGAGTCCTGAGAGTCCTGACAAGTGGCTCACTGTCGCACACCCAAGCCTCCCTTCACAACAGGCTGCTATGGGCACTAGGCAGCAGGACTGCAGGAGAGAGACCTGAGCAAGCCAAGCCAAGCCAGCGTCCCATTAGAATACTGAACGGCCACGCTTGTCATCTGTCCTCCTCACAGGCTGCTGTGGGCAGCAGGAGACCACCACCCCAGGCAGTGAGTGCACTAGTCGTCGTCAGACAGGTACTGACCGAGTCTGACACTGACAGATATAGAACTAACTACTAGTATAATATTACACATCTCCATTATGTGGACTGCAAAATTATGACTAATAAATAATCAATCTAATAATGGTGAATTGATTGACCTAAACACCAAGTGACCAGACCATGCCATTTCATTAATTATGGCTTATGTAGGTCTTATGGTCTTCGTGAATGATTCACATCACAACCTCATTGTTTTTGATACCTTTTTGTTGTATGGTTTTTCTCATCACTGCCCTGCACATATGCATGGTTGGCTGAATGCAGCAGCCATGCCATGCATTGCATGTGTGGGGCAGACCGTGATGAGCAAAACCAAAAATCATACAAAAAAAAGGTATCAAAAACAATGAAGTTGTAATGTGCATCAATCACTAAGACAATAAGACCTACATAAATAAACCATAATTAAATTAATGAAATGGCAGAGGCTGGCGTCGCACATAGACAAATATTCAAGAGGAAATAAACCCAGATTGGGTTTACTTCCTCTACATGCCGCTGCAATGTAGAAGCATAATGGGCTACTATGCATTGCATAGTAGCCCATTATGTGCCACTTACCTGCAAACAAAGCCTGCGATGTCCAGCGCTGTCCCTTGTGCTGGCCGCGTCTATCTTCAGCCCCTCTTCCTTCCGGGGCCGCGACTCCACCCTGTGACTGGCCGCAGTCGCGTGATGCCACTCCCACGCGTGGGAGCCGCCAGTCACGGCACGGTCGCAGTGAAGGAATGGCACAGAGGCAGTTTCTTCACTGCACATGTGCCGACTTGATGGCACAGCAGATACACTGCATATCTCTTGAACCGTACAGGTTTAGGAGATATGCAGGGCACCTACAGGTAAGCCTCATCATAGGCTTACCTGTAGGTTAAAGTGGTTGTCACGTGCTGACAACCACTTTCAGTAAGTGCAATATATATTTTAGATCATTCTATAATATTAATACCTTTTTCTATTATTTCATTAATGGTTTATGTCTTAGAGATCTTTTCACAAATACTTAATTGATCTTTTTTTTTTTTTTTTTGTGTTATGGTTTTGCTAATCACTTAACTTGTAACCCTCTTTTGGGGTGGTTCTTTTAGATAGTTATTATGGTGGTAATGGACGGCTGAGAATTACCGTCACAAAATAGGATATTGCGCTTCACTATACTCATTGGTAAGAGAATCAGAACATTTGCCAGTAAGTAATGCTGCAGTGCTGTCCACACTCAGCCCCTCCCACTATAGCTGTTTAGATCAGAGAAGCAGAGGCAGAGATCAGATCACGTGACCCGGCCGAGCGACCAACTGACCGTCACTGACCCACCAGGCTAGAACTCGCAGATGAGGGCGCATTGTTTAACATTTACATAGTAACAGCGTAGGGGACGGGGTTGCTTGAACTTCTGGTCATGGCTTAGTCACTCAGTATTTACAAAAAAAAAAAATAATACACACTGATAGTTTGTTGAGGTCACCCCTAGACAAGCTGTCTGTCACAATTACATGGCATGCTAAAGTAAAATGGCAGAAGGAGACCAAAAAGAACGAGATAAAAAATGCACCTAGCATTTTAAAAGCAAACATCTGGACACATTTCGGCTTTTATGAACAACCAGGGAAGCATGAATTGGACAAGTCATATGCTGTGTGTAAAGCCTGTCACACAAAAATTAAATATCTAGGGAATACTACTAACTTGAGAAACCATGCTAACCGTTTTCACTCAGAGATGTTAACACCTGCTGCTGCCACCACCTCCAGTGCCACGTCAACTGCCAGTGCCACTAGCAAGGAGATAGACCCAGCTCAGCCAAGAATTGATGCAATACTGTCAACTTTGCTGCCAAACTCTGAAAAAGGGAAAATAACAAAAGCTGTGGCAGCTTTCATAGCCAAGGACCTATGGCCTTACTCTGTTGTGGACAACACAGTTTTGCTACCTGTTGAAGACGATAGAGCCGCGTTACAAGATCCCATCACAAAGTCACTTTACAGAAAATGTTATACCTGCACTCTACCACAAAACCAAAGCTCAGATAATTATGTCAATGAGCCAAGCAAGTCGAGTCCCAAAAACGTGTGATTCATGGACTTCAGTCACGACAGTCTTATGTTACAATAACAGCACATTACGTTAGTAAGGACTGGCAGATCTTGTTGCATGTACTGCAAACGAGGGCCATTTATGAGTCTCACACGGGTGCTCATCTGGCGGGGCTACTGTCTCATGTCGTGGAAGAATGGCAGTTAATAATTCTGTAGTGCTTGTGACCGACAACGTGTCAAACATGATAGTTGCAGCTCAAGTTGACAAATTCCCTCATTAAAAATGCTTCGCCCATACACTAAACATTGCATCCCAGAAGGCGCCGAAAGTGGCCACGCTCTCCAGGCTTCTAGGCGGAGTGTGACGGATATCCACATTCTTTCACTGCAGCACTATAGCAAGCCACTGTCTAAAAGAGAAACAAAAATGTCTTGGCCTGAAGAATCACAAGCTGATAACTGATGTGTCAACAAGATGGAACAGCTCATATGACATGGTCAAGAGGTTCTTAGAACAACCTGCAGTCTGTGCCACCTTGCGGTCTCCAGAAGTCAGAAAAGGAGAATCTGATCTCTGCACTCTCAACGAAACAGATGTGTCAAATGCAGAGGACACTGAGTGCATTAAAGCCAGTGAAGGATGCAACCATGCTGATGTCAGAAAAGCACAATCCAATACTCTCTCTCATTGCCCCTCTAAATGCACAACTCCTCCAGAGTATGAGAGACACCATGGGAGACACACCCATGATCCATGAGATCAAGAATGCCATCAGAACAGATCTCCTGAAGAGGTACAGCAGTGAGGCAAAGAAGATCCTTTATACAGCCTCTGCAGTGGATCCTCACTTTAAGGGACTGCCTTTTATCCTCACAGAGGAGGAGAGATTGGAGATATACAGGAGTAACTGAGGAGGCTGCATCCTTGGAGGTAATTTGAATTTCATCATGTTTCTTTAAAACCGCATTAGACTACCACTACCGTCTACCAGTAGCTAGTTTAGCTAGCTACATTGTCGTAAGCCCTGCTTCTAGTTCTGAAGGAAAGAGGGTGAAGGAAAGAAGGTGAGAGAAGTTCTCTCACCTTCTTTCCTTCTCCTTCCTTCCTTCTCTCTCTCCTCCCTCCCTCTCCTTCTCCCTCTCTCCCCCTCTCGCCCTTCCCCCACCACCCCCTCTCCCCCTCCCTCCCTACATCCCGCTTTCTTTTTTTTCCTCTCCCTAAGAGCTTATACAACGCCACTCTAGCGACTAGCGTCAACTCAACAATAGTCATCAACACACTGTTGTTGACTGACTGGCAGTGGCAAGTGCAACTGGCAAACAATCACAGTGAACCACCTGGAACATATTATATTTGTTATAGCTTTTCTAGCACTGGAGATGGAAAATGGTTTCTTTTTGAAGATTGTGCCCATTTTGAATTTTCACACTAGTGTGTGTCTCTGTGACTGTCTGTCTACATCTGGGAGTTAACCCTCAACCAAATTATGATATAAGTTTTTTTCAGACAACTGACGCCCGCCAAGCCACCAGAGGAAGGAATATCCTTGAAAGAATTGAAACTTAAAACCTTGAGTAAATCTTTATTGGATCACACAAATGCAACACACTGACCTGACCTCATGTCCGTGGCTGCGTCATTGCCTGCCTGTGGCTCAGTGGCCTGGCCTGAAATTTCTCATGATTCTGATTCACTGCGTGTGTTTTTTTGGTATTGTTTGTGATGTGTGTGTGTGTGTGTGTGTGTGTGTGAGAATTTGTGTATTTTTGCGATCCCAAGAAGAATTGGCTAAGGTTTTCAGATTCAGTTGAGATTTATTCTGTCATGGATTTTCCTTCCTCTAATGGTGGCTTGCCTTCAGTTACAGGTATAATACTTATATTATCACGGTAGAATGCAGGTAACGTTTTCTGTAAAGTGACTGGGTGAGAGCTTATAACGGCGATCAAGCCATCTGTCAACACACTGTGTTTACTGTTGCTGATTGACTGGTGGTCGTGGCAGTGGCAAACAATCATCACAGTGAACCTGGAAGTTCTGCAACACACTGTGCATGTTACAGGTTCACTGTGATGTTTGCCAGTCAAGAAGTACTCCGTTTTTTAGATGACAATGTAGAAGTGGTTTACAAGTGATATTTTACATTTTAAAATTTTCTTTTATGAAGAAGTAAACTACACTATAACAGTATGATGTCATACTTCTTTATGTTTTAAATAAATAATGTTTTCTGCTGTGTTCACTTTCAGACTTTGCTGCTATATGCAGGGAAGTGTCATTTTTTTCAAAAGAGCAGATGAAAATAAATATAGTTCTTCAATTTCTGACTTTTAATTTTTGGATGACAAGTTGAAAACCATGGGCACTTGGATAATGATCATCGTGATGCATTGCGGAATCAAATCAAATTGAATCGTTGACACAATTGAAATTGAATCGAGAGACCAGTGAAGATGCGCACCCCTAATACGCAAACGCCCCAATTCCATTTACTTGGCTCAATGCGTTGCAGTGCAAGAGGGAAGACAGGTTCGCTCATGCATTTTCCTTACACTGGAAAATAAAGCAAAATTAAAGCTGAGGTTTAGGTATGGCAATACTGGAACAATGCAAGTGTGCATGTGCCACCCTGTGGGATCCCCTGAAAATTGCAAATCACTGTAGTAGGCACCACTACTACAGTGGTCTTCACTAGCTTCTGTGTCCCATGCCAAGTCGCTGCCCTGCTGCTTACAGAACACAGGAGGTCTTGCCTTGCACAACCATCATTCAGAGAATGCATTGCATTTTCTCAATGAATGCAAGTGTTATCTGATTGGATGGGAAGAAGTGACATTACTGCCCTGCCACTTCATCCAATCAATATTTTGCATTCATTGAGAAATTGCAAAGAGTTACCTGCAGTCGGCTGACCTATAAGAACCAGTCCAGGCTCTGCAGAAAATCTTAATGTCAGAATCCACCCAGATGCCTGACAGGCAGCTGGCTTAGCTTCTCAGCACACCACTGAGAGCCTGAGCAGAAAGTCAGTGGCTAACAGTCACTAGCTCTCTGCTCACTGAAGACTAAATGAATGACATCACTGAATTGAGCGATCAGTGGTCTTTGATCACTCAGTTCTCAGTGTCGAGCCAGCAGGGGGACAGCTGCAGCATCAGATCCATGCTGCAGCCATCTAGAGTAGTATGTATGTGTGTTTTTTTTTAACCCCCCCCCTCGCTTTTAAGACACCATTTTGTGCTTGTATTGCATCACCTTGGACTATTCCGTAGATTGATACTACTTTGCCTTTTGAGTATTGTCTGATGGTTACAAATGTTTTTTTTTTTTTTTGTATTAATCTAACCTCTTCTACATTATGACCTGGGAAAAGTGTATGTGCTGCTCAGGCTCGATAGGGAGGGGGTATGTAGACTGTGCATGAAGGAAGGATGACTTCTGGAAGTCACACATTTATGGTGTCGCAATGCGATGTGTGGCAACCTCAGCCTGGACTCCGACCAGGCCCAGCCCCCAACTTGTTCCCCATGACTAAGCCCCGGGGGCGGAGTGAAACTAGTTGGTGGCGTGGCCTGGTCGAGTCAAGGCTGAGATTGCCACTCCATTCATCGCAGTAGGATGCCATAGATGTGCAAATTCCAGGGGCCACCCTTCCTTCCTTGAACTCTTATACATTATACTATAATAAAAGGAAAAAAAATAATACACACACAAAATATATATACACAGTATCTCACAAAAGTGAGTACACCCCTCACATTTTTGTTTAGATTTTATTAGATCTTTTCATGTGACAACATTGAAGCAATGACACTGCTACAATGTAAAGTAGCGAGTATACAGCTTGTATAACAGTGTAAATGTGCTGTCCCCTCAAAATAACGCAACACTCAGCCATTAAGGTCTATACTGCTGGCAACAAAAGCGATTACACCCCGAAGTGAAAAAGGTTCAAATTGGGCCCAAAGTGTCAATATTTTGTGTGGCCACCATTATTTTCCAGCACTGCCTTAATCCTCTAGGGCATGGAGTTCACCAGAGCTTCACAGGTTGCCATTGGAGTCCTCTTCCACTCCTTCATGATGACATAATGGAGCTGATGGATGTAGGAGACCTTGTGCTCGTCCACCTTCCGTTTGAGGATGCTCCACAGATACTCAATAGGGCTTAGGTCTGGAGACATGCTTGGCCAGTCCATCACCTTTACCCTCAGCTTCTTTAGCAAGGCAGTGGTCGTCTTGGAGCGGTGTTTGGGGCCGTTATGTTGGAATACTGCCCTGCAGCCTAGTCTCTGAAGGGAGGGGATCATGCTCTCCTTCAGTATGTCACAATACATGTTGGCATTCATGGTTCCCTCAATGAACTGTAGCTCCCCAGGGCCGGCAGCACTCATGCAGCCCCAGACCAGGACACTCCCGCCACCATGCTTGACCATAGGCAACACAAACTCATCTTTGTATTCCTCACCTGCTTGCCGCCACACACGCTTGCCACCATCTGAACCAAATAAGTTTATCTTGGTACTCCTTATGTTTCTACTCAAACACAACGGATACCAGTTCGTACCACCGCCCTCACAGGACCAGACCCCGACGTACTCACGACGGCCGGGACCCCTCGATGTCAAGTAACTCCCTTGGTACTTACGGTTGTACATAACACTGTATGACTTCCTCTCGTACTAGGGGAGGGAAGTCTCTGATCCGACGTCCCGTCATAAGGTTGTATTGCCGGGGTTTGTGGCGAGGTTCTGCTGGTGACGGAACGATTTCTTCGACTCCCATTTCCACTACCTGACCGGTTCGTACAGAGGTCTGGATTCGGGATAACTCATAGACACCTCGTAGGAGTTTGCCTTCCACCTGCTCGTGTTCCAGAGGATG
>BLSH010488601.1:41553-52676 GCA_018402905.1 Glandirana rugosa | reverse complement strand
TTTGAGGATAACTGCAAAAAAACATGTTTTTGCTGAGGGGGAAGCTGCACACAAAGTTTCTTTCCCTTCATGCATAGAATGCATGAAGGTAAAAAAAAACCTACAGCCTTTAGAACCAAAATTTAAGATCCTTTATTGATCACAACTGTGTATAGGTGTGTTTTTTTTTTTTAATAAAAAAAAAGATAAAAAAATAAAAATATTTCCTTCCTGTTTTTCATGATTTCCTACATTTTTTTTTCAGTTTCTTTAATGCTGATAACAGATCTTACATCTACTCTGGGGCACACATACCTAGGAAAAAAGTATAAGGCCTCATACACACGGGCGTATCTAAAAAAATAAACAAAACTTTGGGTCCGACGTCAAGGAAAAAAAGTCGACGTTTTTCGGCGTTATGCATTGGCGGTTTTTGAGCGTTAGTGAGCGTCGGCGTCAATAGGAGTTTTTTTTTTTTTTTAAAAATCATCCCTCTGCTATTTTTCAACCTAAAAACGTCGGCATCAAAAAACGCCGGTACAATATTAGGTGGCGTTTGTTGGCGTTTTGTGCCGTCGGCGTCAAAACGTTACAGCCTCAGAACGCGATGGCCATGGGTTCTACTTTCTGCTCACTAACGCCGACGCCACCTACAGCTCAAAAAAGCCGACGTTTTTATGGGGCCATTGACTAACATGGAGAGCTGCAAAAAACGCCAGAAAACGCCGGCGTCAAAAAACGTCCGTGTGTATGAGGCCTAAATGTTTAAACCTTGAGTGGAAAAGATTACAACCTGAACTACTGTGTACGATCGCTTTGACCGTTTCGGTCAAATTTTCAGTCCCGGTTGCTTCGGGTAGGCCCCAGAGCCGCAGGTTGTTCCTGCGGCTCCTGTCCTCCATCTCTTCCATACGAAGCTGTGCCTCCGTCAGTTGCAGTTGATGTGCTTCCCGGCTACGTTCCAGGCTAACAATCCGCTGCTCCAGGAGCTCCACTGCTGACTCTCCTTTGGCAAGACGGCCATCAAGACTGCGGACCTCAGAGCGAACCTGATGCCAGTCTCTGCGATGCTGTTCCTCCATGCACAGCAGGATGGACTCCAAGTCCGTCTTTGTTGGCAGTGATTGCAGTAAGGCCCATACGTCTCGCCCTCTGGAGCTAGGGGATGGGCTCAGCATTCGAACTGCTGCGGACGTGCCCGGGGCCTCTGTGAAGGAGCTGATTTTCGGCGATATCGGGACCCTGGCAGGTCCTCTGGATGTTCCCCTGGTCCTTCTCCGCTTATTATAGCTCATGGCCCGGCATGCTTGTACCTTGGTCAATATACTCGGCTGGGAGTCGGGAGCCTCAGTAGAAGACGTCTTCACTCAGCCATGTCCAGACCACGCCCCCCCACCTATGCATTTTTAGTGCTTTTTGCATTTTGCAGATTTGCACTGCAGTCCATTTAGCATGGTTTCCTATGGAACACGTTCTGTAGTGCAAACCTGCAAAAAGCACTAAAAATGCATAGGTGTAAATCCAGCCTTAGTTTGTGTGCGCCTGTGACACGGCAACAAACTTCAGTACACTATATTTTCCACAGGCAACACTTTGAAAGACCCCTATAAGTCATCAGTTTAGAGCAGTGGTTCTCAACTCCTGCTCAGTGATTGCATAAAAAATAATCAAAAAGGTGGGTCCGACGTTGGCATTGGCATTGGCGTTTTTGAGCGTTAGTGAGCGTCGGCGTCAATAGGCGTTTTTTTTAAAACATTTTTTTTAAAAAATCATCCCTCTGCTATTTTTCAACCTAAAAACGTCGGCGTCAAAAAACGCCGGTACAATATTAGGTGGCGTTTGTTGGAGTTTGCGTCAAAAAACGTCAAAACGTTACAGCCTCAGAACACGATGGCCATGGGTTCTACTTTCTGCTCACTAACGCCGACGCCACCTACAGCTCAAAAACGCCGACGTTTTTATGGGGCCATTGACTAACATGGAGAGCTGCAAAAAAGGCCAGAAAACGCCGGCGTCAAAAAACGTCCGTGTGTATGAGGCCTAAATGTTTAAACCTTGAGTGGAAAAGATTACAACCTGAACTACTGGATCACTGTTGCATCAGGAAACCAGTATAATAAAAAAAAAAAAAATGAAATTAAAGTCCAAGTAGAAAAAGCCATTTCTTATTTAACAGATTGCCTTAGGAGAAGCAAAGCAAAATGTTCCTTTTCCTGAGAAAAAAAAAAAAAAAAGTGAAGTATTATTCTCAGATATAAGTGAACACAGAAATATTACTATGTCAGGAAAAAAAAAAAGTATTCAAAACTCCCTTGAGTACTTTTTTCCCTGTGCTGCGTAAAGTATCTGACTTAACAGATTAAAATAGAACATTGGAACAAGCTTAAGAACAAATCGCTATAAAAAAAAAAAAAAAAAAAAACCTGCGAGGGAGTGTCAAGAGTTTCTGGTGTACGAATAGAAGCACATTTTATTTAGTTGCATCAGATTACTTGCTTCATCCTTAGCATTCAGTGTTCAATAATGCTTAAAAAAAAATTCTTGGAAACAGCTGGAAACGTTAGAAATGGGGGAAGCAGGAACTAAGAATAGTGGGATTGCAGTGCTGTCCAGAACTGACAGTAGTTAGTCAATAGGCAGCTAGCAAATCTGTTCGCCGTATGCTTGATATTCTGAAATCTTGCTGATTATATGAGCAAAACATTCCATACACAGCTCCGGGTGGGTGCGGTAGCAAAATCTTTGCAATACAGAACAAGCATTGATGCCTCACTCACAATCTGGGTCCTGTGCAATAGCTGGGTATACTCTGACTGGAATGTAGCTAGGTGGGTCGCAGTTAGAGCCAATGTTTTGACAACAGTAGAAAATAATCTTTCCCCACTTATTCTTTCCAGACACTATAAAAAAAATGAAGCGAATGGAGAAAGATAGTCATACAGTAATATGATAGTGCTCTTAATTGCTTCCCGCTACAACCTTCTTTATTACAACTGCCTGCTGGAATAAACAGCTCTGCGTCTGAGAAAATATAAGAAATGAGAAAGGAAAACAGCCAAAATGTATGCAATGCTTCTACACATACAGACACACTGTAAAAAGCTATGCTGCTAGCTGTTGAAGCAAGAACTCGGTTTTAAAATATAAAGATTGATGATTTTTACACAGCAGAGATGACCCCTTCCCTGTTTTACTGGGAACCACATGACAGTCTGTCTCCTGCCTGGAAGGACAGTATGCTCTAGCAGCCAGTGGCTTCTGGGCATGAGAGCTGGGTGTGAATTAGTACAGCGCCATCTGTAGGTGATATAGCTGTAGGCTTTTTAACAAATGGGAGGAGAAGGGATTAAAAGTGTAAAGCTGGCTATACAGTATGCAACATTTGCTCCACGGGTGGCCCCATCAACACCCTCACACCCAACATCCTGTAATTGAAAACCCAAAAGGAGCAGGGCAGAACATTTTCAACCGAACAGTGGCTGCATCCAATCAGACGCAGTCACTATTCTGCCAGCAGCTAAAAGCAACAGTAGGAGACTCAGCAATCCACTCTATAGCATGGATGCAGAAAATCGGTTAGCTCTGCATGCTGAGCAAAAAGACATCTAAGTGTACGACAGTATAACAGCCTGGAGAGGAGTATACATGGCCTTTACCTTGTTAGTTAGCAACAGCAAACTACCTTGCCCCACAAGCTTTCTAGATTTGATAGAACTACAAGCACTAGTTTGCCCTATGAGGATCTGGACGGAACACAAATCCTAGCAAGTCACAATTGCTTCTCCATATAACCACAAGTCCCTGCATGTCTCAATAGCATCTCTCACAGCAGAGCTCGACAAACCCCGGTCGCCAGGTCGCCATGGCGACTAGAAATCGCGTCCTGGCGAGTGGCTTCCGATACTTCAGTCCCTTCTCTGTGTAACCGCATCTACAAGCATTTCCCTGCCTAAGCTGACAGCTGTAAAGAAAAAAAAAAAAAAAAACACAGCCGTGAACCGGGCAGTCAGCCAACTCGCTAACTATAAACACCGCATACAATGTATCTTAGTGGCTGCCAACTCGCTAACTATAAACACCACATACAATGTATCTTAGTGGCTGCCAACTCGCTAACTATAAACACCATACAATGCATCTTAGTGGAGTTCAAAGGAATTTACTCCCGGCCTCTAGATAAGGAAATTTTAACCACTTAAAGACTAAACTCTTTTTAACATTTGTTGCTTACAAATAGAAAAAAAACTATTTTCTGCTAGAAAATTACTTGGAACCCCCAAACATTATATATTATTTTTTAGCAGAGACCCTAGAGAATAAAATGGCAGCTGTTGCAATATTTTATGTCACTTGGTATTTGCGCAGCGGTCTTTCAAATGCAATCTTTTCTGGAAAAAATACACTTTAATGATTTAAGAAAAAAAAAAAAAAACCACCATAAAGTTCGGCTAATTTTTTGTATAATGTGAAAGATGTTACACCGCGAGAAACGTGACCTTTATTCTAAGCATCAAAATTGTGATAAAGCCCTGTGTACCATCAACAATTGCCACTCTTTATGTAGCTGAGCTGCAGTATTTCACGGTGACCGGAAACTCACCAGAGCAATGAATATTCACCGTGGGGGAAACGCATGCAGGCAGGAAGTGGCTGCAAAGAGGCAGCAGAAGATCAGCAGTGTTTGAATACTTCTTTCATCTTTTTTTGTATTTTAATTTAAAGTGTCATTAAGAGTTTATTTAGATGTGCAATAGAGACATGTTTTTGCCAAGCTCCATTAGGCAGCAGATGAGGGTGTTTTACATGTCAGTCACGATACATTCAGCATAATAAGGAGTTTCCCCCTATAACAGGTGTTTAGTGTCACTCTTTCTGACCAGCCTAGAACCCTGATGTAACGATGGTGGAGTTATTGACTGGCTGCTCTGCTGTGAGTAAGGTGGGGGTGGGGCGCAAATTACTCGCCTTATCCTGAGCGCTGACAACCCAACACTACACTATAAAAAAAACTGGCTCCTAACTTTTTTAGCTGGCTCCTAGATTCAAAGCAAATTTGTCAAGCCCTGTCTCACAGTTCTGTAGAATTACAAGTTTGAGTATGTTCTACGAGAATACGGCTTCTGAGGTTTTTTTTTTTTTTGCTTTTCTGAATTAAAGTGATTGTAAAAGTTATTATTAAAATAGTGGAGATGTTATACTTGCTTATACATTACAGCAGTGGGAGCCATTGGCTGTCAAAGTCCATTGTACAGTGGCCCCAAACCTCATCTTCTTACAAAATGTGCAGTGCTGTAGTGGAATAAAATTCCCAAAGTGACAACATAAAACAAAAAAAGTCCTCCTGTGTTAGGCTTCTTTCACACGGACACCTGAACGGACACCCCATGCAGCCCTACAGAGCGACGGATGTCAGCAGGGACATGTCCGCTGACACCCGTCGCACTCCGATCCGCTTCAGACCCATAAAGTCTGATGGAGGAAAACCCTATTTTTCCATCCGTCTGCGGATCGGATGACAACGGACAGACGGATCTGCTGTCATCCGATTTGCCATAGGGGAGAGCGGGCTCTGACAGATTTGTCTCTGCACAGAGAGCAGAGACGGGTCCATCGGCTCAGCGGAAGATCAGTGGAGAGATCCCTGGTGAGCAAAAATTAGCCCGCTAGTGGAGGCGGCCATGTGAAACCAGCCTGAATCCAATTGCAGTCCAATAATCCAACTCAATAAGGCTCCTTTCACACTGGAGGCGCTTTACATGCGTTTTTATAGCTAAAAAAGCACCTGTAAAGTGCCTCTAAATTAGCTCTTAATGAACCCAGTGTGAAAGCCCAAGTGCTTTCACACTGGGGCGGTGTGCTTGCAGGACGGTAAAAAAACTCCTGCAAGCTGCATCTTTGGGGCGGTGTGGGAAAGATGTATACACCGCTCCTCCACCGCCCCTGGCCATTGAAATGAATGGGCAGCGCTTCCGAAGCAGTGTACACTTTTACCCCCTTTCTAAACCCCTTCTGGGGGGGGGGGGGTTAAAAACACCCCGCTGCCACCCAAATATCGGTGCCAAAGCGTCGCTATAACAGCGGTAAAGCACCGCAAATTAGCAGTGTTTTACTGCTAACGCATGGGCAGCCCTGGTGTGAAAGTATTAGTGCAAACTTATCCAGCCACTATAGAGATTGAAGGCTTACCAGGCTACACAATTAAAGTGGTTGTTAAGCCACTTGTATAAAATGCTCCCATTCCCTCTGTATTAGCACATTAAGTTCCCCTGTGCCTGTAATATATATATATATATTTCTCTGTATAGATAAGACAAAGGCTTCCTAGGATCAGTTGTCATTTTTCTCTCTCCTCTGCACAGCAAAGAGTTCCTGAGGGTGGGGCTGAGCACTGCTGCTGATGTCAGCTGGAGAGGAGAGAGAGCCAGTTTACCGCCCAAAATGCCAAACTCGCGTCACTTCCGGTTGCTTTAAACCATGATAACTTCATAATTATCACCAATATCTGTTGACATTCAACAATAGGCGTTTTTAAAAACAGCACCAACGGAATAGAGTCCGCTGCACAGTATATGAGCGAAGATTTATACTCCGCTCATACCAACCAAAAGCATAGGGGCTTTAAAAGTTAATTATGAGAGCAGAGAAGAGACTCTACGACGTACTGACAGGGAGGGGGAGGAGCTGAAGACAGGCAGAGGAGAGCTGCTGGTGACAGACTGCACAGACCACGGGGCTCTTAATATTAGCTAATATGATAGGGGAGTCAGCACTCGGAGGGGGGGTCCTGGCATTATCAAACAGGTATTTTAGGGGATACAGAGGGATCATTTAATAAGCAAAAAGCACCATGCTACTAATTGCACAGAGACAAGAGCAGCATTTTTTTTGGGCTAACAAACGCTTTAAGTAACAAAATCACATTGATAACCATAAGAAGTTGGGGTGTCATCTCGCCCCTCCTTCCTTCCAAATGCCCCTATATCAAGCCGCTTGCTATTGGGGATTTTTACCAAGCTGGGCTGTGTGCATCTATTGACATACAGTGCAGCTTGGCCCTGCCCCCTCAGAGGATTTGCTGGACAGCAGCAGGAGAGAGGTATCAGGCAAGTATTTAGGGGTGGCTGAGGGGAGCCAATCATGGAAGGGTTTATTTTTTACCTTAAAAACGCCATGTTCAACTTCCTGAACAGGTTACACCCTTTTTTAGGGTGTAATATGTTTAGCGACCTTTCCCCGCACTGCCATTTACCCCCCTCATTGTGACAGCGGGTAGGGAATCCTCTGCCACACGAGCGGTCACAATTTGAAAACAGACTGTGAGACTGTCTGACCCCTTATATCTCACCATCTCCTCTCTATTCAACCTGGTGACCGAAATTCCAAAATTTTGCAAGCTCACTAGAACAGGAAAACATGGAAATCTTCCAATGGGGACATTAGTTCTGATGACTATGAGGGGATTTCTTCTCACTTCCTGCTGATGCTATGGAACAGGAAATGAAGAGCGGTTAGCAATTAAATGTTGGGGACTCATCAAGGGTTCCTGCCGATTAACTGCAGGAGGCAGCCTCATTGAAAGGCTGCAGCTTTTGTTGAAATCCAAAGCCCTCTGAATTCTCCCTTCCTTTACACAACAGCTGAACAGACAGCTCACACTACACCTGCCATAGTGATGACAAGACATACAAATCAGAGCATTGAGATCAAAATAAGTATTTGAATAAAACAAAATATTTTATTTGTTTCATCAAAGGACACAGCAAAGCCCTTGAGGATCTGACTGGGGTTATAGTGCCACCTGCAGGAGTAGGAGGCTAGGCAATAAAAAAATAACAACAATAATAATAATAATAATAAATATTTTTTCCCTATCTGCCCAGCAAGTTAATTTCCTTCCAATCTCCACCTGGCTCCATTGCATCTCAGCAACCTCTGGGTGGCTGTTGAGTGCTTAAACAAGGGGCGATCGCTCTTGTTTAAGCTCCAGAATTGTTAAAATTTTGCTGTTCAACCTTTTCATGGTGACCAAGGATAGATTTTAGATAAGTCTGGACCTCAAGGCACTCGCTGCTTTTGTAAAGCTCCAAAAATTCAAAATGGAGTCCATGTTTCCTGTCTAAGCGCAACTACATCAGGGGGATTTTCTGGCATCCATTGATATCAAGGATGTCTACTTGCATGTCCACCCAGTCAACGTTTCCTCTATCGGGGACAAACACTTCCAATTTGTAGCCTTGCTGTTTGGCCTTGTGTTGGCCCCTCAGGTATTCACCAAAGTGAAAATATTGTGTTTCCCTCCATTTACCGCTGACCAGTACATCCTAAAAGAAATAGAACGTCATTGCCTGCATGTCATCAGGGTGGGGAGGCAGTTTCTTTACGGCAGGGGCTTGTTTTGTAACACCAATTCTTTCTGCAGGTCACAGAGGGTCCACACAAAGTTCAAAAAAGCATCCTCTGCCACTATATCGAGTTGGATTAGGCAGACTATTGTACAGGTACCTTATGGCCTCTCTTTTCCCGTCAATGTCCACTTCACTAGAGTGGTCAGCGCATCTTGGTCTCTTTGCATAACTGAGAGATAGATGCCTAATGATAAAGTGGACACTCGGTTATCAGTCCCCACTTTCAATTTTTTTTTTTTCTTTAAAGAGTTGCGCTTGTTGCATCCTCGGATGCTTATTTTAGTTGCAGAGTCCTACAGGCGGTGATGTAGTTGCTAATGTCTGACGGAAGTTTTTTTTCAAGATCTATGGTGTGTCCTTCCATGAATGGAATAGTAAATAGAGTTTTAAATTAAAAAAAAAATATATATATATAATTGGGAGATTTCCCTCACTTTAGATCATTGTGACACCATGATTAGATATGAGGGGAATATGGTCATTACAGGAAAGCACAAACTGGTCATTTGTACATTACATTGCTTTCCCACTTTGTACAATTGAGATATGCCTACCTGTTCCTCTGACCCAATTTTCCAGAGCAGGAAGCCAGGAGAGACTGAAGCCTCGTACACACGGTGCAACGGTTGTACAACCAAACGTCCATCTTTGGACCAAGTTTAATGTTGTATCTCGCGTACAGACATGAACTAAGCGATTGTACAACCAAGCCTAATGTAGTGACGTGTTAAGAGTGTATAACGAGGAAGTTCAGGTGAATGTGATTTGTGAATTAGAAACGCAAGTTTACACGAACGGACACTTCTGGGTGTTCCTGACTTCTGAGCATGCGTGTTTTGCACGTACAACTTTGTTGGACCAACTTCTCTGTACACACGGTACAACGGTCATACGACCGCTTGTTGTACAACCAAAGTTTTCTAGTCTGCTCATGCAACTTCAGTTGTACAACTGTTGGACGACGGCTGTTGTAATCGTGCGTACCAACGTTCAGATGATCGTACAACAAGCTGGTTGTTCAAACGCTGCTGTACCATGTGTATGCGGGCTTAAGCCTTTATACAAAAAAAAAAAAAAAAAAAATAATATGCTTCTACTTAAAAGAATGGTTTGCCTGGAAACTGACCAAGGGAAATTGAGTGGAGAAAAATATTTGTACTATAGTAACAGGTATATTTAACCCTTCATACTACATTAACCGGTTTATTTTCTTTATATAATACCCTAATTTTGTCCATTCTCTATTTCTAATATTAAACCTGAAAACTAGGATTGCTTTATTTATACTGTCTATAAAAATCTGTGTTCATTGAAGGGTGCAGAGAAAATCTGACTGACCATTGGGTTATAGTGTCAAGCAGGATGCCAAGCAGAAAAAAAAAAAAAAAAACAGATAGGCCAGGGGCACCCCCTGCTGGTGGCCAAGCAGTACATAAATGACAACAATGAGGAGGTGCCTTCTGTGTCCTTCAATGCACACAAACAGTATTTTACAGTAAAGAAAAAAAAAAAAAAAAAAAGGGGGGGGGTTGGGGAAGAGGTTTTGTCTGGGTTTGCGGTTCAAAAAAAAAAAAAAAAAAAAAAAACCTGTAGAAATCTCTACCTATAAACATGCGTACATCAGGTCACCAATTATGTATCCAGCTCTCCTGTCCCAGTGCTAAAAAGTACTTTCCATCATTTATTTATTACACAGTTATTATACAGTACCATCAATTTACGCAGCGCTTTACATATACATTTTACATTCATATCAGTCCCTGCCCTCAAGAAGCTTACAATCCAAGGTCCCCAACTCACATTCATACATACACATACTAGGGCCCTTAGGCGAGGTTCACGCTTATGCATTTAGTGCATTTTGCAGAAATGCACTACAGTCCATTTAATATGGTTTCCTATGGGACGTGTTCACATCTAGGCTTTTTTTTAACTGCGTTTTTGGGTGAGGGACTTTTTCCCCCCACACAGAGGATTGCATTTTGCATGTAATAGACTTCAATGGACCCGCACCAAAAACACTTTGGGTCTGGTATGGATTTTGAGGGGAACATACATACACATAAAGCAAGGAGGTGGGCTGACGCAGGGACCACCCGGTGACACCCTCCCCCTTGTGATGTCATCCTGCTGGGTCGATGAGGTCATAAGGGGGCAGAGGTTGCCCACTTACATCACAGGGTTGCCCCACCCCTTTGTAATTTAAGAACAGTTAGACGGCGGAGCTGAAAAAAATGCAATAAAAAACGCATGAAAATTTTTTATAAAAACCATGTGTTCGAAAATGCAACACACCGCAAAACTTTCTGGAAAACCGCAATCGACTGCATACATGTGAACCTAGCCTTAGACAGGAGCCAATGGACCTACCAGCATGTAGGAGTGTGGGAGGAAACCAGAGTAGTCACGCAGGCACAAGGAGAACATGCAAACTCCAGGCAGGTAGTGCAGTCATTGGGATTTGAACAGATGACCCTAGTGCTGCTAGGCAAAAGTGCTAACCACTTAGCCACTGTAGAAAGAATCAATGAAATTAAGCTTTTTACAGTACACGACAGCAATTCACAGAGTCATTGGAAAGGAACTATTTTGTACACAAAAAAGTAAAAAAATAATTGTCTATGAATGGACAAGGACGGAATGGCAACTGCGCACCCAACCCCCATAGTCTTTTTCCTCCTGTCATCATACATGCAGGACACCAAAATTGGCTCCCAATGCTGCCCAAAGCTGTTAATT
>BLSH010488587.1:126072-151184 GCA_018402905.1 Glandirana rugosa | reverse complement strand
CTTGATCTGCAACTCAAAGCAGCGGTATGTGAAATCTCTAATTTCTGCTATCTGTCCTCAGAGCAACAGCACAGACAGCAGTAGTAAAGTAATCTATCTCAGGATGCAGGATCAGGTCTTAAAATGGCTAAAATCTGTCCCTCACGCCGTCAGCTACCTTTCCCTATACTAACCCAAGGAGCATGTGACTGCAGCACTGTGACTCCAGCTTATAAAGAGGCTGGGTCACATGATGCACCGGCCAATCACAGCCATGCCATTAGTAGGCATGGCTGTGATGGCTTCTAAGGGCAAACCAGTGAAACGCTTGTTGATTGGCTGCCCTGCAGCTTCTCAACACGTGGAGTAAAATAGCAGAACCCCGGACCGAACCCGAACGATTTTTGAAATGTCCGGGTCCGGGTCCGTGCCACGGACACCCAAAAGTTCGGTACGGACCCGAATGTTACAGTCCGGGTTCGCTCAACACTACAAGTGGGTGAAATGCTTGTAATAGGACACCGTGAATCCATCTGGGCCAGGCCTTTTATTGGTTTTCAGAGATTTAATGGCAGTGAGAACTTCCTGGAGTGTGAAGAGTTCATCGAGGGAATCCCTCTGGGAGGAGGAGAGGGATGGGAGAGCAATTTTAGAGAGGAGGGTTTCGTTGAAGGGGGTGTCAGATTTGTAGAGGGTCGCTAAATGTCTAAATGTCTATGGAAGTGGGCCACAATTTTTACAGGGTTACTAGTGTATGCATCCTTGGAGATTTTGAGGTGGATCGGTCTGCGGGGTCGGTCCAAATTACGTAAGGAAGGGCTAGGAAGGAGTCGGGCTTGTTACTACTCTTGGTGTAGAATTTATGTCTTTGTCTGCGTAGGTTCTTGTCGGCTGCCTCGATCAAGAAGAGATCCAGTTCGAGCTTAGCCTTGTCTAGGGCTTGTTTATTAGGAGCTGAAATGCGGAATGGGCCTTAATGAATTGAGTGTCTAATAATTTGTATAATGTGTCTCTCCCTCTTGATGAAGTAAGCTTTGCTGATGAGGGCTCCCCGTATAACGGGTTTGTGGGCCTCCCAGAATGTGAGGGGCGAGTTCCCATCAGTGGAGTTGTCCTTAAGGTAGTTGGTTATGGCTATTTCTATATCTGCCCTATGTGAAGGATGTACGAGAATGGTGTCGTTGAGGCACCAGGAGTGGTCTATTTGTTTGGGAATTAAGGATTCTAAAGACGTTACTACCGCACAGTGGTCAGACCACGGGAGAGGTATGGCCGGGGCTGACCCTGTAGTGAGAAGAATATGATATATGCAGGAGGAGACCTTGTGCGGGTGGGAGTAGAAGGTAAATTGGCGCTTTGTGGCTTTGGCATCTCGCCATGAGTCGATAAGGGAGTGTCGTTGCAGAAGTTGCTTAAAAGAGAGCTTATTCAAACTTGACTTCTGGGAGAAAGGAGATTTATCTAAGTACGGATATAACACTTGATTGGAATCGCCCCCTATCAGTAAGGTGCCTTGTTTGTGATGGTCTATTATGGAGAACAGGTGAGATAGGAAAGAGTTTGGATTCTGGTTGGGAGCATAATAGGAGACCACAGTGACACATTCTTCCAGGAGGTGACCAATTAGAATCAGGTATCTCCCTTCGGGGTCTTTAATTTCTTTGTTGTGGGTGAACGGTGCCGATCTGTGGAACCCTATCAGGACCCCCCTCTGTTTAGAGTTTGCCGAGGCCGTGAAGACCTGAGGATATGAATGGTGGAAAAATTTGGGGGTGGATTTCAGGGTAAAATGGGTCTCCTGCAGGCATACCATTCAGGCTTTAAGAGAGGCAAAGGTGTGAAAGGCCTTGACAAGTTTCTGAGGTATGTTGAGGCCCTGAGCATTCAGGGTGAGCAGATTCAGGGGGGCCATCTTGCGGATGAATTCTCATGCCCAATGGAAGTGTATAGGGGGGACGGCCAGTCTTCCCCAGGATTCGTAGTAAGGGGGGGAGTAGAGATGAGTTGGAGAGAAAACACACAGAAAGAAAAGAGTCGTAGAATCTGGTAGGATGTCAAACCTACGTAGTAGGTGTGGTAAAAGGAGAGATAGGCAGTCATACCGCGCGGGGGAAAAATCCATCGCCTGGTATGAGGTTTTGTCCAGAGGGAGTCAAATAGAGTCCCTGTGGGCAAAAGTGGAGGCAGCAGTGACAGTCCAGGGGGACATCGCGGCTTTGGTAAAAATGTTGACAATAAAAGCGAGGTGGCAGGAGCCATGAATGGCTTTAGGGATGTCGAGGTATTAAGAGGAGAGAGAGGGTAGTATGGGCTAAACGGGAGAGTCTGAAAGAAAGAGGTTGGGAGAGTCTATTGGGGACCCTAAAAGGTTAGGCTATGTGTGCCTAGTGGCAGCATAAACAAGCAATTGAGGGTCCCTACGACTTAACACAGAACATTGCGCAACCAATCACAAGCAGCAATCCCCCCAAACAGGTTAGCAAACTATCAAGCTACCCAAACGAAAACAGGAACAGAAGCATGAGCAAAAGCAGGAACCCCCATAAACCTGAACTTAAGCCCTGAAGCAAGTAGTTCCAAAATGCAGGCTGCTGTTGTGGTTCGTGCTGCGGCCATGATGGTGAGTTACCGCAGTCTTTTGGGCACTGGACCTTCCAGTGGAGGGGATGGCATAGGTGAACAGTGTGCCGGAGGTCCAACATTATCTTGGTATCAAGACCCTGAAATCAGCCTCAGGGTTTAAACGTCTAATGCCTAAGGCACTTGGGGGATAGGGTTTCAACTCGGAAGGCTGCAAGGCCTCTTCAACTGGGTTCCAAGACAGAGGTGGGGGGGGGTAAAACTAGGACAAGAATGCCGTTTCTGTTGTCCGGTTTTTAACGGACTTGTGGGCATCACAACTTGGAGGGGTGCAGTCCTGGTGGGATTGAGGAGAGTCTGTGGTGGGAAGGGGAGATGGAAAAGTTCAGAACCTGGGCCAAGCGGTAGGGGCTCAGCAGTGATCCTGACAGAGTTAGCGAAGGGCCCTGAAAATTGGGGCAGTAAAGCTCAATTACTGGGAGGTCTGATATCTTTCAGGTTTAGGTGTCAGGAGCAGCAGGCCCTCGTGTGGGTGAGAGGTGCGGAGAAAAAAGGTGGCTATTACCTTACTCCATGGCATCGGGGAGGGTCGCCGGAGGAGAGCTGAGCCTGCTGCGCTTGTGCAGATTTCGGTCGTCGGACTGGCGCAAGCATAGGCCTTTTGAGGAGAGCTGGATGTGGAGTGGCGTCTGTCGATCTTTCGTGGTGGAGGGCGAGGTCGAAGGATGTAGATCTTGTAAAAGAGACTGGAGATCCTCTTGAGACTTGCACACACATTTGTGGCCTTTGAATGGAAATTTAAGGGGAAAAGGGAACCCCCAGGAGTAGGAGATGTGGTGGTTCTGCAAAATTTGTAGCTGGGGTTTCATTGCTCTGCTTCTGACAATGGTCGTGTGTAACAAATCAGCGAAGGGCGCTTCTGGATCACCGCTGTGGCAGAGAATTGTCCCAAAGGAAAAGGTGGGCTGATTCAAGAAGAGTTTAGGCACCAGGGCAGCACTCCCAACGAGCAGAAGCAGACTCTAGAGAAACAAGGTAAACACAAAGAAGGCCCCTCTAAGTGCAGTATAAACAATTTTATTACAGCCAAAGGGTTAAAAACACTTACTAGAAAGTGGTAATTGACAGGCACATCAGTAGCTCCTGTGAGATATGCAGTCCAGCGCTGAATGGGATCCTGGGCATGAGTCCTGTCTGCAGATGTAATTACAGCCCATCCGACCAGTGGGGAGTGTAGGCAGAGAGGGTCCTCAGTATGGATTCAAACCATGGGACACCAGGAAGCAGCTGTGCAGCAAGCACAGAGCACCAGGTCAGCTTGTAACGACACAGGAAGTGCTCCCGGGGCTGGCGTGGAACGCACGGAACCAGAAATGACGTCAGGGGGCGGGACGCGTTTCAGAGCGAATCAGTGACTCCTTCCTCAGCGGATGGGCTGGATAGCTGGGATTATTTCCTTTTTATTTTAGCTGTGGGCGTGACCCTGGGCATGGCCAGCCTCAAAGTGTCAGCACAGAAGGACTTGTACAGGGGGATACGTAACCAAAACATAGCAGAACATGGATAAGTGGGGGACAAAGAAAGAAACAGAAAAAGCAACACAAGGGTACATTCATAAAATTGGTGGCGCATCGGATCTCTATTTGAATACTTCTGTGGGGATGCCACCACAAGCATGGGAGTGCTACAAAGCCTGTGTGAGGCTATAGAACAGTGTACAAAGGAGCTAATATATTTATAAGGCACTAAAAGCAAAACATTGAGAGGTTGCAAAATGCCAAATTATGCATGTATTGCCATAGGGTGACGTGAAGGTACACTCATGGTAGTGAATATAGGAATCAAGGATTATAAAAATGGTAATGATAAAATAAAAAAATATATTTTTAAAAATAATAATAACATTAAAATAAAAAATATATATTGAAAATAAAAATGAAGAAATTATAAAATGAAGGGCAGCCAGCGCATAAGCAGGCAACCAAGGTAAAGGCAAGCTAGGTAATGCGAAGGCACCCATAGCCAGCAATGGTGGCCTACTGCACTTGGAGGGGAATGAAGAAGACAACATGGCCTCAAAGGAGGCGACAAAACATCCAGTGTATAAATCCAATAAGTCTCCCTGTGACACAATTTTTGGAATCTTTCTGCCTGGGGAAGGTCCCGGGGCATAACTTCAATGACCCATACCTTTAGCCCGATGGTAGACCTATTGTGGCATTGCAAGAAATGTTTAGAGACACTGTGTGAATCGCTGCCCTCAGAGATGAGGCGGCGATGTACACCAAAGCGTTTACGTAGCGTATTGATACTGCGTCCTACGTAAAATAAGCCACAGGGACATGTAAGGCAATACACCACATAGTCTGAAGAACAAGTGTGAAATGCCCTGATTGGATATGTCTTGCCTTTCACCCTGAATTCTTTCTGTCCATGCTGGACAAATCTGCAGGTCTTGCTTTGAGACTGTGACTATGATGACGATAGTCAGAGATCTGAGTGGAGTTGTTTTTAAGGGGCAGAACTGCCCCCTGATGTAATTTCCGGTTCCACGCCTGCCCCGGGAGCACTTCCTGTGTCATCACAAGCTGGTCTGGTGTGCTGTGCTTACTGCACAGCTGCTTCCTGGTGTTCTCTGGTTCAAATCCATACTGAGGACCCTCTCTGCCTACACTCCCCGCAGGTCGGATGGACTGTAATTACATCTACAGACAGGACTCATGCCCAGGATCCCATTCAGCGCTAGACTGCATCTCTCACAGGAGCTATTGATGTGCCTGTCAATGACCACTTTCTAGTAAGTGTTTTTAACCCTTTGGCTGTAATAAAATTGTTTATACTGCACTTAGAGGAGCCTTCTTTGTGTTTACCTTAAATCAGTGAACAGCTATTAGTCATGGCCCTGGAAGTTTAGGGCCCCTCTTTGGTAGGCCGCTTGTAACAGTTGCTCCTTTGTCCGGTAAAAGTGTAGCTTGGTGACTATGTCCCGTGGGGGGCCATCTTTTTTACAGGGTGCTAGGGTTCTATGGATTCTGTCCATTTCTAATCTCTCGATTGGAATGGAGGGTGCCAGTTCTTGGAACAGGGCCGTGACTGTGAATTGCAGGTCCACAACTGTCTCTGGGATCCCCCTTATGCGCAGATTGGATCTGTGCGCCCGGTTCTCAAAATCCTCTAATTGGGCCTGCAGAGAGAGATTTTCTTCTCTAAGGGTTTCCAAGTCATCGGATTGGTTGTGTATGGTAACTTCCAGCTCATCAACTTTCTGCTCAAGTTCTACAGTACTGTGGCCTAGCTCCCTTATCTCCTTGGTGAGGTGATCTGTGATTTGGTCTGAGTTTTGTTTAAGGGCCCGCTGCAGCATCCTTTCAAATTGCTGCATCATATCGGGGTGCAATGATTGGGTCTGTGAGGACCTCAGTGGGGAGGCTAGGAGGTCACAGTCAGACTCACCCTCATCTGGATGTGGCGGAGGCTTCATCCTTGGCGAGCGGTGTGTGCTTGCATGGCGTGGAGGGTCAGGTGCCATCTTGGCTGAGGCCCGTGCCAGGACCTCACAAATGGTTTTAGCCTTGGGTTTCTGCCTGGAGCTTCCCAGCACCATCCCTGGAGTCCTGGTTGTTTCCTGGGCCTGTGAGAGAGCCGTGGGAGCGGGTGTATCGTGGCTCCTGTATGTGTGGCCGAATTTCCCCCTAGATGCGGAGCTCTATGGCGGTGCATCCATCATGTAGAGCCTCGAGCATGTGCCTCCATGGACAATTTTGACACTTTTTTTGGGACCAATGACATTTATACAGTGATCAGAAATTTAAATATCCACTAATTACTGTATAAATGTCATGGGCAGTGAAGGGGTTAACCTGCAGGGGGAGCTCTAGGGGTTAACTGTGTTCCCTAGGCATGTTCTAACTGTGAGGGGGCATGGCTGCCAGGGGCATAAGAGATCTAACTGTAATACATTTTTATTGCACATCTCAAAAAGACATATACTTTTACAAACCACATTTAGGCCTCATTTACACTGCTGCTGGTAAACGGACGTTTTGAGGCATTTGGGCATTTCTTTCAGCTGCCCCTGAACTTTTCTATGTTATCTTATCAGTACATTTACACAGGGTCGTTTAAGGTCGTTTCCAGGCAGTTGAGTTTAAAGGCTTTTTTTGGAATGCAAAAAAATGGGTACAGAGGCATTTGAAACACCCAACAGCTTGTAAACGCCGCTAAACGTGCCTAAATGCGGTAACTCGCGTCTAGGACCATTTCGTTTACAGGCATTTCCATTTAAAAAAAAAAAATTCTTTAACCACTTCCGGACCGCCGTACGTCGTTTGACGGCGGTACTTTGAAGTGGAATACCGTTGTTATGGTAGCAGATAGCTACCATAACCCCGGTATCTATTTTTCAGCAGGCGATTCTGCGTCAGATAAAAGTGGTCTTAGCGGCGGATTTGCCGCGAGATCACTTTTATCAGCGGCGGGAGAGGTGCCCCCCCCCGCCGCTTTCCGGTCATCTCCGCCACTTACCGGACCCGCCGGCAGCGGCGGAGAAGATCGGGTCCTTCCCCCCCAGTGTCCGTGTGCCGAGTGTACCAAGTGAGCGGCTCCATAACATGGCTGGGCGGAAGCTACGTCACAAGTAGCTTCCGCCCAATGCTCTTAAAGGGGACATTTTTTTTTTCCCCTGCCATTTTTTTTTCAATGCATTTTAGTGTAAATATGAGATCTGAGGTCTTTTTGACCCCAGATCTCATATTTTGGAGGTCCTGGCATGCTTTTTTCTATTACAAGGAATGTTTACATTTCTTGTAATAGGAAAAAAAGTGATCAAAATTTTTTTTTTAAAAAAGAAAGTTGTAAAAATAAAAATTAAAAAGTAAAATACATAATTAAAAAAAAAAAAATTTAAAGCGCACCGTCCTTGCGAGCTTGCGCGCAGAAGCGAACGCATACGTAAGTCCCGCCCACATATGAAAACGGTGTGCAAACCACACATGTGAGGTATCGCCGCGATCGTTAGAGCGAGAGCAATAATTCTAGCCCTAGACCTCCTCTGTAACGCAAAAATGCTAACCTGTAGAATTTTTTAAACGTCGCCAATGGAGATTTTTATGTTGCAAAGTTTGTCGCCATTCCGCGAGTGGACGCAATTTTGAAGCATGACATGTTGGGTATCATTTTACTCGGCGTAACATTATCTTTCACAATATGGAAAAAAATTGACCTAACTTTACTGTTGTCTTATTTTTTAACTAAAAAAACTGAATTTTTTCAAAAAAATTGCGCTTTTAAGACCGCTGCGCAAATACGGTGTGACATAAAGTTTTGCAATGGCCGCCATTTTATTCTCTAGGGTCTTAGAAAAAAAAATATATAACGTTTGGGGGTTCTAAGTAATTTTATAGCAAAAAAACTGTTTTTAACTGATAACCTCCAAACTCCAAAAAGAGGCTCGGTCTTAAAGTGGTTAAAAACGCTCCTAGACGCAAACGCTGCTAAACGCCGCATGCAAAACGTGTCAAAACGTCCGTTTTAGACGTCGGCTTCCAGCTGTCAATATAAATTGTTCAGGGGAGTTTAACATAGCTTCCCGTGTAAATGGAGCCTTACTATATAAAATGTCCTTCTATTAACATCTTCAGATATTTGCTATTTCTATATATTAGAAGAGAAAAAAAAAAGATGGAGGGGAGAGAAAAAAAAAATTAAGGGCGCACCTGCACAGTATTTTATTTAGATCTGACCATTGAGTGATTTCTCTGAAACCCACTTCTTTTCTTACAGATACCAGTGGGGGTCTCAATGTGCCGTTGTATCCCTTATTATATTGACATACATATCAGTTAATTTACATTCACGCCAACGTGTCCAAATTTTTAAGTGTTTCGCTACACCGTCTCTAGCTATACTGGTTAACTCCTCCATCAAATATATTTCATCTCCGTTTAATAGCCATTGCATTATAGATGGTATAGTATGCTGTTTCCAATACAGAGGAACCAAGGATTTTGCCGCATTCAGTAAATGCGGAGCTATCGTGTTCCTATAATTATTCACTGATACTGCTGTACAGTGAAACAATATGACCTAAGGGTCAAACTCAATATCCCCTTTCTGAATTACTGAGATTATCTTAATTACCTTTTTCCCATACTCCTGAATGGATGGGCAGTCCCACCAAATATGTCCATGTGTTGCTATACCACCACATTTCCTCCAACACAGGGGTGACACCACTTTTAAAATTGCGTGTAATTTATTTGGAGTATAATACCAGCTGATGAGAAGTTTGTAATTTACCTCCACTGTCTTGGAGGAAATGGAGGATACATGTGCTAAATGCAAGATTTTATCTTTTTGCTCATCAGTAATGCACCTATGCAAGTTTTTTTCCCATTTAGCTAAGATAAGAGATCTAACTGATCCCAGTGACAGGGATCAGTAGATCTTACATGCCGCCTGACAGAGTGGGGAACCGCTGTGTTTACATTGGCAGTTCCCCGTTTTTCTTCTTTGCCAGGTCATCGCGGGTAGCCAGCAGACATCAAGTCCGCCGGACCCGCGGTTACACTGCTGCAGAGTGCGGCAGGCACGAGAGCGCGGTGGCAGTGGCGCGCTTCCGCCCGCTAGCTGTGCACGAGGGAGCCGCTGTTTATAAACAACGATTCGCGGGACAGAGCCACTCTGCAGCAGTAAATGTATGTGACGTGGTCGGGAACCGGTTAAGTAAATGACTTAGTATGGCCTGAATGTTGACTTTCAGGTGAGCACAGATTCACTTAGTGTTTGGTAAATGCTGAAATGTGTGCAGAGCCGTTCATTTCAGTAAAACCTTTCAAGCCCAAGTTTTGAAGCTAGAGTAAATAAACCCATAGACTCTTAGCCCTCATACACACGGGCGTTTTTTAATGCCACGTTTTTGGGCGTTTTTTGCAGCTCTCCATGTTGTTCAATGGCTCTCTAAAAATGCTGATGTTTTTGAGCAGTAGAGGGCGGCGGCGTTAGTGAGCAGTTTCTAGAACGCGGGACCAGCGCGTTCTGAGGCTGTAGCATTTTGGCGTTTTTTGACACCAATCGGCAAAACGCTCGCTAACGCCGTACCAGCGTTAACCGGCGTTTTTTTACAGTGTTTTTAGGTTGAAAAATAGCAGAGGACTGATTTTTTTTTTTAAAAAAGCCTATTGACGCCGAAGCTCACTAACGCCGATGCAAAACACCGAAAAAAACGCAGATTTTTCCAAAACGTCGGACCCGACGTTTTGCTTATTTTTTTCTCAGACGCCCATGTGTATGAGGCCTGAGAATAAGATATTTTATGTTTTAGTGATGAGTAATTTAAATAAAATTTGTAGGTAATACATAGATTCCTGATGGTATCACACCAACTGTAGTTATATGTGCACATGTTTTGAGCCGTAGGAGTATGAATATGAACAGCAGAGAGGCTGGTTTATCAAGATTTGAAAATCTTCACGCAAAAGAATGGTGGAAGATTCACTGTCTAATCATGTGCAGATGAAATAATTAAACAGGAATTTGTTTTTCAAATGGTAGGACAACTCAGGTTTAATTACTTCTTGAAAAATTCAACCTCATTGTGTACTGCTGAAAACATCTACATGGGTTTTATCAACCTCAATATATAATAATGATGATTTCACACACCATTTTATCATATATATTTTTTATATATTGTGGAATATATATATATATATATATATGCACCAATCAATGTTTCTCTTTCCTTCTCTTTTATTTTCAAGGGGGAAATCACAAAAGTTCACAAACTCACAAAGCAAATCACAAAAATTTAGAACTGCTGATAGTAAAATGTTTAGTACATTTATTTCCATTCTCTTTAAGCATGGGATTAAGATTATGGTACTGAAAGCTTTGAATAGAGAAAGTGCAGTATGCCGACTCTTCAGTATCAGATGATTTCCTATAATGCGTATTTCTTCATCCGGCATTTCAATTAGCATTTTGAAAAATTCAAATATAAAAACAGCTCTGAAGCATCAAAGAGTGATGGCAAAACCTACAACAGAAAGAAAGAAAATGAACGTTATTTATTTACTGTGTTATAAAATTAGATCTTAATCTTTCCCCTTCTCCTCTTTCCGTTTTATTTTGATAGTTTCAACATAGTAAATTTAAAGCGGTTGTCTACCCTTTTTGTTTACTTTTACCTACAGGTAAGCCTATAATATGGCTTACCTGTAGGTAAAATGAATATCGTCTAAACCTGTATGGTTTAGAAGATATTCCCTTTCTAATGTAATAAATCGTTATGGCGCATGCGCCGTGTATGTTCCGGCAAAATTTTTTTTTTCCGGACCCTGCCGGGGAAAACGAGCCCCGCGCGCATGCGCGGGAGTGACATCTCGCGGCTCCAGGCAGTCACATCGCCGGAGCCGCGTACCCGGAAGCAAGATCCGGGTGAAGATGTCCGCTGCCACGGAGGGGACCGAGCGGCTCGGTCGGATCTTCGTTCAAGGTGAGTATTTCATAATGAGCTAGTATGCGGTGCATACTAGCTCATTATGCTATTATCTTGCAGGTTTTTTTATTTTTTTTTAAATTTTGAGTAGACAACCGCTTTAACTACACTATGACAAAAAAACATTACTCGAGAAAGTTACAGAACTCTATCAAAATTATTTGTATTCAACTGACCACATCACACCTCTTCAGAAAAACATCTGCCAGTGAGAAAATATACAGTTTATGGGTTCCCATTGCTCCAACAGTGATACACAAAATATCTCTTGCATTGGAAAGGATCGCTGCCAAACACCAAAATGTCAGCAAATTGCTTAGAATGGGGAATGGTTAGAATCTATGTCAGGTTCCTAATGCTAATGTGTACTTGTTTGTGAAATTCTTCCTTCTTTTTTTGTCCTTTTGACCAACTGTCACTAGAAAATGAATCAAAAGGAAATTTTCAATAACAAGAGCAGAGTGCACTGACATAATAAAAGTAAACATTACGTACCTGCAGACTTAGTGTCCCCTTCCTTGATTCATGTTCTTCATTCCTTTACAGATCAGCACAATTGCAGCAATGACACCACACATTCCAAAAAGCAGACCCAGACCGCAGATCACGTTTTCAGTGGCCTCAGAAATCGGCTTGGATACCTCGGGGTCTGTCATAAAGGAACACAACAAACAGGTTTTAAACGTTTAAACACTAATCTAAAATATGGGTTCTAGAGATACACACATCAAAATCAATGTATCATAATTTATTCCTATACAACATACAGTACACGGGTGAGCAGCCATCGAGGGGTGCTTAGATATATCCTCTATTCAATATCGGATCCTTTTAGAGTGCCATAGAACATTAAGAAGTGCCTATGCAAGGTCACAGCACAGACATACCAGCAATCCTCACACTTCACACATGGCAATACTCATCGTACATGCAATATTTTTATTAAAATGATAAATGAAAAATAGATCTGCAACAGTAAATAACTATGGGTGAAAGAAGTGGTAGACCAGAGGGGCTAACACAAATTGGGAATGTTTACGGTGCATAATATAGCCAAAAAGAAACAGAGTCAAATAATAAAATCATTCACATTTAATAGAAATTTATTAAAATGTTGTCGTTTAGATTTCAAGAAAAGATTTTCAGTAAAAATGCACATAATACATATAGAATATACATCTGGTTAGTGGATGCTGTTCAAGTTGCACTGATGTAAACAGGAGATGTCCCAACATGTTTCGCCGTGCATCCAGCTTCCTCAGAGGACAGAAATTATCTCACTGTTGTGTAACAGAGGGGACATATCAATATTGAACACATACAATCACATATAGATTACAGTAAGTATGTCATGGGGCAGTGCCGTCCAAACTTGGGCTCCATTCACAAAGCGGTATCTACCACCTTAACCACTTCCCATCCGTACCATAGCCGAATGGCGGCTACAGCGCGGCTCTAAAATGCCGGGAAGCCGTCAATAGATGTCCTATCCTTTGGCGCGTGCTGGGCGCGCTCCCGCCGGCGGCGCGTACGCGCACTACCGCATGCCGTGTGAGCGTGCCTGCGGGTCGGGCAGACCCAATGTCTGCCGGAGACCCGTGATCTGCTCACAGAGAGCCGAAATGGGGAACAGCCGATGTAAATACATTGGTTCCCTGTTCTGTGAGGAGGGCATGCTAGATCTACTGATCCCTGTCACTGGGATTGGTTAGATCTGTCATGCCCCTGCCAACCGCGCCCCCCCCCCCACAGTTAGAACACACACAGGGAAGACTATTAACCCCTTCACTGCCCCTTAGTGTTAACCCTTCCCTGCCAATGTTTCACTGCAAATAGCGGTAACCCTGAGCCACACTTGGGATTGCATTGCTGGATCCAAGGCTAGGTTACTTACCTTGTCCTCAGGATCCAGCAATGTCCCCCTGCTGTGTCTGGGGGCTGTGTCCTCTGCCCGATGCTGGTGTGATGCTAGGCTCCGTTCCCTGCGAGCATTGCGTCGCACGGGGGTGGAGCCTGGCGGGAAATTCAAAAAGTGAAACACAGTAAACATACAATGTAATCTTACAGATTACATTACTGTATGAAATCATTTCACATCCCCTTTGTCCCTAGTGCTTTGTCCAGTGGCCTGCATGCATTTTTATATTATTTATGTCATTCTTTCTGCCTGGAAACTTGAGAATGTCCATGGCAACCAAAAAGCATCCCTTTACGTCAAAAGTGGTTTTTGATCAGCTAGAAAACAGCGATAGTAAATAAGAATCATTTGCAGAATTGATTGATACTGATTTTTGGGGGAAATTTATCATCAGAAACTGAAAGTGATCACAGCGACAAGTCTGCAACTGAGCAAATTTCAGTGTTTTTGACTAGATTACATTATTGAATACATTTTATTATTATATTATCATCTTTGATAATTATTCACAGCTATTTCTTATATTATATATTTTTTCATATATATTATAATTTATGATTTTGTGTTTCAAACTTTATCAAACCCGGGATGTCTACTAGACTCTTGTTTGGACAGATTTAAGTGAGTTATTCCTAAGAATTACAGGCCTACAATATAAAACGCCAAATTTCCATGCAAAATAATGGTACCGCTTTCAACACCAAAAATCTGAAATAATCACACCGCCAGGGAGGTTAAGTGCCCAGTAAGCAAGTGGTTAAGAAATGCTGTATAAGACCGCTCAGTGATTTTAAAGAATATCTTTGGCATTCTCAAAACAATGCTACTAAAGTAACACATGTGCGATTTTATGAAGTCATGCGGTTTTTTAGCAGTAAAAGCCTGCAGTAATTTAATGCCGGCGTCCTTAATAGTATAAATAGCTGCTTGTTAAGGAGCTGGCGGCGCCAGCATCTTTAACAACCAGTAACTGTCATGGTTGTTATGGAGCGGGCAGCCTCCACATCCTTAGCCAATGATTCATCAGCTGTCAGAAGAATTCCCCGCTGACCGCTGAATGTAAAGAAAATAATTACCAGCATTATTACAGCAAACATAAGTACCAGCCTTAGACAAAAGTTGTTTAACTAAATTGTGAAAAACAGTCAAAGGATGGATTTGTTTGTGTTGTTTATTACATTTGTTGTGAACAGACCATGTTGTAAACTAAGCAATTTGTTGCACTCAAGTAAATGCTGTGGCATGGTATAGCTTACATTAAGATTGGTACTCAAACGTGACCCTGTATATAATTATCAATGATCATCTAATAAACTGAGTTATTTCATTCGCTTTTGATATGGTTGCCATTTATCCATGTTTAAAGGGGCCTGTCCCTGGCAAAATGTCCCTATTGTTGTCCCAAGCAGTGTTTCTATACTTGCACTGTGCAGGCACCAACCTATATGTAGCATTGCACAGGCTCCAATCATTTTGCATTCAGTGGGCTGACTTTCCTTTTCAAAGAGCTTGAACCCAGCTAGAAGAAGCTGTTGGCTCTCCATTTATTGTCGCTGTTCTCTGGATCTCAGAAAAGGGATCGCTGGGATCACATTAACATGTTTCAGGTGAAGTGCTGCTTGGTGTTGGTGATCATGGGGCTATATTGCAGTGCAGGGGTTGAGTCTGATCACCAGGGATGATCACCAGGGTAAAGCATTGCATGATCTGTACTGGGGATAAACTTCATAGACAGAAGTTATGTATTGCTCCACTGCTCAGAATTCATAACCAAACTATCTCTAGCATTAGATCACTGGGGAAAATTCAGTCACACTGCAGTGTGTTCTTACACAAAGCAGCATCTTGTGCCATAGCATTGAGGATCTGATTTTTAGATGAATGTCCTATGTGTGCCCTCAGTATTCCCCAGCACATGTATAGTATATGAAAGTATAAATTCAACTACGCATGAGTTTGTTACCCTAAAGCACTGATTAAAGTGGTGTTTAACCCTCACATATATCCAGTGAAGTGACTGGCCTCAGGTGATACACAGATGAAACAAATCATCCCACATGAGTTGTACCTGTTTATCTGCAGTCTTCCCTTCTCTACATCTGTTCAAAGGCCAGCTTTTTAAAACTTGTGTGAGAGTTCAGAAAAGAGGGGATGGAGAGCTGAGATTACACTTTGCAGAGCACAGTGAGGAAATTGAGAGCTGATTGGAGGGAAGAGACACACCCCCTTTACACAGCACACAGGAACAAAGCTGAGGCTGTCAATCTGCTGGAGATCCCTCCCCTGTCACCATTTTTCTCTTGGTGTCAGGAAAACTTGTCAGAAGTGACTCATGCTGATAGCAGACAAATGATGCAGAAGACAGAAGTTACACGTAATGCTCTTAATTGAGATAAGTACACACTATAGGAGGAGGATATGCTTTGTTCATAATTTATGTCTGAGGTTTACAACCACTTTAAGTTTTGTTCAGACCTTGGTCTTCCAAGGTCAAGTCTGTGCCTTACACCTGATTTCTGCAATATGTGTGTTGCTTACTTCTGACCCCTGAACTCTGCTTCACACTCCTGACCCAGAACAAATTATCCACAGGTTTTATTTAACCGTACACTATGAAGATCCTCCAACTGTTACCACAAGTTGGCCACACCCACAATGTGCAGTGGTCATCAATGTTTCACACAGCCAGCCCAAGGCATTTTGCCTGTCTAGTTAAGAGTGTGTTAAAAATGGAGGCATGATTATGTAGGTGTAGCTACCAAAGTGGGCATGGTTAAATGGACTAGGTAGGTACTATGTCCCTGGATTTCATTTTGAAAATCTGGCAAACTTTAAGGCATGAAATAAGCCAGTGTGCAATGATCTCCCAGGAACTGTGTCTTTCCTAAGTAGATGCATTGTTTTTTTTTTTACTGAAACTGCACGATACAAAATCTGTTGCAGCTCAGCACAGAAACCAATCAGCTTCCAGGTTTAATTGTCAAAGCTTAATTGAACAAGCGTAAGATAGAAGCTGATTGGCTACAATACACCGCTGCATCAAATTTTGCACTTTCCAGTTTTAGTATATCTCCCCCATTGTGTGACAATATCCTCATATCTCATGGCCTGCTACAATCCAGGACCAATCTTGGTTACAATGATCCTTTGTTATAGCTGACCTCTTCTCCAAGTCTGAAATATCACTTGACACATTATTTAAAAATACATTAGTAGAGTTTGTGTATATGCTTGACTGAGCAAATTGGATGTATAGTATATGAATGCAGTTTCTCCTGAATATGCTGATAATACTTGTATGGTAAATTAGAAGGCCAGTATGGTGGTCTGAATTTATCGGAGGATCCGGGGGGGGTATTTAAGTAGCCCACTCTCATGTGTTTTGTCGGTTCCAGTGCGCAATTCATTATGTCACCAGACCGACTCTTCCCAGCTCACTGCGTGTTAGTGAGTCTGTATGTTTTTTCCAATTCCAGCACATGCGTGGCTTCTCCGTTCGTGGTCTTCGTCAATGCTTCTAGCTCACTGTCACAGGTAGGATTCAAACTTCTTGTACCGTATGCAAGCTTTCATTTTGTCATGTTACCAAACTCGCACCCTGTCGGGAGTTACGGCCTCCGAGTCATTGTCGGTAGTCCCCAGGCTTCTCCCGATTACAAGCTTTATCGGTGCGCATGTTCACCTTGCATTATGGTTCTCTATCTGCAAACTACAAATCATTTGTAGACCTTCTCTCAAACCTCTGTACCATTTCTAATTATCACTTGTTTGCAAAAAAAAACCTCCAGTCACGGTCAGTTGTATCCCGGCTTTTACAGCCCAAGCTTTGTAGATGTGCAGGTTCCCCCTGCCTCATTTTCCAAGCATAAACTACAAATCATTCATAAACTTTCCAAAACCTCAGACTCATTAGTGGTCGTATCCCGTTTGCGGCACTAGCCTCACAGTTTGCAGGTTCCCTCAGCCACTTGGCACACCCGTCGTACTAACATACAACTCATTCGTAAGCCTCGCAAGCCTCTGGGTTTTCATCGGCCTTTGTCTGACATCACCCGGCACAAGCGCCACCGATAAAATTAATCAGTTCTGTCACCCATTACTTGCTATTCGTTAATTTGTACAGCCTCCGAGTTGTTGTCTTGGCCGTCGCCCGACATCACTCGGCACAGGCATTAATCGGCAGTAGGTTCCACAGTCGTATTACTTATTGTCGTACAACCTTAAGACTCGTGAATAAACTATGTATGCCCGTGTTATCGTTCGGTCTTGTCCGACTAATATCCGGCCAAGCATTACCAATTCTTAGCTACCATTACACAAAGAGTTCCTTATTACAGTTACACACTGGCACCCTTGTAGGCTCGCCGCCGTTGTGTCACTCCTGCTTAGTACGTACGTCTCGCTACAGCTAGCAGGTTTAACCGCCACGTCTTCACACCCCCAACTCACAAAAAAAAACGTTTAAATCAAAAAAAAAAAAGGAACGACATTTAAAAAAAAAAAAAAAAGTATATTTAATTATACGTTCCGCCAACGGGAACCACGAGCTTCTGCAGCAGGGCCTCCCCCTCAAGGTTCCTGCCACAAGCTCTCAGTCGCCACTCATACCACTAATTCACCCGATCCATATTTACAACTCATGCGACTTCTTAGGTTGCAAACGCCAACATGCTTCAGCATGCTTCATAGCAGTGTTAGCTCGTCAAATTTACGTCACTCGGTTAGCATGGCATTGCATATCCCACACGTTTGATCTCTCTCTACTGCTTCTTTTCGCCATCCTCAAGTGGACAAGTTGGGATGGCATGTCCAGTTACTAGGCAAGACGCCTATCTGCAACAACTTCAATTACAGCACCTGCAGCTGGAAGACCACCTTTGCAACGCCACTCTGCTCATAAACCGGTCATTGTCACTGAACACGCTGAAGGTCTATCACACAGCCTGGAGCGCCTACCGCAAGTTCCTTGCCACATTCCCCGGGGGTTTGGCTCAGGCAACATCAAGCACATCCTGGCCTTCGTGTCTTACTGCCAAACTCATCTGGCTCTGTGACAACACTATCGGCCTGTACCTAGCTGGTATCCAGCATTTCCTTTCCCTACAAGCCCCTGGGAAACCCTCATTGTTTACAACTCATGCAGTTAAAGCCATGCTGCGTGTCATCCAGAAACTTCAGCCCGTAGCCAGTAGCAAATGCTTGCCCATGTCAGCCATCCTGTCATGGTCCCCGTTTGGATTGCTGCCCAGCCTGGTCATCCAGGCAAGTTCACTTACAGTGGCCCCGGTAGCCTGGTGCTTCGCAGGTGCCATGTGACCCGTCTTCATGATCATTTCGTCCTACATCTGGCAATATCAAAACTCATCAGTCCGGCACCAGGGTCGAGATCAAATTTTTTTTAACAGTTCTGGACCAGTTGCTATCATGTCTGCCCAACCAGTCTTGCTGTAGCCCATTGTTGCCTTTTCCTTACAGCCCACTAACAGTTAGCCAGTTCGTCAGACATGTTAGCATCCTTTTGGCAATCTAGGCCTCAACCCTGACCAGTTTTCCGGGCACGTCTTCCAGATCGGAGCTGCCACGGGGTGCCGGGTAACGTCATCAGAAAATTAGGCAGGTGGAAGTCCGCCTGCTTTACCCGGTACATTCCAAATCCCCAGGTGGAGATATTGCAAGTCTTCTCCAAGCTTGCCCAGTAATGGCATACATATCAATAAAACAACTTTACCTATCCTGGTATTTTGGTCCCTTTTTTGCTGTACCGACCAGCTGACCAAGGCACACCTCAGGTCTATGTTATGTTGTATGTCTTGTAGCGTCTTTATGTGGTTCACATCCATCTTGGTTGGAGGGCTCCGACCATAAATTAGAAGGCTAGAATGGTGCAATGAATTTATGGGAGGAGTCCAGAGGGGTATTTAAGCAGCCCACTCTCCTGTGTTCCTTGTCGTTTCCAGTGTGTGATACCCTCACAGGGCACAGCCTTCACATCTCTTCCACAATCAACCATTACCTATCTTGGGTATGCCCCTTTCTTGGCGTACCAACCAGATGACCAGGGCACACCTCAGGTCTATGTTATGTTGTATGTCTTGTGGCGTCTATATGTGGTTCACATCCATCTTGGTTGGAGGGCTCCGACCATAAATGTGATTATACGTTCTGAGGCAACGTGGTCCATTTTTAACACACACCTCTGGCTGGTCAAGGGATTAAGATTATTTGTAACACATTGTATGATTACTAAAGATTATTAACCCCTTCACGCCTAAGGGTAAATCTAATCTTAATGCCTAAGCCAAATTTTGCAACTTTGACATGTTTTAGGAAAACACATACATATCACAACTTTGAGCATCCAGGTGGATTATACCTTGTTTTTTTTCAGGACAATTTAGGCTTTCATTTGGTTTTAAATGGTAATGGAGATCTCCTGATTTTTTTTTATTATGAAGGAAAACTGGCCCAAAATAGTATTTTTTTAACCACTTGCTTACTGGGCACTTAAACTCCCTTCCTGCCCAGACCAATTTTCAGCCTTCAGCGTTGTCGCTCTTTGAATGACAATTGTGCGGTCATGCAACAGTGTACCTGAATTACATTTTTATAATTTTTTCACACAAATTGAGCTTTCCTTTCGTGGTATGTAATCACTGCTGGGTTTTTTATTTTTTGCTAAATAAAACAAAAAAATACCAAATAAAAAAAAAAGCAAAACTGTTTCCTAGTTTGTAATAACATTTTGAAAACAGGTAATTTTTCTCCTTCATTGATGTGCGCTGATGAGGCAGCACTGATGGGCTGCACTGGGCACTGATAGGCTGCACTGATAGGCACTTACAGAAACAAAATACAGGCAGTCCCCGGGTTACAAACAAGATAGGGACTGTAGGTTTGTTCTTAAGTTGAATTTGTTTGTAAGTCGGAACAGGTACATTATTTAAGTGTAGCTTCAGCCAAAAAAACTATTTTTAAGCTTTTTGGATAGCATAGGGAAGGGGTAACACCCCTGTAATGTTTGTTTTGCTGTCTATGTTTCTGTTCAGAAGATTTCACCTCACCTTCCTGTCCCAATGATAATTGGATTTTGAAAATTTTGGGTTGTTTTGGAAATAAACCTTGGTGATAAAGCATCAGTGGAGATACCTTTTACGCATAATAACTCAGGAGTGAATTTCCCTTCCTAGGGGGAGATTTCCTCTCACTTCCTGTTGTCTTACTCCGTTTGTAAGTAGGAGTCGTTTGTAAGTTGAATGTTTGTAACTAGGGGACCGCCTGTAAAATAAAAGGTCCCCCCGTCAGGTTAAATTGCAATTTGTATGGACCGATCCGGTGTGAAATCGCACTTACTCAGTCCAGCCGCACATCCCAATTGAGATGGGGTCCCTAGGGCTATAGCTCAATTGGCAACAAAATTGTGTAAGAACACACAGAAGCCCATAAAAAGGACACTCAGGGCATATATTGAATAAAAACAAAAATTTATTGATTACCAATAATGCAACAATAGAAAACAAAACCGTAACAAAAATTACACTAAATACCGTTGACACACACATTAAAATTGACAACGTTGTCGGTACAGAAGGGAAGGAGTCAGCCGACTCACTCACACATTCTCCACTACACACACTGCAATCATACACTGATAGATAATAGAGGGATTACCCCCCTGTGTAGAAATCGCAGATCACTGCGATTGTCCAGTCTGCGTGCGTGATGCAGCGCTCTATAGTCCCATGGGTCGGTTCCTGTGGAAGACCGTGGCCACCTGGTACAGGTTAGCCCGTGGATGCAGCGGGGACGTAGTGATTTGGTGACAGCCTAGTAGGACCCAGTCATGGGGAGACTGTCATTGATCATGTTGCCAGGAAGGAGCTATACGGGAGAAGGACAGGCAGGGATGGCTCATCCAGACTGGATGATCAAGCTGGAGTAAATGGCAGTGGTGCCAATGTGCTGCTGTCCGTTAGTCGCAGAGTCTGTCCCAGTGGAAGGGGAGGAGGCCTCCTCACAGGGAAATAAGGTAGCCTAGATCACACACCAAACGATAGTCTTTCCAAAATGAAGGATGATGTAGTTGCTGGAGTAAGTGTCCAGTGTCAGTTGGGGGGGCCACCTGTGTCAACACTAGTGACGGGCTCACGGCTGCAACCCACACAGTCTATGGGAGGTGGACATGGATGCCGTAAGGAGACAGACAAATACTCTGAAAGCTCACCAGTCTTCGCCGGCTTGTCGGCAGCTTCCTGGACGCGGGGGTTTCAAAGCATGGAGGTCTCATGGGAGTGTCGGAGACGCTACAGTTTACCCGCCGTCATAGCAGGTCCAGTGCTTGGAGCTGTGGGAGTGGTCTCCGCAGTCACCTGATACTCCAGGAACCGGATTCACATGGGGGTGGTGGGTGTGTGTGGCTGAAGCTTCCCTTGCAAGTGGAATGACAGGAACGCTGACGCGTTTCGTCCACCTGTCATGGACTTTTTCAAAGCAAGGGTGGGACTGGAGACCCGGGGGTATATATACTGACTTACTAATTGGCAATGTAGTACCTAAGTTTGACCGCCAGGTGTCAGTCACAGTCACACACCACACCAGTCATCCTGGAAATGATGGAAAGACATTGATTTAACCGCTGTACTATATTTGTGACCCAGAAATCCAGTGACCCCTCACCGAGGGGGGGGGGGGTGGGGAGAATGTGTGGACTAAATGAAAAATTGAATAAATAAAAAATTATAATGTAATACAAGATAATATAACATAGTGTAGTTACCCCGTATGTTTGTCAGGTGTGTACCGTAGGGGGTCATAGCTCCCTGATTCCCCCATTGCCGTGGAAATCAATGTTAAGCCGCAACAAGGAGATAAATCTCCACAGGTGATTGTTAGGCTTCAAGGAAGACTGAAAGGTTAAATTCTGTGTTTAACACTCCTGGTGCCATGGAGTCAAGCAGAAAAATAAACATCTTCTCCTTTTGTAAAAGTACCGTATCAAAATCGCCCCTCCTCAGAGGAAAATTCAGGGCATAGATGCCCTTCACAGTTAGACCAGCTGGGTTACCACCATGGTATTGTTTGAAATGGTTGCACTGATAGGCACTGATAAGGCAGCACTGATGGGCACTAATAGGTGGCACTGATGAGGCGGCACTGATGGGCGCTGAGAGGTGGCACTGATTGGTGGCACTGATGATTGGTACTGATTGGTGGGACTGAAAGGTGGTACTGATAAGCGGCACTGATGGGCATTGATTGGTGGGCATTGATAGGTGTCACTACTAGGCACTGGTATGTGACACTGTGGCACTGGTAGGTGACACTGGTAGGTGGCACTGGCAGGTGGCACTGGTGGGCACAGATGAGGCAGCCGTGGCTCTCTGTGTGAGACACCGATGTCCCTCTGAGAAAAGCCAGTGATCCGCTTTTTTCAGCGTGAGGGGAAAAAAATCAATTATTGATCTTCTGTTTACATCACGTGATCAGCTGTCATTGGCTGACAGCTGATCACGCGGTAACGGGCCAGGATCGGCCCCTTACTCCGATCTGTGATCAGCCGAGTCTCATAGACTTGGTGATCACAGAGCTCACCATGCGCAGCCCGCAGGCATATGCAGACAGTGTATGCTTGGGAGGACGTCTATGGAAGCCCTCCCGGCAATTAACCTCTTCAGACCCGCGCTATAGCGGATTGACGGCTACATCGTGGATCTAATTTGCCGGGAGGCTGTCAATAGACGTCCTCCCCTTTGGCTTGTGCTGGGCTCGCTCTTGCTGGCATCGGCAGAGCGTGCCGCGTGAGCATGCCCGCGGGTTGGGTGGACCCAATGTCCACCAGAGACCCGCGATCTGCTCACAGAGAGCCAGAACTGGGAACCGCAGATTTAAACACAGCGGTTCCCCGCTCTGTGAGGGGGGGCATGACAGATCTACTGATCCCTGTGATCGGGATCAGTTAGATCTGTTATGCCCCCTTTAGCCCCGCCCCCCCCACAGTTAGAACACATACAGGGAACACATTTAACCCCTCCGCTGCCCCCTTAGTGTTAACCCTTTCACTGCCAATGGCATTTACACAATAATCAGTGTCTATTTTTAGATCTGATCGCTGTATAAATGTCATTGGTCCCAAAAAAGTGTCAAAAACGTCCGACATGTCCGTCGCAATATCGCAGCCCCAATAAAAATCGCAGATCGCCGCCATTACCAGTAAAAAAAAAATAAAGAAATACGCCATAAACCAATGTCCATAGTTTGTAGGCGCTATAACTTTTGCGCAACCCAATCAATATACGATTGATTGAGATTTTTTTTTACCAAAAATATGTAGAAGAATATATATTGGTCTAAACTGATGAATAAATTTGTTTTTTTATTTTACATTTTTTGGATATTTATTATAGCAAAAAGTAAAAAATATTGTTCTTTTCAAAATTGTCGCTGTTTGTTTGTTTATAGCGCAAAAAATAAAAACCACAGAGGTGATCAAATACCACCAAAAGAAAGCTCTATTTGTGGGAAAAAAAGGACGCCAATTTTGTTTGGGTACAACGTCGCACGACCGTGCAATCGTCATTCAAATAGTGACAGCGCTGAAAACCGAAAATTGCTCCAGGCAGGAGGGGGGTTTAAGTGCCCAGTAAGCAAGTGGTTAAGGCCAGCGCTGTAGCCGTCTTTCGGCTATAGCGTGGGCGTGAAGTAGTTAAAATTTAAAAATTAATAAATTCTCCGGCTCCTGACGATTGCAGCAATATCACATGTGTATGTAAGTTATTTTTGCCTGTAGTACAGCCAGAAACAATAGTGCACATTTTCCTTTTTTTTTTTTTTTTTTTTATATCCTACCTAAAGCACATTGACACTAACTGACAGACACTAATTTAAAAAAAATTCTGTCCAAAAAATACTGACACTGACCTTTGACATACACAACAAGGTTAAAACATAGGGCTGATATAGAGCTTAAATCTAGTTCATCGATAGCTGCATAGTGTGCTGGTCTACACATTTCAAGGGAGCCCTCACTTCTTCAGGACCAAATAAATTGCATATCATATATAGCTCTGACTAGAAACATCTGTAGTAGAGATAAGTGCCCACCACAAATGATACCCACATTAAAAGAAAAAGAAACAGAAAGACGTCTCCAGGTGAGTGTATGCTTACCAGCCCATGGGACACCTACAAAATCCTGGTGGTTTGATTGATGAATAATGGTGTATAAGCACCAAAAGAAAGATATATGTTGTATTCCCAGTATTAAAGATGGCAAGTGTGCATATAATATCCAGGGGTCCAGTCAAATCCCACCTGGGCTGGATGCCTTCAAAAAGTCCCCATGGGTTAGCACCTGCCCCTGTTCGGGAAATAGAAGGAGTAATGGACGAAGCTTCCGATGTACTCATCAAAAGCAGAGTGACTCTGCTAATGTACATTTTTTTTTTTTACATACTATCCCTAGCGCAGTACAGCATCATGATATGGCCTGTGTGGATATGATCAGGGACACTGACTGGTGACAGCATATTAACCACTTGACCACTGGGCACTTAAACCCCCTTAACAACCAGACCAATTTTCAGCTTTCAGCGCTCTCACACTTTGAATGACAATTACTCAGTCATGCAACATTGTACCCATATGAAATTTGCGTCCTTTTTTTCACACAAATAGAGCTTTCTTTTGGTGGTATTTAATCATCGCTGGGTTTTTTATTTTTTGCGCTATAATTAAAAAAATACCGAACATTTTGTAAAAAAATGAATTTTTCTTCGTTTCTGTTATAAAATTTTGCAAATTAGTAATTTTTCTTCATAAATTTTGGCCAAAATTTATACTGCTACCTATCTTGTAAAAAAATGTTTTACAAGCCATAAAAAAATTAATATCGCGTTTTTTATTTTTTGGGTCGCTACTAATTTATGGTGGTTTTCTTTCGAGATAAACACACTTTTTTTCCTGCGTTTAAAGTATACCCATGTTACAACGTACTGACTCATTAACAGTAAGTTTCACACTCTCGCGACTTTCGACTTTTAACCAGACCAACAATTCCCCCAAATTCACGGGTCACCAGTTCACCAATTATACGACAGTGGTCAGTCACAGGGACTAGTATAGGTGTGTCCGGTATAGTACTAC
>BLSH010488587.1:90379-125247 GCA_018402905.1 Glandirana rugosa | reverse complement strand
AGCATGGATGGATGAGCACGGCTGGGTGGATGAGCATGCATGGCTGGATGGGTGAGCATGGATGGATGGATGGGTGAGCATGGATGGATGGATGGATGGGTGGGTGGGTGAGGATGGATTGGGTGAGGATGGGTGGGGGGTGGATGGCTGGGTGGGTGGTGGGTGGCTGATGATGGCTGGGTGGGTGGCTGATGATGGCTGGGGGGTGGTAGGTGGGTGGTAAATGGATGATGGGGGGTGTATTTTGTCACTAGGCAGCGCTGTGGGCATTACACATCGCCCACAGCGCTGCAGCACCACCTCTCTCCCCCCTCTCTCCTCTCACACTGCACCGATCGGTGCGGAGAGGAGAGAAAAGCCGGCGCTTCCGCCGGCTTGTTTACATGTGATTGCGCCGTCATTTGACGGCGCGATCACTTGGTAAAAGGCCGCTCACAGCGGCCATTTACCACGATCCGTGATCAGTCGGGTCCCCCGGACCCGACGGTCACGGATGTTCCCGTGTGCGCGCCCCAGGGGGCGCGCGGGAAGCGCGATTCTGGGAGGACGTCAATAGACGTCCTCCCAGAATTAAGCAACCGCTCTGTAGACGTCATTTGTCTATAGAGCGGTTGTTAAGTGGTTAAAAAAAAAAAAAATTAAATAATTTATTTTATTCAATATATATATTTTTTTAACATTATTTTCATTTTTTAACTATTTTTATAATACTTTCATCAGAGTAGTTCAGTGTTACTATAGTGATGTTCTGCGCGGCGCCCGCAGTAAATGTGCTGTGGGCGGTTGACAAGTGGTTAAAGGATAAGTTCACCTTTGTAAAAATAATACATATACATTTTTTGCAGGTTAAAAAAATATGCATTTACTATTTTTTTTGTAGGAGCCTGGAACGCATTGCACCCACGATCAGCCGTTTGCAGGTGTAATGCAGGGCTCTTGCAGACTGTCAGTATAAGCTCTTACCTCATACGGACAGATAGTTACACACTGACAGGAAGCATCAATAAACTACCTAGAGCACTTAACAGTGCCCTGGTAGTTCATTGAGAACTACAAGCCATCAGCCGCAAAGGCTGTCTGTACTTGTGGTTCATTCATCCACATTCATCCTCTGTGAATGAATGGCATGGTTGTGTGGACAGAGCTCCGCACTGCTAGTCTCTTTCCAAATAGTTACAGCTGGTATGAGGAGAACATCCCCGGCCCATTGTCACAGGGAGGAGGGGATCGGCTGCAGGAGAGGGAACAGGTTACATGTTCCCAAACGTGAACTTATCCTTTAATATGGTTGTTAAGCCACTATAACCTATTCACCCCATACCCTCTGTTATATAATATGTGTCCCATTGTCTGATCTATATAAAAAAAATGCCAATTATATTGTAAATCAGATCATCTCCTGGTGCTCATGTGACTCTTTGGCTCTCTCCTCTACCCGGCTGACAGCTATAGTGAGTGGGGCCTCGCACTCCCACCGACGTCAGCAGGGGAGGAGGAGAGAAAGCCGAGGGGTTACATGAGTGCCAGAAGACGCTCTGATATACGGTATAATCTGCATTTTTTTATATAGATCAGACACTAGAACACATATTGTTATATAACAGAGGGGATGGCATGAATATATTATAGTTTTCAAAGCAGCAGTAGGGGAAGGGGTGGGCACTGTCATGAGCAGACAGGCAGGGAGCGAGGGGAAGGGGAGGACACAGAAGGACAGAGCAGGGCTGTGCTGTGGATGATGGAGGCACTAAAACTGACAACGGTGTCAGGGCTCAGCAGCCATGATATACCGTGGTTATAGGGGGTAGGGCAGAACCAGGCAGGATCCGCCAGGCATTTTAAGGGTCAAATTACACAGCACAAGCACTGTGATGCATAACACGCTTTAAGGGAACATTTTTCTTTTTTTGTTTTTTTTTTGCAAGGCTGTCCATTACAAGCATGTACTTTTGTAACAGCTGGAGGGGTGCCAGTTTGAGACCCCTGCTTTAATACAGCTTCTATAAATAAATCTACCGTATATACTCGAGTATAAGCCGACCCGAATATAAGCCGAGGCACCTAATTTTACCACAAAAAACTGGGAAAAGTTATTGACCCGGGTATAAGCCTAGGGTGGGAAATGCAGCAGCCAGAACACAGGGACAGGGAGCCAGAACACAGGGACAGGGAGCCAGAACACAGGGACAGGGAGCCAGAACACAGGGATTGTAGCCAGGACACAGGGATTTTAGCCAGGACACAGACTGTAGCCAGAACACAGGTATTGTAGCCAGGACACAGGGATTTTATCCAGGACACAGAGACTGTAGCCAGAACACATGTACTGTTGCCAGGACACATGGATTTAATCCATGACACAGAGACTATAGCCAGAACACAGGTATTGTAGCCAGGACACAGGGATTTTAGCGAGGACACAGACTGTAGCCAGAACACAGGTATTGTAGCCAGAACCCAGGTATTGTAGCCAGGACACAGGGATTTTAGTCAGGACACAGACTGTAGCCAGAACACATTAGGGATGAGTAAGGTAGATTCACATTAAACAGAGCTGCTTCTAAGAGCCGTTCTGTGCTTTGTAAGTGTTATTAAACACATTGGAATGTAGAGAATGCAGAGAGAGAGCCGCAGCTCTTCACTGAGATCAGGAGGTGGGCCGGACTGAACAGCTAACATCAGCTTGTCCCGCCCACCTGCTGACATCAAGCTGAAAATCTGACACCTCTCTCAGCATTCTCTACATTCCAATGTGTTTAATCACACTTACAAAGCACAGAACGGCTCTTAGAAGCAGCACGGCTCTGTTTAATGTGAATCTACTCATCACCCACAGACACTGACTCGAGTATAAGCCGAGGGGGGTCTTTTTCAGCACAAAAAATGTGCTGAAAAACTCGGCTTATACTCAACTATATACGGTATACACTGACCTAACTTTCTATGACAAACTTTGTCAACTTTTCTCCGAATACATGGTAGAAGTTTGTTTTTCTGTCTGATGTTGTAAAGTATACCAATACTTTTAGTTAAATCAAAAATATCTAACAATGATTGAGCTGCAAAAATAAAACACATCATGTACAATACATTTCTTCACATAACAGGCACCCATGTACAGTGCCTTGAAAAAAAACTGTTCATACCCCTTGAAATTTTCCACATTTTGTCATGTTACACACAAAAAGGTAAATGTATTTTATTGGGATTTTATGTGATAAACCAACACAAAGTGGCACATAATTGTGAAGTGGAAGGAAAATGATAAATGGTTTTCAATTTTTACAACTAAAAATGTGAAAAGTGTGGGATACATTTGTATTCAGCCCCCCTTAGTCAATACTTTGTAGAACCGCCCTTCTCTGCAATTACAGCTGTAAGTCTTTTTGGGGAAGTCTCTACCAGCTTTGCACATCTAGAGAGGACATTTTTGGCCATTCTTCTTTGCAAAATAGCTCAACCTCGGTCAGATTGGATGGAGAGCGTCTGTGAACAGCAATTTTCAAGTCTTGCCACAGATTCTCAATTGGATTTAGGTCTGGACTTTGACTGGGCCATTCTAACACATGACTATGCTTTGATCTAAACCATTCCATTGTAGCTCTGGCTGTAAGTTTAGGGTTGTTGTCCTGCTAGAAGGTGAACCTCCACCCCAGTCTCAAGTCTTTTGCAGACCTTAACAGGCTTTCTTCTAAGATTGCCCTGTATATGGTTCCATCCATTTCCCATCAATTCTGACCAGCTTCCCTGTCCCTCCTGAAGAAAAGCATCCTCACAACATGATGCTGCCACCACCATGTTTCACAGTGGGGATGGTGTGTTCAGGGTGATGTGCAGTGTTCGTTTTCTGCCACACATAGCTTTTAATTTTAGGCCAAAAAGTTCAATTTTGTTCTCATCTGATCAGAGCTCCTTCTTCCACATGTTTGCTGTGTCCTCCGCATGGCTTCTCGCAAACTGCAAACAGGACTTCTTATGGCTTTTTTTCAACATTGGATTTCTTCTTGCCACTCTTTCATAAAGGCCATATCTGTGGAGTGCATAACTAAGATGGACAGATTCTCCCACCTGAGCTGTGGATCTCTGCAGTTCCTCCAGAGTAACCATGGGCGTCTTGGCTGCTTCTCTGATGAATGCTCTCCTTGTCCGGCCTGTCAGTTTAGGTGAACGGCCATGTATTGGTAGGTTTACAGTTGTGCCATATTCTTTACGATTTCAGATGATGGATTGAAGCTTGGGATATTTTTTTTTAAAACCTAACCCTGCTTTAAACTTCTCCACAACTTTATTCCTGACCTGTCTGGTGTGTCCCTTGGCTTTTATGATGCTGTTTGCTCACTGAGGTTCTCTAACAAACCTCTGAGGGCTTCACAGAACAGCTGTATTTATACTGAGATTAAATTACACACAGGTGGACTCTATTTATTAATTAGGTGACTTCTGAAGGCAATTGAATCCACTAGACTTTAGTTTTAGGGGTATCAGAGTAAAGGGAGATGAATACAAATGCACTCCACACTTTTCAGATATTTGTAAAAAAATTTGAAAACCATTTATCATTTTCCTTCACTTCACAATTATGTGCCACTTTGTGTTGGTCTATCACATAAATTCCCAATAAAATAAATTTACGATTTTGTTTGTAACATGACAAAATGTGGAAAATTTCAAGGGGTATGAATACTTTTTCAAGGCACTGTATACATGCTCAGCAACATGACATTTATAGCATTGTGCACATTCTGCAATCAAACTTTAAATGAGAGATCTGATTTTTACCTACATCGCCACTACTTACGCCAGAACGTATTCATGGTCTTTCCAGCATGTTCCACAGAACAAGTGTACACTTCTCCCTCCTGTGGGATGGTAGTTAAGTACAGGAACTTGCTGAATGATCCATCTGGTGCGGGGTAGAAGTCCGTCTCTGACACTCCAACTGTAACAGGCTGACTGTCCTTCTGCCAGCTCATCTTGACCACAGGTGGAAAGAACTTAGTGCCCAGACAGATAAGCACATTAGGCTCACCCACAATGACAGGGTCTTCGGGAAATACATGAACTTCAGGAGGAACTGCAGGGAAGAAGAACAAAATATTATGTCCTAAACTATGGTTTTCTTTTATACAGTATCTGGTTTTCCAGTCTCCTGCATATTTTGTTTTTTGTTTTGTGGCCTGTGCACTCTAAACTAGCATCTGCGTTCCCGATAGATGCTGGAGAGTTAAAGTATATGTAAAACAATCCATTCAGTTTAAAATAGAAAGTCAAAACATTTTTGATAGATATTTAAAAAAAAATATATAACCACCTTTTCCCCTTTTCTATAAGTGATCACATTCCCTCTGTTCTCAGCAGCATAAAAGCTTGGGGGTGGAGAAGCAGCAGTGCACTGAGCTTCCCAGTGAATGGCTGTGCAGAGGGGGTGTGTCAGGACAAGTCTGATGATTGGAGGAGAGCACACTGAGTTCCCAACTGACCATGATGTGCTCTCCTGCTTAGTGTGGCCAGTTTTCAATAGGAATGCAGATTGACTGACAGGAACAGAAGTGATTTCACACAAAGTAAGCAGTATAAAGAGAACATGATACTTTCTCATACAAGTACATGGTACAGCAGGCACATATCAGAAATATAAAATGTTGGGTTTATATATTATTTAAAGCCCAACTCTGGGCACAACCAAAAAACCCTTTGCTGTAGGCTCCCCCCTTCATTTCAATGGTTAAATGCTGTTTAAGTCTTAGGAGGTGTAGAAAAAAACTGTACTACCTTTCTGACTCCCCGCTCCAGCAGGCTCCAGGGCACGTCTCTTCCCAAAGCTCTCATCTATAGGTGGAGCCACAGCCTCATCACATACAGTGAGACTATTAACCCTGTATTGTATGTGGTAGGGGGTGAGAATGCGGCAGCAACCAGGAGGAATTTTTCCTATTAGTAGTATGTTAAATGTCTTTATCTTTGATATTATTCATTTTCTGGCGAGCTGATTGGTTATCTTAGAAAGTCTTATCTAAGCCAGACAATCAGCTTCTTCCTGTTTTTCACTGACAACGCTATCACCCCTTATCTGAATTTGCTAAGTGTCTTGCACTTCCTGAAAAGGTTGTCGGTCATTCTTAGACAGGCATGCCTAGACCTGGCCAGCCCCATCCCTCCTATCCTTCACAGAATATGATGTCCTCTTGTCTTCATAGGAGAGAGAGAGAGAAGAAATCGCCCTGGTACAGGGCCGCTACCACCCAGCGGACAGACTTCATCTGGATCTGTGAACCCACACAAAACGGTTGAGGGCCTTCAGGGCCAGGATGGGGCGGACCCCATCCTTCTTTAGCACCACAAACAGGTTGGAATAAACCCTTGGAAGCGTTCCGCAAGCGGAACGACTACCCCCTAACCAAGCAGGTCCTGCACCACCCCAAACAGGGCCTACAGCTTGCCCGCGGGCAGCTACAAGTTGGAGGCGAAGAACCTGTCGGGAGCAAAATTGTATTCTGTACCCTGATGAAATCACCTCGTGCACCCAGTGGTCCGAAATGCGGGAAGTTGACCTGTCTGCGAACCCCAGCAGACGTCCCCCCATCCGAGAGGCAGGTGGGGGCAACCCTTCATGCTGAGGACTTGTCCTCTGGCTTGGCACGCTTACGCTGCCAGGGACGCTTCTGTCCACCCGCAGGGTCCTTGGCAGGCTGTGAACCCTTGCCTGAGGGGTGGGGGGGGGGGGACGAAAAACTGCCTAAAAGAGGGACCCGGCCTGCGACGGGGCTCTGTACCCCTCCTTGTCTCCTGGAGAAAGGCGCTCTTCCCTCCTGTGAGATTCTTGATAATCTCATCCAAGTAGGCTCCAAACAGCCGCCCACCCTGAAAAGGCAAGTCCGCCAGTATCTTCTTGGATGCTTGGTCTGCCGACCAGCATTTTAGCCAAAGCCAACGCCTGGCCACCATAGAGAACACGGACGCCTTGGAGATCAGGGGGGCTGCGCCCAGGGCTGCATCGTACAGATACTGAAGCCAGTGGAGAAGCTGTTCAGCGAGTTCCACGCAAGTCGGGGGAACTTGTGCATTGCTCATCTTGCGGTGTAATTGTTTTGCCCATTCAGTGAGCATTTGCGACACCAGCGCAGTGGCCACAACAGGCTGCATGGCTGACCCTGTCAGAACAAATCTGGACCTGACGAAAGCATCCACCTTCCTGTCAGCCGGGTCCTTGAAGGACAGTGTCCCTTCCACTGGGATTGTGGTCGCACTGTTCAGGCGAGACACGGGGGGGATCAACCATTGGGGGTGATGCCCACTTTCTCAACAAGCTATCTTCAAAGGGATAGCACACAGAGAAACATTTAGGTATGGGAAGGGAGCTCTGAGGCTGAGCCCAGTCTCTATAAACAAACTTATCCAGGTAAGGCACATACGGGAAAACCTTAGCCACGTGGGCCAGTCTATGTGACCCGAAGGGGACGGGCACCTCATGTGAAGGTTCCGCCGTATCCTCCAATTTCATGGTTTCACGCACTGAAGTAATCAGAGCGTTCACAAATGCCTTCTGTGTGCAGCAGCAGACGCTGCAGACTTGTCCTCACTATCAGGAGCGTCCCCATCGGAGCCCGAGTCCTCCCCAGATGAAGGGGGGGCAGGGGCCTCTTTTTCGCTTCTCTGCGATCCAACAGCGACTGTACCCGGGAGACAAACGTCTCCAGGACCGCCGGCATAGCATCTATAGGGAACAGAGTCCCTGAAGTGCTGGCTGCAATCACAGAGAGGTCTGGTGGGGATGCACCCTCATCGACTGCCATTGTCACCCACCCTTGTAGCGCGCCTACTAAGGCCCAAGCACCAGGAGACCAGGCACCTCCCCACCCCAAAAACTGCACAGGGCTTGCTACAGGGGGGTACCCCGGAGGGACTCACCACCTGCCCACTCAGCTGACCAGGAGAGGAGCAGCACCTGCTGCTGCTGCCCTCTGCTGTCGCTGCCTTCGCCCGTCTCCACGCCTGCTGCTGCTGTAGCCTGCTGGTGCTGCTGTCCCACAGGGAGATGAAAAGAGCACTCTCCGCCATGCAGGGGGGGGGGGGGGGTAAAACAGTGCCAAGAAACGACTGGGAGCCAGTACACACAGGCCGGCCCATGTGCATAGGCCACAAGAACATAGCCACCATGCACACCAGAGGCCAAAACCCCACAGCAGAACATCGTGCCTACAACAAAATGGCCGCCGGACACTTCATGCGACCAGCTACAAGAAAATGGCAGCCGAACCAGGGCAAAATGGCCGCCGAACAATCCGATCGCACCGAGCAGCACGAGACGGCCTCTGCAGCACGAGGCAAGGAGGGGGGGACCAGCTAGGGCCCTGGGTACCCAGGAGCCCAGCAACAGTGCAGCACCAGAGGGGGGGTAGGGGAGAGGGGGCGAGTGAAGGAGGGGGGACCCGCCAGCCTAACACCCCAGGGGGGAGCCCGCCAGCCCCCCCCCAGGCCCCCGAGGGGGAGGGGGGCGTACTTACCCCATCTAATCGGGCAGAGCGGGTATCCCACCCGAGACAGATCTGCCTGCCCGGCAGGCTGGGGGAGCTGTCGGCCCTGGGTGCACAGGGACGCGGACCTGGATGACCAGTCATTTGTGCGGCAGCTGGATGTTTAACCCGCGGGGCCTCCCCATCCAGTTCGGGGCCTGTGGCAGCCGACCCAGCACGGAGTTAACAAGTCTGCGCTCACTCAATGACCGGCTGGGGAGACTACCTGGATCTGAAATCCAGCCTGTCACCCAGCACGGCTGCTTGATTGTAGTCTTCATCTGTGAGGCTCCAGGACAGCCAAAGTGGACCCAGAGAGATACCACAGATCCCAACAGGGAGCCTAGGTCTACACCTTGCACTAGGCAGAAAAAACTGAGCTAGCAGAGCAGGGTGGAGGGTTATCTGCCAGTGGGAACTGCCCCCTGGGAGGGGCTGTGTCTGCCTGTTGTTCTTTTTGCTGTTAAAACTGCTGTTCTGCCTAGTAAAACTCCTGAAGAGGGCAGTATAACCCACTTAGTCCATAAAGATGCTGTGCCTGTCAACGAACGAGAGACATCTTTTTTACATCTGTCCTATCCTTGAAATGTCCCTTACCAACATCCTTTTGCTGAAAAATCCCAAGGCTAAAGCTCTCTCCACTGCCTCATCAGCCAATGGGAACACAGTGTACCCGCCCCCTTTCCCAGCACGCTTTGACATAAGAGCAGGACATGTGGACTGCTGGAGGACAGGAGAGGGAGGAGCCTGCAGAGTGGGACAAGCTGCAGCCTGCTTAACCGCTTCCACACCCTGCGCAGTATATTTACTGCGGCAGTGTGGATGCGTCCCGCAAATCGCCGTAAATAAATGGTGATTTGCGGAGTGGCCGCTAGGGGGCGCGTGAGCGCTCCCGCCATACTTCGGAGGAGTGTGCCCGCGGCTTGGGCGGACCCGATGTCCGCCAACAAGCTGCGATGAGCGGCCACAGCAAAAGAACGGGGAATCAGTGCGGGCATAGGAGATCTACTGATCCCTGTCACTGGGATCAGTTAGATCTCTTATGCCCATAACAGCCCAGCCCCCCCCACCACAGTTAGAACACACCTAGGGAACACAGTTAACCCATAGATCTCCCTCTGCAGGTTAACCCCTTCACTGCCAATGACATTTATACAGTAATCAGTGAATATTTACAGTTCTGATCGCTGTATAAATGTCATTGGTCCCAAAAAAGTGTCAAAATGGTCCGCTGCAATATCGCAGATCGCTGCCATTACTAGTAAAAAATAAAAACCCCAGAAATTAATTCTCATCATGTGTAAACGTGGCCACTTTTGCACAAACCAATCAATAAACGCTGATTGCGATTTTTTTTTTACCAAAAATATGAGGAAGAATATAAATCGGCCAAAACCAATGAAAAAAAAAAAGTTTTTTTATAGTTTTTTGGATTTCTATTTTAGCAAAAAGTAAGAAAAACTGTTTTTTTTGTTTTTTTTGCAAAATTGTCACTCTTTTTGTTTATAGCGGTGATCAGAAATGACGCAGAGGTGATCAAATACCACCAAAAGAAAGCTCTATTTGTGGGAAAAAAAGGATGGAAATTTTATTTGGGTACAACGCCGCACGACCGCGCAATTGTCAGTTAAAGCGACGCAGTGCCAAATCGCAAAAAGTGCTCTGGTCCTAAACTGGGAAATCCTTCAGGGGCTGAAGTGGTTAAAGAAAGTAAGCTGACTAAGCTAAACTAAATGTATTCTTGTCAGTGCTTACCCTGGTGAGCAGGGGGGAAGGGGGAGGCTGCGTTTCCTCTAGCATGGCTTCTGTATTTGAAGATGTTAGATCGATTTTCTGTGTGAGAAATGCACTGCTTCTCAAGGAAGGACATGTTCTGAACTTCTCCCCCAATCTCTGCTACACCTAGTCCCTACTCATTACCTGCTCACCTCCTCCTCTCCTGCCTTACCACATCTAATGTCTGTGAGCTGCTAAGGGCACTACAAGTACCAGCATGCCAGGAGATGGGGGCCGCAGCAGTGTGTTCCATCAGGCTGATATTTAGATGAAAAGTACTGGTGTGTGTGTCTGTCTGTATGTATACTGTGTATGTATGTGTGTGTGTCTACTGTGTGTGTGTGTGTATATACTGTGTATGTATGTGTGTATATACTGTGTGTGTATACTGCGTATGTATGTGTGTGTAAATTTACTGTGTGTGTGTGTGTGTGTGTATACACACATGTACATACACAGTAATCCATGTCCTTAGTTTGCTTGTCTTCAGCAAACTGTTTGCAGGCTTTCTTGTGCATCATCTTTAGAAGAGGCTTCCTTCTGGGATGACAGCCATGCAGACCAATTTGATGCAGTGTGCGGCGTATGGTCTGAGCACTGACAGGCTAACCCCCCACCCCTTCAACCTCTGCAGCAATGCTGGCAGCACTCATACGTCTATTTCCCAAAGACAACCTCTGGATATGACGCTGAGCACATGCACTCAACTTCTTTGGTCGACCATGGCGAGGCCTGTTCTGAGTGGAACCTGTGCTGTTAAACCGCTGTATGGTCTTGACCACCATGCTGCAGCTCAGTTTCGGGGTCTTGGCAATCTTCTTACAGTCTAGGCCATCTTTATGTAGAGCAACAATTCTTTTTTTCAGATCCTCAGAGTTTTTTACCATGAGGTGCCATGCTGAACTTCCAGTGACCAGTATGAGAGAGTGAGAGTGATAACACCAAATTTAATACATCTGCACCCCATTCACACCTGAGACCTTGTAACGCTAACCAGTCAAAAGACACTGGGGAGGGAAAATGGCTCAATGTGCCCAATTTGGAAATTTTGACTTAGGGGTGTACTCACTTTTGTTGTCAGCAGTTTAGACATTAATGGCTGTGTGTTGAATTATTTTGAGGGGGCAGCAAATTTACACTGTTATACAAGCTGTACACTCACTACTTTATATTGTAGCAAAGCGTAATTTCTTCAGTGTTGTCACATGAAAAGATAGAATAAAATATTTACAAAAATGTGAGGGGTGTACTCACTTTTGTGAGAAACTGTATGTGTGTAGCGAAAACAAACTCACACACACACCTGGGTGGGCTCCTACTGCAGTGCTCTGCATCCTGAGCCCATCCTATTTTGAAGCCTATTACAGCCTCTGCTTTAATCAGGTGCTTCAAAAAAACACACACCCACATGGGCGCCCCTAATGGACGGAGTTTACTGTCCTGCTGGATCCACATCTGCACATGCACAGTTCAGAGCCTGCAACAAGTTGATATTTTTCTTTAAAGTTTTTTAAGCCTTTTCCAGCCAGCTGCCTACCACCCAAAGCACTAATGTGAAAAGGTGTGTGTATAAGGGGTCACTGATTGAAGGTACCACTCTGGGGGCTCTGCCATAGGATGCACCCCGGCCGAACCGCCTGCAGGTCACAGGTCCCAGTCTGGACACCCTGTCCTCCCCTGCTTCCCGGGGGGGGGGGGGAGACTGCATATGGCTATGGAGATCACTGGGCTGTATGGGGGATTGATTGTAAATTCTAAAGTTGACTGTAAATGTCATGTGTGGGGGTCTGGGGGCTCCCCATTATACCTGGTTGATTGAGGTGTGTTGTGTGCGTGTTTCCCCTGAAGCAGGTGAACACACTACCCTTGCCATCTGCTGCAAGTGGGTGCCACTGGATTGTTAAAGGCACCCCAAATGCAGATCGCAAATGCAGTGTGTTTACAGGCACAAAAAATCGCATGGTATCACAATACTTTGCAGTTTGGTGCAGTGTGTTTTTTAAAAGTAGTGCAAACACTACTTTTTCTGCAGTCTGTTACTTTTTGCAGCCCATTCAAGTGAATAGACTGTCAAAATGCTGCTCACGGGAAAGCATGTGTTCCCATGTGATCCTGGTATGAACTGGCTCTTAATTCTTAATCTAGGTTCACACTTCTGTGTTTAGTGAAGGTCATGTTTGCGTGAGCAAATATCATGATATAAAATAATGGATGTATGGATTTTGGGGGGGGGGGCAGCATTCCATTCTTGAACCCAGGCAGCATGATGTCTTGGGCCAGCCCTTCAGAGAATAGTCAATATACAATCTGAGGTCATTAATAGGGGAATCCAAACAGCAGAGCAGAATAGACTGGCAGAGAGCCTGCACGTATTACACAAACAATCGCAGTCATAAGACTGCAGGCTTGGCTGGATTAAATCAGATTTGGTCTCCACCCAGAGACTGGCCACATTAATCACCTTGCAGTATGACAGACAGGCAAGGAAAATGCCGCAGCCAAAACCAGGATGCTGGAATGAGGAGCAGGAGTGCTAGACGTTCCTGACAGGGGGTAATCGGAGATTGTGGGTCACCAAGCAGGATCTCTAAGGTATTAGGAGAAGGGCCATTGGGGAGTAGTATTGATTTGTCAAAATGAGGAGGTAAATAGTGAGTTACCCAAGGTCGCCATATACGCTCACACTTCTGAACATTATCAAGACGGACTGCTTCAACTTTAGCATGGTTCATTGATTGAATGATTCTATTTTAGTTTCCACTAAACTAATGGTGGAAGTCTTCCAAGCCTTTGCCATTGTCTGTTTAGCTGCAGTCGTTATCTGTAATAAATTAAATTGACCCAAACTAAATTTACAGGTGCCACTCAAGGCTTCACCAGGTTCTCTTATGTAGCAACCACTTGCGGTGCAGACAAGGACAGAGCTTGTACCAGCTCTAGACATCTAATGGAAAAAGGGAAGTCGCATATCTGTGCAAAACCTCGTAAGAAGGTGTAGGACAGTGTCACGTACCTGGTGGTTGAGTCTGACTTGTGCAGGGAACAATCTCTCTTGCGGCCCTGGTTCAAGGACCCCTGGTAGTGGAGACAGGGAATCCTGGAGCACAGGGAAGCACGAGGGCTGGATACAGTCTCTGATGGCAGCTGAGAATCCATTGGAGCTCGTGCAACAGAAGAGTAGTGGTGCAGGCCGGGTCGTTAACAGGCTGGAGGTCAGGGCAGGCAGATAGCAACAAAGTCCAAGGGGAGCCGGGGTCACAGGATACAGGAAGTCACTTAGAGTAGCTCACGGGTCACAGGTACTGGAACGCTGTAAAACGGACAGCATTCGCTTCCTGGTGCTGTCCTGCTAACGCGCACGGAGAGCTGGAAACGGCCAAGAGGCTATCTTCCTAACATTGCCCCTCCCCCCAAGGGGCAGCCTCCAGATGCCCAAACGGGCTCTCTTGGTCGGGTTCCTTCTCCAGAAGGTCCTGATCAGAGCTTCCGCATGTTAATTCTCTTTAGGCTCCCAAGAGCTCTCTTCGGGCCCATAGCCCTTCCATTTTGACCAGAAATTGGATGATGCCCCCTCTTCTCCTGCAGTTGAGAATAGCCTCCACTTCAAATTCCTCCTCTCCGTCCACCAAGACTGGTTCTGGAGGGGCTGTGTTGCGCCTTGACCACAGGCTTGAGCAGGTTCACATGGAAGACCGGGTGATTGCGGAGTGATGCGGGTAGATCCAGCTCAAATGCGACCTTGTTAATCTGTCTTTTTACTGGGAAGGGCCCAATGTATTTTGGCCCCAGTTTCCTGGAGGGGCAGGATAGCCTCAGATTTTTGGTTGATAGCCAGACCTGTTGGCCTGGTTGCAGTTCCAATTCTCCTCGTCTTCCCATGTTGAAACTCTTCTTACTGAGTGCTTGGGTCTGGGAAAGAGTTTCTTGTAACCGTTTACTGTTTTCCTCCAGGAACTGGGTTACTTCCAGTATGGCAGGTACAGAGCTTTCTGTGGGCAGGCCAGGTAAGAAGGTAGGGTGGTAGCCAAAGTTCGCCCAGAATGGGGTTTGCTTGGTAGCAGAATGAATGGAGTTGTTGTATGCGAACTCGGCTACGGGCAGCAAGAAAATCCAATAATCCTGAGAGTAGGCAGAGTAGCAGCGGAGATACTGCTCCAGGGTTTGATTAGTTCTCTCCGTTTGACTGTTCGACTGTGGATGATATGCGGAGGAGAAGGCAAGACTGATTCCCAAGGAAGAGCACAGAGACCTCCAGAAGCGGGACGTAAACTGTACTCCTCGGTCCGAGACTATGTTGCTGGGAATACCGTGAAGGCGGACCACCTCTTTGATGAAGATGTCAGCTGTTTCAGTACTGCTGTGGGGGTACCCTTCATGGGTATGAAGTGAGCCATCTTCGTGAGGCGGTCTACCACCACAAGGATGGTACTGAAGCCCGCCGATGGAGGCAACTCCACTATATAGTCCATCGAGATCTGGGACCAAGGTCGCTCCGGGATGGGTAATGGAGTCAGCAGACCCCAAGCTTTAGACCTCTCAGTCTTACTCTTGGCACAGACAGGGCAGGCGCTCACATAGTCCTTACAGTCCTCGTTCAGGCAAGGGCACCAGAATGAGCGGGAAAGCAGCTCTGCCGTCTTACTACCCCCTAAGTGCCCGGCTAATTTGAGGTCGTGCAGAGTTCAAGCGCTGCTAGGCGCAGCTCCTGCGGGATGAAGAGTTGGTTGCCTGACCGCCACCACAGCCCGTCCTTTATGGTGAGCCCTTGATCCGGCGGAATGGTGTGACCGACTAAGGATCGTCTGATCCGGGTAAGGAAGTCCTCTTGTGTCAGCAGGAAGCTATTGGCAGGTAGGATGGTGTCTGGGGGAGAAGTATCTCCCGGGTCATAGAACATTCTGGACAGGGCGTCTGGCTTCACATTTTTAGGCCCAGGCTTGTATGTGATGTGCATTTGGAACCTCGAGAAGAATAGTGCCCACCTTGCCTGGCGAGGTTTAAGCCTCCTAGTGGTCCGCAGGCACTTGAGGTCCTTATGGTCTGTGAAGACCAGAACAGGGCGAGTTGCTCCTTCCAGGAGGTACCGCCATTCCTCCAGGGCGGACTTAATTGCCAGCAGCTCTCAGTCACCGACGTTGTAATTCCTTTCGGGGGGTGAGAGCTTTCGGGAGAAGAAGGCAATGGAATGGAGCGCGGCCTTTGGGCCTCGTCTCTGAGAGAGAACTGCTCCCACTGCTGTCTCTGATGCGTCCACCTCAAGGACATAAGGCAGAGCCGGGTCTGGGTGTTTAAGGATGGGAGCGGAGTTGAACAGTTCTTTAAGTTTTGTGAAAGCCTCTTGAGCTTCAGGAGTCCAACTGAAACGCGAACCCTGTTTCGTAAGCTGGGTGATGGGCCCAATGACCGCTGAGAACCCCTTGATGAACTTTCTGTAGAAGTTTCCGAATCCTACGAACCTTTGGACACCCTTTTCTGTCGACTGGTGCAGGCCAGTCCAGGATGGCTGAGACCTTCTGCGGGTCCATGGTTATTCCTGTGACCAAAATGTCAAAGCCGAGGAAGGAGATGCTGGTGCGTTCAAAAGCGCCTTGGCATATAGGCCATGTTGTCGAAGGCGGGCAAGCACACATCTCACGTGCCTGCGATGTTCTTCCAGGGAAGGGGAGAAGATTAAAATGTCATCCAGGTAGATCACTACAAATTGGTCAAGATAGTCTCTGAAAATATCGTTCACCAGGTGTTGGAACATAGCGGGGACATTGCAAAGTCCAAACAGCATAACTAGGTATTCATAGTGACCAAACCTGGTTCGGAAGGCCGTCTTCCACTCATCCCCTTCCCGTATGCGGATGAGATTGTATGCCCCGCGGAGGTCCAACTTTGTGAACACGGCTGCAGTTCCTAGCCTCTGGAAAAGTTCGGGGACCAAAGGCAGGGGGTACCTGTTCTTAATGGTGATCCTGTTAAGATCCCGGTAGTCTATACAGGGCCTGAGGGACCGGTCTTTCTTCTCTACAAAGAAGATTACTGCACCGGCGGGTGAAGTAGATGGCCTGATGAATCCCTTTTCCAGGTTCTCGTCAAGATAGGCCTTGAGGGCCCCTAGCTCTACCTCAGACAAGGGGAAGATCGACCGAAAGGGACCTCGGCTCCGGGCAGGAGGTCAATCGGACAGTCGTATGACCTATGCGGTGGGGGGACATCAGCTCCTTTCTTACTGAATATGTCCAAGTCATGGTACGGTACAGGTACAGTAAGGTGGGTGTCCTGGTCGTGTTCAGTGTCCAGATAAAGTATAGGTGATGGGGTCTCAGAGGGTGATGGCAGACAGTGCTGAAGGCAGTAGGAAGAACTGAACTGCACTTCCTCCGTGGCCCAGTGAATATGGGGGTTGTGCATCCGGAGCCAGGGGAGACCCAAAATGACTGGAAATAGGGGGGACGCAATGGCGTCCAGCCGTAGAAATTCCAAGTCTCCCCCTTCCAACTTGGCGGGTATAGGGATGGTCTCCTGGGTAATGTGGCTGGATTTAATAGTGGTCCCATCGGCCAGCTGGACGACCATTGGATGGTCCTTGGGTCGAAGTGGGATCTGGTGGTTGGCTGCAAAAGTGACATCAACAAAGCAACTGCAAGCTTCTGAATCGATAATTGCCTGCACCCGGATGTCCCCACTGGGAAGTTGTAGTGACAGAGATGACCAGATGAGCTTTGTTGCTTGGTAAATGCATCAGGCTTTTCTGGGTCGGAGTGGCCCGCTTGCTGGCCTTAACAGGGCAATTCTTCACCAGATGCCCAGGCCCTCCACAATATAGGCAGAGGACCATGCATCTCTGGCGCTCTTCTGAGGTCAATGGTGGGCGGTGGAAACTGGTTTGCATGGACTCAGACGGGTCTGGTGGAATGGAGGGGGTGGCCGGACTGGAATCAGGACAGCTGGAATTTCTGGGCATCATCCCGGTAAGGCGTGCAGCCCCTGTGGACCTCTCAATCCTGCGTTCCCGCATGCGCTGATCGATCTGTATGGACAGATCGACCAGGGCGTCGAGGGTAGGAGGCACCCCAACGCGAGCCAGCGTCCTTGAGCGGCTCTGAGAGGCCTAGCCTGAATTGATGGCGGAGGGCCGCCTCGTTCCAGGCTGTGTCAGCGTTCCAGCGCCGAAACTCAGACGTATTCCTCCGCTGTGCGGCGGCCTTGCTGCAGGGCGTGAAGGGCTGCTTCCGCCGTGGCTGCTATGTGGGGGTCTGCATAGAGGTAAGCCATCGCTTCAAACAGCCGGTCCAAACTGGTAGTCTCCGGGGCTTTCTGCTCCAATAGGCGATGGGCCCATGCTTCTGGTTCTTCCAAGAGCAGTGAAATCACCAGCCCCACCTTAGTCGCCTCCACTGAAAGTCCGGGGTTGGAGAGCGAGATACAACTCGCATGAGGTACGGAAGGTCCGGAACTCGCATGAGGTACGGAAGGTCCGGAACTTCCGGCGGTCCCCGCAAACCGCTCTGGCAAAGGTACATCGGGCTCCATGGGCAGGGCCACAATGGTGCACGGAGGACACTGACAGGGATCAGCTGGAACTGAGGTGGAGAGCTCCCGTATACTCCCTTCCAGATAGGTGTACCCCTCTTGGGAGGGTCCTTATGGCGTGAGTGAGGCCATCCAGGTGCACACTCAGATCATTCATGGGAAAGGTCCCCTGCGCAGACTCGGGCATGGCTGTCCGTTACTGTCACGTACCTGGTGGTCAAATCTGACTTGTGCAGGGGACAACCGGCCCTGGTAGTGGAGACAGGGAATCCTGGAGCACAGGGGGGCACGAGGGCTGGATACAGTCTCTGATGGCAGCTGAGAATCCACTGGAGCTCGTGCAACAGAAGAGTAGTGGTACAGGCCGGGTCGCTAACAGGCTGGCGGTGAAGTACAGAAGGATCAGGCAGGCGGGTGGTCGAGTTCAGGCAGGGTCGGCAACGTGCAGGCAACAAAGGTACAAAGGAGCAGGCAAAGAGTAGTCGTAGACAGGCCGGAGGTCAGGGCAGGCACATAGCAACAAAGTCCAAGGGGAGCCGGGGTCACAGGATACAGGAAGTCACTTAGAGTAGCTCACGGTTCACAGGGTACTGGAACGCTGTAAAATGGACAGCACTTGCTTCCTGGTGCTGTCCTGCTTAAATGGCCGCTATTGAGGCCATTGGCGTGCGCAAACGCGCACAGAGTGAAGGAAACGGCCAAGAGGCTATCTTCCTAACAGACAACCTCAGCCTGGGCTTCAACTAGCCCACGCCCTCAACTGGGGTGCCCCAAGACTAAGCTAAGCTACTTGGGCGTAGTGAAAGATGGGGGCATGGCCTGGTTGGAGCCCAGGCTGAGGCTGTCATACACCTTATGGGGTTTTGCCATCTTTGCAGGGGAGAGATGCATCTCTTCCTGAGATTCTTAATGATGTCTTCCAGAGTGGCTCCAAAGAGGCGTTCACCCTGGAAGGGCAAATCCACGAGGGCCTGTTTGGATGACTGGTCTGCAGACCAGCACACAGCAAAGTACCACCGCTGAAACAGAGAGCTTGGTAAGTAATGGGGCCGCATCCAAGGACGCCTAACACGTGTATTTGAGGCCCCAACCAACTGGTCAGCCAGTTCCACATAAGCCAGAGGTACTTGCTCCCCACTAAAGCCATAGCAAAGGAGCTTAGCTTATTCAGTGAGAGTCTGAGACACCAGGGCTGTGGCCAAAACCGCCGTGGTGCAAAGCCAGTAATTGTAAACATCTTGCAGGTGACGGATTCCACCTTCCTGTCCACCGGTACTTTTCCCCCCGTGAGATTCTTAATGATGTCTTCCAGAGTGGCTCCAAAGAGGCGTTCACCCTGGAAGGTCAAATCCACGAGGACCTGTTTGGGTGACTGGTCCTCAGACCAGCACACAGCAAAGCTCACTGCTGAAAAAGAGAGTTTGGTAAGTAATGGAGCCGCATCCAAGGACGCCCAACACACGTATTTGAGGCCCCAACCAACTGGTCAGCCAGTACCACACAAGCCAGAGGTACTTGCTCCCCACCCAAGCCATAGCAAAGGAGCTTAGCCCATTCAGTTAGAGTCTGAGACACCAGGGCTGTGGCCAAAACCACCATGGTGCAGAGCCAGAAATTGTAAACATCTTGCAGGTGACCAATTCCACCTTCCTGTCCGCCGGATCCTTAAAGAAATGGGACTCCTCCACTGGAATTACAGTTGCCTTATTCAACCTTGAAATGGCCAGATTCATGACAAGAGGGGAGGTCCATTTCTTTAGAAAGGACTCCTCAAAATGATAAAGCATGAAAAAATGTTTTGGGACCACAGAAGGATGCTTTGGCTGTTCCTAATGCTTTCAAATAAATTTGTCAAAATACGAACAAGGAAATACCTTAGCCACTCATGGATGCTTGTGCTTACCAAAGGGAACTGCCACGTCTTCTGCCACCTCAACAGCATCTTCAACTTATAAGGTTTCCCAGAGGGATGTATTGAGTGAGGCCACCAGAGCAGTCTCTTGCACAGTGACAGCGACAGAGGACTCCTCCTTGCTGTCAGAGGGGTTGGCTATTAGGGCCCAAAACCTTCAGGGAGGGTCATACTCACAGCAGTAGAGCCAAGCTCATGGTCTGATGAGGCTGAGAAGGAGAGCGGGGTCACTTCTTGCCTGCCTTCTGCCTCAACGCCGCCTCCACCTGGGAAACAAAGGTATTCAGCATCGCTGACAGAGCGTCATGGGGGACTGATGACCCAGGTGGACCCCCTGCTTCCAGCAGGGGGTCAGTTGGGGAGCTGTGGTCCTGCAACTCCACATAAAAAGGAGATATACCCCAGCAGAACTCACCACCTACAACTACCAAGGATAGACTGGAAGCCGCCACACCACCAGGAGAGCAGGGAGCCAAGTGTGGATCGCACAGGACCGTAAGAAGCCTGGGAGAAGACACCACATAGCAAGCAAGGAAGTGCTAGAGGAAGGTAAGATGGCCACTGCCAGTAGGTCACAAAAACCTTGCACACGACTGCCAGGAGCCTGGGAAGAGCCACCTCACAGCAAGCAAGGAAGTAATAGAGGAATGCAAGATGGCCACTGCCAGTAGACCACAAAAACATGGCCACCATAATCCTCTTTGTGTTACAGATGTACCACAAAACCTAGGGGGTAGCACAGAAAATGGCCATTGCCAGACCATGGCAAAATGCCTCCTGTAAACCCTCTTTTGCAACACAGGTAGACCCAAAAAAGATGGCTGCTACTGGACCTCGAAAAAATTGCTGCCAGAAATCCCCAGGTAAGACGAGCAGACATGCCTGCCACCACCGAGCAGCTGCAGACACCGGGGCGCACTCAACATCAGCAACACCAGGCTCCCCCTGCCCTCGAGCCAGTAAACCACATAACTCAGTGGCACCACGCTCCTGCTGACAGTTAACCCCACATGGTCCTTGAGGAAAAAAGGGAGATGCCCAGCCCCATTCAGGAGGATAGGGGAAGGGGGGGGGGCGAATAGGGAAGAGAAGCCCGAGAACCACCAGGAGGTAGCACAAGAGGCCCAAAGAGGAGGAGGAGAACCCTGCAGAGCTGGCCATCCCCAGGAGCACCCCCACCCCACACTGTGCCCTGGAAATAGGAGGGGGGGGCATCCACTTACCAGTCCCATGGAGTGTGGTTGACACTCCACTGACAGATCCTCCTCTCCATCGAAGTAGGGGGCTTTCAGCAAGGGTAGCATAAGACATTTAACTTGCCAGCCTGCGCCAGTTCCAGATAGGGCTTTGTCATGGCCAACTCAGCACTGAGCTAAAGGTCTGCGTGCACTCACTAGCCAGACTGGGGGGCCACTGAGTCTAGATTATGCAGCCCGTCACCCAGCCTGGCTGTTGCCGATCTCCGCAGAAAAAAATCCCAGGAGAAAAGGAAGAAAATGGAAAAATGGCTATGGAACCACAGATCCAAGCAGGGAATTAGGCCCTTACTTCTGAAACACTAGGCAGAAATAACTGGTGTGCCTATAGCTGAGAGGATTTATACAAGCCAGGAGTGCACATAGGAGATGATAAGTTTCTTTTTTGCCTAGTGTCCTGCTCCCGTTGGTGGTGCTATAAATCGTACCGTGTCTGTCATACGGTTTTGAAAATAATCTGGGCAGTGATGCATCGTATTGTGCATGACATCATTCTGGCTCCTTCCCCTACCCCCACAGAAGTGTCACGGTGGGCGCTGTTGGTGGAATAAGTCAGTGCTCTTCCACATCCTGCTGCTGACAACATGCGCCTGCACCACCATTGGATGATGTGGCCTCAGGAGGTGGGCAGTGCAACACCTCAGCATGCCACTTCCACCCATGCTCTCCCCCTCCTCGGGATTTGTAGCTCAGTACACCTGTAACCTCCCCGATGGATGGGCGAGTGTGGCACGGCTGGGTGCTGTCACACACATCTGTTACATACTAGAGCACAGCTGCAGCAGTCATCACATCCCCGTGGCATGAGGCACAGAGTCTGCTTCAGGAAATGAGTTGAGGGGGAAGGATGGTAGGAATGCGCTGAACATTTACATGACAAGAGACCAGCCTGTCATCCTTTATGTATGTGAGGGGTGAGTGTATAGAAGTGCCACATCCCCCACCTCTGCTGTACCTATCCAGCCTATGTGTATTGTGTGCCTACAGGGCCAGCAAAAGGCGGGTTAGGCAGCCGCCTTACGGCGCCAGGCAGCCAGGGGCAGTAAAATTTGACACCCGATTCCCTATTGGCAGCTATCTCGCGTTTTCGCGAGTGTACTGCTGAGCTGTGTCCTGGGACTAAGCACGGCTGCCCACACACATTGCCGCCATAGACGACGTACTGTGTAGCCCGAGACTTCCCTCTCCCAGCACATTGTATAGCTCGTGCCCCCTCCCCCCGCACATATGCGCAGTGCAGGCATTTTAGTGGATCGTACCGCACCAGAAGCAGTACCGAGTACTGGGTAGCCGCCTGGGACCTCCCCTCTCTGTCCTGCAGTGCAGTGAAGTTAGGGAGTGGAGCGGTGCGTGCTTTCTGCACTCTCCTCGGCTTCTTCATAGATGCCAAGGAATGCTTGTTCATGATGTACAACATAGTCACGTGTGGGCGGGCTTAAACCCTTCAGATCCACCCTTAGTGTGCACAGCAGCCCGACTTCGGAAGCACACCAAGAAGAAGATTAAGAATAATGATAATTTCACAGGCGTGCTGGATGGGGGGGGGGTGATTAGAGGCATAGGAGGGTGTGCTGGGGGGGGTGATTAGAGGCATAGGTGGGTGTGCTGGGGTGGTGATTAGGGCATAGGTGGATGTGCTGGGGGGTGATTAGAGGCATAGGTGGATTTGCTGGGGGATGATTAGAGGCATAGGTGGATGTGTTGGGGGGGGGGGGGTGATTAGAGTCATAGGTGGGGGTGCTGGGGTGGTGATTAGAGGCATAGGTGGGTGTGCTGGGGGGTGATTAGGGGCATAGTTGTGGGGGAAGGGGAATGATTGGAGACATTATGCTAGATGGGGGGCCATAAGTGGAAGAGGTGTGCTGGGGGGGGGGCATCTGTGAATGGGGGAGAGCTTCACAGAAGACCCAAAGGCCATTAACCCTCACAGCATAAGTAGCAGAGACTAGAAGAAGATGGGGCATCCCTGCACAGAAGATTCTCCAGGATTCAGCTGCTTGGGATAACCTTCACTGCTGGTAAGCTTGCTAAAGATTTTTTTTTTTTTTAAAGCTTAACTTCTTCTTTAAAATTGTAGTAAAGTCCAGTATATATATTTTTTTCTTTTTAGGGACCCCCTGCAGGCATATACCATAATGTGCTAATATACACAGTATATTAGCACATTATAGCAGACCTACCTGTCAAAGAAGCCCTCCAGCACTGTAGTGTGATCGATCCAGTTGGTTCCTGGTTGCCTCACCTGCCCATAGCCAGTGAGGGGAAGCAGGGAATGCATAATCCCTTCTCCCGCTTACCCTTACTGGCTATGGGTAGCTGGCAGGTGAGGCAAACTAAAACTTCCACACTATGCCCGGCCAAATGGGGGTAGGGGGTTGCATTGTGGAGGGGAGGGGCACCAAAATGCACCTTCGCCTGAGTAGATAAAAATCCTTGCACCAGCCCTGTGTGCCTATCACATTGCACTCCTTTTATCCCGTCTAGCTTTTCAATATAATCTTTCCCCCCTGGAAACATCCACTTATCTGAAAGCAGTATAATTCTTTCTGATTGCCGATTGGAATGCCTTCCCTTTTTTATAATGATGTTGACCTGTTTTCTATCCAAGTTGCTGCCAAAAGACTCACCAATGATTTGTTAAAGTGATAATAAAAAGATATTATACTTACCTGCTGACCATCTCCTGTAGTAGGTCTGCAGTCTCTGACCCTCTCCTGTAGTATGTCTGCAGTCTCTGACCATCTCCTGTAGTATGTCTGCAGTCTCTGACCATCTCCTGTAGTATGTCTGCAGTCTCTGACCAACTCCTGTAGTATGTCTGCAGTCTCTGACCATCTCTTGTATCATGTCTGCAGTCTCTGACCATCTCCTGTAGTATGTCTGCAGTCTCTGACCATCTCCTGTAGTATGTCTGCAGTCTCTGACCAACTCCTGTAGTATGTCTGCAGTCTCTGACTAACTCCTGTAGTATGTCTGCAGTCTCTGACTAACTCCTGTAGTATGTCTGCAGTCTCTGACTAACTCCTGTAGTATGTCTGCAGTCTCTGACCATCTCCTGTAGTATGTCTGCAGTCTCTGACCATCTCCTGTAGTATGTCTGCAGTCTCTGACCATCTCCTGTAGTAGGTCTGCAGTCTCGGTCCATTTCCTGTAGTAGGTCTGCAGTCTCGGTCCATTTCCTGTAGTAGGTCTGCAGTCTCGGACCATCTCCTGTAGTAGGTCTGCAGTCTGTAGTAGGGTTGCATGTTCCTAGTGGCCAGGCAATCTTCTGGGACCTGTGACGTGTCCCAGAAGATTGCCAGGAGGGAGGGGCTGCCTAGGAGGAGAGGAGGAGTCGCCTAGGCAGCCAGGCAACGGAAGGAGGAAGAGGGACAGGAAGTCCCTCTGAAAAGCGGGTACCCACTCCCCCCCCCCAAAAAAAATTACTTGCCAAATGTGGCATGTAAGGGGGCGAGGAGTGCTTAAAGCGGAAGTTCCACTTTAAACGAAGGACATTTGCAAGGCAGGGATACATGCAGCAGGCTTGCATGTGTATATACATTAATACTGTGCCATTAATTTATAACTGGGTGAGTGGTGGGTTTTTTTCAGTTACGTCCTGGTTTCCAGAGCTAAGCAAATTATGTCTTACATCCCAGGAGTTTTCAGGAGGGGAGGAGAGGTTTTCTCAGCTAAGCACACCCTCCTGCCTGTATGCCTGAACTTAGGGCAGATGGATTCCAGGAAGTAAATGCTACATGAATCATCTGCCCTTACTCAAGATGGTTATGGCTAGAAATACTGGGGGGGGCCTTCTAAGTGCTTTCTCAGCAAAATAAAGCATGGAAACATGGATGGATGCCTGAGTTTGCTTTGAACATTTAAAATGAATTAATGAATTAACCACTTCAGCCCCAGAAGGTTTTACCCCCTTTATGACCAGGCCATTTTTTTTGCAATACGGCACTACGTTACTTTAACTGACAATTGCGCGGTCGTGCGATGCTGTACCCAAAAAGAATGTATGTCCTTTTTTTCCCACAAAGAGACTTTTCTTTTTTGTGCTATATACAAAAAAAGAGCGACAATTTTGAAAAAACAATATATATATATATATATATATTTTTTTTATTTTTTTATTTTTTTTACTTTCTGCTATAAAACGCATCCAATAAAAAAAATTGAAAAAAAAAATCAAATTTCTTCACAAATTTAGGCCAATATATATTCTGCTACATATTTTTGGTAAGAAAAATCCCAATAAGCGTGTATTGATTGGTTTGTGCAAAAGTTATAGTGTCTACAAACTATGGGATAGATTTAGGGACTTTTTATTTTTTAAATATGTTTTACTAGTAATTGTGGCGATCAGCGATCTTTAGCGGGACTGCGACATTGCGGTGGACAAATTTGACACTGGAAACGAAAAAAATGTGGATGTGGCGCTGCCAGATTAATATGCTAGACTGTGCAGATTGGTACACGGAAATTATATATGGTGCACGTGTACTCTAGCCAGTTCCCTACCGAGTCATTGTGAAATGACGTCGGCAGGAACCTTTCGTCAATCCGGGACGACGTCATATGACGTCGGCCGTTTCTTGCTGCAGTGCGGCGATCACGGATCGATTGTGTCCTTCGGGGTTGTGTCCCCCCCCCGATCGGGGTAAAGAGCCAATATATTTGGATCTTTACCATGTGACTGGCTGTATCCTATCAAAGCCAGTCACTACTGACCTCCATGTGCACAATGCTCGTGTGCACCCCTGGGGGCGTGCAACGCGGCGATCGGGGCTGAGGCTTGGCCCTCGGACAAAGCCCAGCTCCGATCAGTGTAAAGAGCCAATGGAATTGGCTCTTTACCACGTAACCGGCTGTGTCCAATCACAGCCGGTCACATGATGTAAACAAATCGCGGTAACGAGCTTTTACCGGGTTCTCCCTCTCACACACCGATCGTATGTGAGAGGGAGATTGCTGTAACAGCTTGTTACCGCCAGATGTACACACCAAGCACACTGACCCCCCCCAATAAAGAGGACCTGTCACCACCCTATCAAAGTACCTGTCACAGCCCATCAGAGTACCTGTCACCTGTCCATCAAAGTACCCGAGTACCTGTCACAGCCCATCAAAGTACCCGAGTACCTGTCACAGCCCATCAAAGTACCCAAGTACCTGTCACCATCCCATCTGAGTACCCGAGTACCTGTCACCAACCCATCAGAGTACCCAAGTACCTGTCACCAGCCCATCAGAGTACTTGAGAACCTGTCACCAACCCATCAGAGTACCCAAGTACCTGTCACCAGCCCATCAGAGTAACCGAATACCTGTCACCAACCCATCAAACTACCCGAGTACCTGTCACCAGCCCATTGGAGTACCTGTCATCAGCCTATCAAAGTACCCGAGTACCTGTCACCAGCCCATAAGAGTACCTGTCACCAGCCCATGAAAGTACTCGAGTACCTGTCACCAGCTCATCAGAGTACCCAAGTACCTGTCACCAACCCATCAGAGTACCCGAGTACCTGTCACCAACCCATCAGAGTACCCGAGTACCTGTAGCCAGCCCATCAGAGTACCCGAATACCTGTCACCTGCCCATCAGAGTACCCGAGTACCTGTCACCAGACCATCAGCGTACCAGAGTACCTGTCCCCTGCCCATCTGAGTATCCAAGTACCTGTCACCAGCCCATCTGAGTACCCGAGTACCTCTCCCCAGCCCATCAGAGTACCCAAGTACCTGTCTCCAGCCCATCAAAGTACCCGAGTACCTATCACCTGCCCATCAGAGAACCTGTGTACCAGTCACCTGCCCATTAGAGAACCCGAGTACCTGTCACCAGACCTTCAGCGTACCGAGTACCTGTCACCTGCCCATCTGAGTACCCAAGTACCTGTCGCCAGCCCATCTGAGTACCCAAGTACCTGTCGCCAGCCCATCAGCGTACCCGAGTACTTGTCACCTGCCCATCTGAGTACCCGAGTACCTGTCACCAGCCCATCAGAGTACCCAAGTACCTGTCACCTGCCCATTTGAGTACCCGACTACCTGTCACCAGCCCATCATAGTACCCTAATACCTGTCACCAGCCCATCAGAGTAACCGAGTACCTGTCACCTGCCCTTCAGATTACCCGAGTACCTGTCACCAACCCATCTGAGTAAGCGATTACCTATCTTCAGCCCATCAGAATACCCAAGTACCTTTTACCAGTCCATCAGATTACCCGAGTACCTGTCTCCAGCCCATCAAAGTACCCGAGTACCAATCTGCAGCCCATGCCTCACAGAATATACGTTGGGTTGTTTGCTTTCCAAATTGGGGTCATTTTGTGGGTAATTCCACTGTCCTGGTGTTGCAGGGCCTTCAAAAGTGTGATAGGTATCAATTAAATTTTATGTGTAATTTATGCTCCTAGGGCGCCGGCTCCCTGCATGTTCGACCTCTGTATGTGGCCAGGATGTGAAAAAATCTCACACTTGTGGTATCACCATACTCGGGATGAGTAGCAGAATATATTTTGGGGGGTCATTTTTGCTATGTACATAGCACCGGCAAGGTGCACTCCCCATCTTGGATGATACCGGCAAGGTGCACTCCCCATCTTGGATAATACACCGGCAAGGTGCACTCCCCATCTTGGATGGACGTCATATGACGTCTTCCCGTTTTCGCTGCTGTGCGGGCCCCCAAGGGGCCCGCAGAGCGGCGATCGGGGATCAGGCTAATGCCTTGGGACTCCAACCTTCCATGATAGGGGTAAAGGGCCAATGAAATTGGCTCTTTACCACATGATCGGCTGTGTCCTATCACAGCCGATCACTTCCGACCATAACAAAGCAGCGGCGTGCACGCCGCTCGTGCGCGCTGATCAGGGTTCAGGCTTGTCCCTCGGACAAAGCCCAACCCCGATCAGGGTAAAGAGCCAATGAAATTGGCTCTTTACCACGTGACCGGCTGTGTCCAATCACAGCCAGTCACAGAATGACAACAAACCGTGGTAACGAGCTGTTACAGGGTTCTGCTTTTCCCACACCGATCGTGTGTGAGGAGGAGGTAGCGGTAACAGCTAGTTACCGCTTACTGTGTGCACCAATCACACTGATTGTCCCCCCAGTAGTAAAGAGTACCTGTCACCACCCCATCAAAGTACCTGTCACAGCCCATCAGAGTACCTGTCACAGCCCATCAGAGTACCTGTCACCCGCCCATCAGAGTAACCGAGTACCTGCCACTTGCCCATCAAAGTACCAGAGTACCTGTCACCTGCCCATCAAAGTACCTGAGTACCTGTCACCAACCCATCAGAGTACCCGAGTACCTGTCTCCAACCCATCAGAGTACTTGAGTACCTGTCACCAATCCATCAGAGTACCTGAGTACCTGTCACCAGTCCATCCGAGTACCTGTCACGAGTCCATCTGAGTACCTGTCACTAGCCCATCTGAGTACCCTAGTACCTGTCACTAGCCCATCTGAGTATTCTAGTACCTGCCACTAGCCCATCTGAGTACCCGAGTACCTGTCACCAACCCATCCGAGTACCTGTCACCAATCCATCAGAGTACCCGAGCACCTGTCACCAACCCATCAGAGTACCCGAGCACCTGTCACCATCTCATCAGAGTACCCGAGTACCTGTCACCAGTCCACCTGAGTACCTGTCACTAGCCCATCTGAATACCCTAGTACCTGTCACTAGCCCATCTGAGTACCCGAGTACCTGTCACTAGCCCATCTGAGTACCCTAGTACCTGTCACTAGCCCATCTGAGTACCCGTCACTAGCCCATCTGAGTACCCGAGTACCTGTCACCAGCCCATCAGAATACCCGAGTACCTTTTACTAATCCATCTACCTATCTGCAGCCCATGCCTCATAAAATATACATTGGGGTGTTTGCTTTCCAAAATGGGGTAATTTTGTGGGTAATTCCATTGTCCTGGTGCTCCAGGACCTTCAAAAGTGTGATAGGTAGGAATGAAATTAGATGTGTAATTTATGCTCCTAGAACGCCTTGAGGTACTACTTCAATGCTGGACCTCTCTATGTGGCCGGGTTGTGTAAAAGCCTCACATATGTGGTATTGCCATACTCGGGACGAGTAGCAGAATATATTTTGGGGGGTAATTTTTGCTATGTACATGCTATGTGTTAGAAATATCATATAAATTGACAACTTTGTGTAAAAAAAAAATAGGTTTTCATTTTCTTTCCACGTTTTCCGAAGACTTGTGGAAAAAAACGAACTGTACAAAAGACTCATAATGCCTCATAGAATATACGTTGGGGTGTTTGCTTTCCAAAATGGGGTAATTTTGTGGGCAATTCCATTGTCCTGGTGCTCCAGGCCCTTCAAAAGTGTAATAGGTGGTTGAGAAATGAGATGTGTAATTTATGCTCGTAGAATGCCTAAAGGTGCTACTTCAATGTCGGGCCTCTGTATGTGGCCAGGCTGTGTAAAAGTCCCACACATGTGGTATTGCCATACTCGGGATGAGTAGCAGAATGTATTTTGGGGTGTCATTTTTGCTATGTACATGCTATGGGTTGGAAATATCTTATAAATGGACAACTTTGTATTAAAAAATGCATTTTCTTTTTTTTCCAACATTTTCCAAAAACGTCTGGAAAAAAATGAACCGTTCAAAAGACTCATTCTGCCTTATAGATTATACTTTGGGGTGTTTGCTTTCCAAACTGGGGTCATTTTGTGGGTAATTCCACTGTCCTGGTGCTCCAGGGCCTTCAGAAGTGTAACAGGTGGCTGAGAAATGAGATGTAATTTATGCTTGTAGAACGCCTGAAGGTGCTACTTTAATGTTAGGCCTTTGTATGTGGCCAGGCTGTGTAAAGGTCTCACATATGGGGTATCGCCATACTCAGGAGGAGTAGCAGAATGTATTTTGGGGTGTTATTGCAAATAAGCATATGCTGTGGGTGAGAAATAACTTTTTGTTATAACAATTTTGTGTAAAAAAAAAAAAATCTTTATTTTGCAAAGAATTGTGGGAAAACAATTACAACTTCAAAAAACTCACCATGCCTATTACTAAATACCTTGGAATATCTACTTTCCAAAAAGGGGTCATTTGGGGGGTATTTGTACTTTCCTGGCTTGTTAAGGTCTCAAGAACTGAGATAGGTGGTCAGTACATCAGGTGTGATCAATTTTCAATGATTTGCACCATAACTTGTAGACTCTATAACTTTCACAGAGAATAAATAATATACACTAATTTGGGTTATTTTACCAAAGATATGTAGCAGTATAAATTATGGCCCAAATTTATGAAGAAAAATGTTTTTGCAAAATTTTTCAATATAAACTAAAAAAAAAGTAGCATGACTGAGTAATTGTCATTTAAAGTGTGAGAGCACTGAAAGCTGAAAATTGGTCTGGGAAGGAGGGTGTAAGTGTTTTGTATTGAAGTGGTTTTTGAGTGAAAAAATACAACACAAGACAACAGTAAAGTTAGCCCATTTTTTTCCATAACGTAAAAGATAATGTTACGCCGAGAAAAATGATACCCAACATGTCATGCTTCAAAATTGCGTCCGCTCGCAATATGGCGACAAACTTTGTAACTTAAAAATCTCAATTGGTGACGTTTAAAAAATTTAACAGGTTAGCAGTTTTGAATTACTGAGGAGGCCCCTATAGGGAGGCTGTGATTACTCCCCTTCCCCTGCTAGGGCAGCCCACACACAGTTAGAACACGCCCAGGGAACACAGTTAACCCTTAGAGCGCCCCCCCAGGTTAACCCCTTCACTGCCAATGGCATTTACACAGTAATCAGTGCATTTTTATCACAGCACTGATCGCTGTATAAATGCCAATGGTCCCAAAAAAGTGTCAAAATGGTCCGACATGTCCACCCCAATATCGCAGTGCCACTAAAAATTGCAGATCGCCGCCATTACTAGTAAAGAAAAAATAAAAACCCCAAAAATTAATTCTCATCACCGTAAACACGACAACATTTGCGCAAACCAATCAATAAACGCTGATTGCGAATTTTTTTTATCACAAATATGAGGAAGAATATAAAATCGGCCAAAACCGTTGAAAAACATGTTTTTTTATATATTTTTTTTTGGATTTGTATTTTAGCAAAAAGTAAGAAATTTGGGTTTTTTTGCAAAATTGTCACTCTTCTTTTGTTTATAGCGGCAATCAAAAATGACGCAGCGGTGATCAAATACCACCAAAAGAAAGCTCTATGTGGGAAAAAAAAGGCCGCAAATTTCGTTTGGTTACAACGCCGCACGACCACGCAATTGTCAGTTAAAACGACGCAGCGCCGAATCGCAAAAAGTGCTCTGGTCCTAAAGTGTGAAATCCTTCCGGGGCTGAAGTGGTTAAATATGATATCTGGGGTCAAAAAGACCTCAGATCTCATATTTACAGTAAAATGCAATGCAAAAAAAAAAAAATAGTAATTTGAAAAAAAATGATAGTGCAGGAAAAAAAAAATGGGCCCTTTTAAGAGTATTGGGCGGAAGTGACTTGTGACGTCGCTTCCGCCCTGCAATGTTATGGAGCCGAATGAACAGCTTCAGCTGCTCACTCGGCTCACAGACACTGAGGGGAGGGGAACCGATCAGCACCGCTGAGACCACTTTTATCTCACACAGAATCGCCGGATGAAAAAAAAGATATAGGGGTTATGGTAGCTATCTGCTACCATAACAACGGTATTCCACTGCAAAGTGACCGCCGTCAGTCCAGAAGTAGTTTGAAAAATGCACTGTCACTTTATAAATGACACTGGCAGGGAAGGGGTTAACACCAGGGATGATCAAAGGGATAAGTGTGTCCCTAGGGGATGCTTTCTTACTGTGTGGGGATTGCTCTGACTGGGAGAACACAGAGATCCGTGCTCCTGCTTAGTAGGAACACTAAATCTCTATGTTCTCCCCTGAGAGACATAGTTTGCTGTTCTGCCTCTCTGGGGAACGATTGCAGGTGACCTGCTGATTGGCTCCCTCTCTGGCCAATCGGCCCGCGTGCGGCCTACAGAGGCTATTGCACGGAGCGACGTACTGGTAGGTTGCTTCCCACAGCCGGGTTGTCATGCCACAGTAAATGTTCAGAAGGCAATCCGGAAGAGGTTAAATAGCACTTTTAGATTGTGGTGCTCAGATACAGTGTAGTTCCGCTTTAATTGTGAATTAGGAGCCTAGAATTATTGCTCTCACTCGGCTTGTGTGGCGATAAATAACCTGTGCATTGCAAGTGATGCTTTCATATGTAGGCGCCCCGACAGGTGATTTTCTTGTGTGTGCACTGAATTTGTGGGGGCAGGTGGGTTAATAAAAATTTTAGGTGGGTTTAACCACTTCAATGCCGCCGGACGTCATATGACGTCCTTGAGTTTGAGTGGCGATATCTGAATGGTGCCTTCAGCTAAAGGCACCATTCAGATACCATTTTTTAGAGCCGGCGATTCTGTGTAAGATAAAAGTGGTCTTAGTGGTGGATTCGCCACAAGATCACTTTTATTGGTGGCGGGAGAGGTGCCCCCCCATCCCTCCCGCCACTTTCCCGTCATCTCCGCCACTTACCAGATTGTCGGCAGCGGCGGAGACGATCGGGTCCGTTCCCCCCTTGCACAGGAAGCCGAGTGAGCGGAAGATGCTCCATAACATTGCAGGGCGGAAGCGACGTCACAAGTCACTTTCGCCCAACAGTCTTAAAGGGCCCATTTTTTTTTTTAACTGTCATTTTTTTAAAAATGTTTTGTTTTGTTTTTGCATTTAACTGTAAATATGAGATCTGAGTTTTTTTTGGCCCCAGATCTCATATTTAAGTGTTCCTGTCATGCTTTTTTCTATGACAAGGAATGTTTAAATTTCTTGTAATAGGAATAAAAGTGATCCAATTTTTTTTTTTAAAAGAAGGGTGTAAAATTAAAACAATAAAAAGTAAAATAAATAAGAAAAAAAAATGTAAGGCACCCTGTCCTTGCGAGCTCGCACACAGGAGCGAACGCATACGTAAGTGAAAACCACACATGTGAGGTATCGCCGCTATCGTTAGAGCGAGAGCAATAATTTTAACACTAGAGCTCCTCTGTCACTCAAAACTGGTAACCTGTAGAATTTTTTAAACGTCGCCAATGGAGATTTTTAGGTTGCAAAGTTTGTCGCCATTCTGCGAGCGGGTGCAATTTCAAAGCATGACATGTTGGATATCAATTTAATCGACGTAACATTATCTTTCACAATATGGAAAAAAATTGGGCTAACTTTACTGTTGACTTATTTTTTCACTCAAAAAAGTGATTTTTAAAAAAAAAAAAAACACACACTTTTAAGACCGCTGCGCAAATACGGTGCAACGTGAAGTTTTGCAACGACCGCCATTTTATTCTCTAGGGTGTTAGAAAAAAAATATATATAGGTAATGTTTGGGGGGTTTAAGTAATTTTATAGCAAAAAAAAAGGTTTTATCTTGTAAGCACCAAATCCAAAAAATAGGCCTAGTGTTAAAATGGTTAAGTGCCCGGATATTACTGCAATATCCCCTATGTGATATAATATTCCTTTTAATGTGAAATAGACCCCTCATGTCTGAACTGCCTTGCACTGAAGCTAACAGAGTGCAGGCACCAGGAGTGTGTGTAAAAACCCATGCTGCCACCACCGTAAGACGTACAGCAGTGGCAGTAAAAGGGTAAAAGTATAGCTAAACCTACAGGAATAAATCAGAGCTAAATCTTTCTATCTGACACCAGCCATTTGATAGCTTGACAGTTTGGTTGAGAGCACAGGTAACTGACAGTTATCATTCATTGCATGCATTAAAATGGAACTAAACCCACAGATTACAAAAAAGACATGCGGTGAGTGATAACTGTCACAGATACTAGTGTGAACTGTCAAGCCATCAAATGCCTGGTGTCATAACTGATCATACAGTTTGTGCAGCACCATGGCAGTTGCAAATCAAACAGAGGCCAAGATGGCAGCTTCCGTGGCTGTAAAGGATAGGAGGGTTTAGTTCTGCTTTAAATGTAACTATTTTGGGAAACAATTAAATCAATGGGTTTAGCTCCACTTAGTGTTTCCTACAACAGTTACATGCAAGGCATGGCTTGAATGATAACGGTTACAGTTACCAGCACTGGTGCAGCGTCAGGGTTAGCAATTGTGACCCCGCCCTGTTCCAGGGGGCCCGGGCGGCCACCCTGTTACACCCAGCATCATGGTTGGCTGTGGTCCCTCCACTTAGAAGCCATCACCACTGTCATGCTTTTGGTGTGCTCTGTGGGAGGCAGGGTGACTCTGGATGGAGAATGGGGGCTGCCTGAGTTAACAAGCAGGTTATTAGGATGCAGGACAGTCCTAGAAACCAATCACTAGCTTGCAAATCCCCTTAGAGAGTACAGCATTGGGGGTGCAGTGTTAGCCAGCACTACATAAGAATAAGATTTGGGGGTGCTTATTTCAGATGATTGCAAAATGAGCAAACAGTGTAACCAGGCAGTGGGAAAAGCAAATAGAATTCTGGGATGTATCAGTAGAGGGATCAGTTAGTAGACTTTATTCGTGGGGGTTTAGAATAAGAATACATCACGACCGATTGTGACGTGGGGGTTACGACATGAGAGATTCCCCTAAACGTTCGATCACTAACCAAAGATCCTGACAGGACGTAGGATTATTGGACGAACAATTGAGTCCGTCGGGGGTAAGAGGTAGGTCTCAGTGGGACGGAGGGTGTCTCGTGTGGTTTTCGTACTGTCACCACTACCGAAGATTCACCTCCCTGGTGTCGGTTGGTACTACGACCCACATTGTCCCACCGGCGGGCCCGGGGGACCTTGTCCCGCCCCAGTGTTAACGATTGGGACTGCGACGTGGTCACGACCATTGACATTGGCAATAGTAAG
>BLSH010488587.1:73444-89182 GCA_018402905.1 Glandirana rugosa | reverse complement strand
CGAGGACATTAATGGGGGGGGAGCTATGGACTGTAATGTGGTCACTGAGGACAGTAATGGAGGGTAGGCTGAGGGGGAATATTAATGGAGAGGGTGTGGTGGCTGAGGACATTAAGGGCTGGAGCTAAGGACTGTAATGGTGGGGGGCTGAGGACATTAATGGAGAGGGGCTGGGGACATTAATGGGGGGAGCTAAGGACTTTAATAAGGTCACTGAGGACAGTAATGGAGGAGAGGCTGAGGACATTGATGGAGTGACTGAGGACAGTAAAGGGGTCACTGAGGAAATGAATGGAGGGATGGGGGAGCTGAAGACAGTAATGGGGGGCTAAGCATAGTAATGAGGTTACTGAGGTAATTAATAGAGGGGGGCATTAATAAGGGGGCTCAGGACAGAAATAGGAGGCTGAGGATTGTAACGGGGCTAAGGACAGTAATGTGAAGGGGAGTGACTGTGAAGTGGGGGACTGAGGATGCTGATGTAGGAACGGGATTGTGATATGAGGCTTTCTTCAGATCTGTGCATGCACATCGCGGGTAGGGCAGTCTTAGTCCGTAGGGTTCAATATTGAGTTGCCACACCCTTTGCAGCTATAACAGCCTCAACTCTTCTGGGAAGGCTGTCCACAAGGTTTAGAAGTGTCTATGGGAATGTTTGACCATTCTTCCAGAAGCACATTTGTGAGGTCAGGCACTGATATTGGTCACGAAAGCCTGGCTCGCATTTTCCACTCTAATTCATCCCAAAGGTGTTCTATCAGGTTGAGATCAGGACTCTGTGCAGGTCAGTCAAGTTCCTCCACTCCAAACTCCTTCATCCATGTCTTTATGGACCTTGCTTTGTGCACTGGTCCAAATCATTTGGTGGATGGGAGATTATGGTGTTGGGTTGTTTTTCAGGGGTTGGGCTTGGCCCCTTAGTTCCAGTGAAGGGAACTTTTAAGGCGTCAACACATCAAGGCATTATGGACAATTTTATTTTCCCAACTTTGTGGCTACAGTTTGGGGATGGCCCCTTCCTGTTCCAACATGACTGCCCACCAGTGCACAAAGCAAGGTCCATAAAGACACGGATGAGTGAGTTTGGGGTGGAGGAACTTGACTGGCCTGCACAGAGTCCTGACCTCAACCTGATAGAATACCTTTGGGATGAATTAAAGCGGATAGCCAGGCCTTCTCATCCAACATCAGTGCCTGACCTCCCTGCCTGGGAGAATGGTCAGACATTCCCATAGACACTCCTAAACCTTGTGGACAGCTTTCCCAGAAGAGTTGAAGCTGTTATAGCTGCAAAGGGTGGGCCAACTCAATATTGAACCCTACAGACTAAGACTGGGATCCCATTAAAGTTCATGTGCATGTAAAGGCAGGTGTCCCAATACTTTTGACAATATAGTTTATGTGGTGTGGCACATTGTATGTGATTCACACAGGAATTGCACCACATTCCTGTGATGTCTATGCAATGCATTTTGAACAATTCATTTGTATGGCTCAAATCGCACTGCATCCACACAAAAAAAGGTGCAGGATCCTTTTTTTTTTTTTTTTTACCACGCTGGAATCGGATTGCATGGGTGTTCCGACCTATGTGATCCGATTCTGTCAACTGCACTATGATTTGCAAACACTTTTGGGGTGTTGTTAACGTAACATTGACACCCCCTGCGGTTAATGCGTGCAATGTGGTGACTGGTGCGGGTAACGCACAGGATTCGCTGCATTTCCTGCACCGCATATACAGTATGTGAACCGAGCCTTACAGCTGTGGATGCTTCTGGTTCAATAAACAAATATGAGAGTCCCTCACGCTTGTAAATTTTACAAGTGTACAGTGCATTTCATACATAGAAAATGATTTTTACCGCTTTTTGCTTCTGTGAAGTTTGACCACTGCTTCAAAATATCAAGATTAAATTTCAGCACAGCAATATTCTGCAGAGCTCTAGCTGCCTCAAAGCTGGCCACTTCACCAAACTGTGGGAGCCTCCACATGGTCTGCTTTTTATCCAAATCTACATAGAAGATCTCATCCTTGTCAAACTGAAACATGTACTCTCCTGATGGTTCCTGCGTCTGGTAAAAGTTTGACTGGGTCAGAACATTTTCACCTGTGGAAAACAAAAATCACATGATTAATATGTATATATTTTACTACTGTAACAGTTAAAATAAGCCTGAACTCTTTTAGGGTTGCTTCACGCCACAAAGATGCACTCTAGATCTGCTCTGGATGTGTTTCAGCATGCGCATTTTAACGCATTCCGGAGCATTTTTGATTAGTTTCCGGATGCATTCCAGATGCTTTTTTGTTCCCTTTTTCCTGCTTTTTCACTGTACTGGGGTCTGGTGCATTTTTGATGCGTTACAATGCATTCCGGTGCGTTTTTGATGCATTTTACCACTTTCCAGTACAGTCCAGTGCAGGAAAAATGTTCTACTTTTTTTTCTGGAACTGAAAGCCCTGGAACTGACCACACTGGTGTGAACTATGCCATTGAAAGCCATATAACCAACTTTCAATGCATTTTTGATGCTGAAAAAAACACACTGGACTGCATGTGGTGTGAACTGGCCCTGAAAATATTTAAAGTGTATTTAAACCCAAATAAGATGTTTGTGCTTTCTTTCTCAAGGACACTGCATTTCTGCTGAGATCTACTAGTACCTGGTGAAAATGTACCTAATCTAGAAAAAAAAGAAAACAAATGCAGCCACCACATCCGAGGCCTGTAATCTGCAATATACTGTGCATTGCTTTTTAAATGGGTTTAATGGCAGAGCATCTTCCCCATCACATGATTGGTTCACACAGTGGTCATATGATTGGAAGCCTGGCTCCCAAAGAGAAGGTGTGACTGAGCAACACAGACAGTTAAGTCAGTGTGCTTGGAGCCTGCAGTGAGCACCCTCAGCACACTACTTTATGTTGCAAGCTCTGCTTATCTGCTTCCTCTGTTTTTGACAGGTACCCATCCCCACTTCCTACATACTTTTGATAGTAGGTGTCCCTTATTCCAATCTCAAAAAGTTGGGAGGTATGCAGACATGTTGAGTTTATGGCTATGTGGGAGCCATGCTTATCTTCTTCTCCAAACTCCTTGTTTTTCATGCACACTAGCTTAAACTCCTAGCAGCAGCTTTTCAGCGCCTTTTTACTGCTTCTAGAAGCAGTGTTATTCTACAGTTAGGTCCATATAGATTTGGACACAGGCACAGTTTTAGAATTTTTCAGGTATTTACCATAACACATTCAAGCTCTAGTTATATAATGGATATGGGCTGAAAGTGCACACTCTCAGGTTTAATTTGAGGGTATGTACATCCAAATCGGAGGAATGGTTTAGGAATTACAGCTCTTAAAGCAGTTGTCTTATTATAGGCTTACCTGTAGGTAAAATGAATATCTCCTAAACCTCTTCCGGCGAAGTCCGCCGGAAAGATGGGTTCCAGCGTGCATGCACGGGAGTGACAGCGCCAGAGCCACGAACCCAGAAGAATCCCCATAGGGAAGATGTCCGCTCCCTCTGCAGGGACCGGGCAGCCCTGCGGGAGCTTCGTTCTAAGGTGAGTATTTTATAATGAGCTAGTATGCGGTGCATACTAGCTCATTATGCCTTTGCCTTGCAAGTTATTGTTTTTTTTTTATTTTCCCTTGGGTAGACAACCGCTTTAAGAATAGCCATTCCCCCTTTTTCAAGGGCTCAAAAGTAATTGGACAATTGAATCAAAAGCTGTTTCATGGCCAGGTGTGGGCTATTCCTTCATTATTTCTTCATCAATTAGGCAGGTAAAAGGTCTGGAGTTATTTCTAAAGGCTTGTACACAGTGCAAATTTCGGACGGGAATTGTCGTTCGACAGCTTGTCGTCCAAAATTCTTACCGCTAGTACGCTCTTTTCGGCAGCCGATTGACATTTTTCGTCAGACAAAAGCTAGATGTGCAGACTAGTAATTTTTTGTCGTACGACAACACCACGTCTGATTTTTGTCTTTCCGTTAGTACGATTTTCATACGAAAAAAAATCGTACGACCGAGACTACACATGCTCAGTTTTCGGATAGTTTTCAAATTTCGGATAGTCAGTATACTTTACAAAATCATGGACACGCACTTTTGACAAAAATCAGAATCTCGGTCGTATGACAACCCTGTATACAAGGCTTTAAAGTGTGGTATTTGTATTTGGAATCTATTGTGAACGTACATCATGCGTTTAAAAGAGCTGTCCATGCAAGTAAAACAGGCCATTGTAAGGCCTCATGCACACAGGACATTTTTGACATTTTCACAGCTGCTGTTTGCTTCAGATGTTTTTTTCTACAGTCAAACTCTCCATGTTATCCTATATGTTCATGCACACATAGGCTGTTATCAACTGTTTTGGGCAGGGACGTTTTTGAGCTGTAAAAAAAAGGCATTTTATTAAAACTTACCGTAAAATCCTTTTCTCTGAGTTCACTGACAGACGCAGCCCTCATTGACAAGTGGGGGTTATATGCACATCCTACCAGGAGTTGACTAGGCAAATAGAAAGAAAGCAAGCTGGCCCCCCCCAGGGGGGCGTCCTCTCTCTCCCATATAACGCCCCTGCTCTGTATAGCATATCAGTTCATAACAAGCTGTACAAAAGCAACACAGAGGGGTGGGTGCTGCGTCTGTCAGTGAACTCAGGGAAAAGGATTTTACGGTAAGTTTTAATAAAATCCCTTTTTCTTTTATGATCACTGACAGACGCAGCCCTTCATTAGACAAGTGGGGATGTCCCAAAGTTGTGTCAGTCAAGAGGGGTGGGTAAACAACAACAACTGTACCCAACAGAATCCTCTCAGGAGGCGCCAGACGCGCCTACACTGCCACCTGTAAAACTTTACGGCCAAACGCAGCATCCGCAGATGCTGACACATCAACTTTGTAAAACACAGTAAACGTGTGCACCGAGTCCCAAGTAGCCACCTTGCACACCTGAGACACTGACGCTTGGTGTCTGAAAGCCCAGGAAGTGCTAACTGCCCTGGTGGAATGAGCCGTGACTGGAAAAGGGGGGACTTTGTCCCGAACAGTATACGCATGGGTCACAGTCTGTCTGGTCCAACGGGAAACAGTAGCCGACGAAGCCGCCAACCCTTTGTGCGGCCCATCCGTCAGCACAAACAACGCATCAGACTTCCGAAAGGAGGCTGTAGACGCCAGGTACACTCGCAAAGCCCTCACAACATCCAAGGAATGTAACTCAAATTCCTTGGGATGCATCGGGTGCGGACATAATGAAGGAAGAACAATATCTTCATTAATGTGAAAAGAAGAGACCGCCTTTGGTAGAAACGAAGGAGAAGGGCGCAAGACCGCCTTGTCCTTATGAAGGACTAGGTAAGGAGATTTGCAGGACAACGCTGCCAACTCAGACACCCTCCTAGCGGATGTAATGGTCACCAAGAAAGCCACTTTCTGCGACAGCAAGTGTAAGGGAATATCCCTGATCTTCTCGTAAGGCGGTTTCTGCAGTACAGACAGCACCCAATTCAAATCCCACAGCGCCAAGGGCGACCGCACCTGAGGAGCCACATGGCATACACCCTGTACAAATGTACGAATCAATGAATGTGACGCCAAGGGCCATTGAAAGAGAATCGCCAGAGCCGAAATCTGACCCTTGAGTGTACTCAGTGGCAATTTTTTATCCAGGCCCTGCTGCAAAAAAGCCAGGACCCTGGACACAATGTAAGAGCGAGGGTTCCAACCCCCCGCCTCACACCAGGCAATATAGGCCTTCCAGGTGCAATGATAAATCTTGCGCAAAGTACACTTGCGCGCTTTAAGCATGGTAGGGATCACGGAGTCAGCGACACCCCTATCCCTCAATACCTGGGACTCAATAGCCAAGCCGTCAAAGCCAGCAAGGGTAAAGCAGGGTGCAAGATGGGTCCCTGAGACAACAGATCTTCGTGCAGCGGAAGATGCCAGGGAACATCTGCCACCATTCACACCACGTCGGCGTACCAAGGACGCCGAGGACAGTCGGGGACCACCAGGATTGTCGGAATCTCCTCCGCTACTACCCTGCGCAGTAGCCGCGGTAGAAGCTTGATGGGGGGAAAGGCATACAGGAGCCGAAACCGACTCCAAGGTGCTACCAGCGCGTCCGTGGCGGCCGCCAGCGGGTCTCTTGTCCTGCACACAAAGGTCTCCACCTTGTGATTGAACCGAGACGCCATGAGGTCCACGTCTGGTGTGCCCCACTTGTGGCAAACCTGGCGGAACACTTCTGGATGTAAGGACCATTCCCCCTGATCCAGCGTCTGGCGAATGAGAAAGTCCGCCTGCCAATTCTCTACGTCCGGAATGTAAATGGCGGAGATTGCCGGCACGTAAAGTTCCGCCCATCGCAGAATGAGAGCCGCTTCCGCAGCCGCTGCCGAGCTCCTCGTTCCGCTCTGATGGTTCACATACGCCACCGCCCTGGCGTTGTCCGAATGAACCCGAACCGGGAGGCCGCGCAACCTTACTGTCCAGTGGGAGAGGCAGAGCCTGATCGCCCTCAACTCCAGCATATTGATCGGAAGGCGGGATTCCTGCGCCGACCAGCGGCCCTGAGCAGACAGCTGCCCCAGGACCCCCCCCAGCCCGATAGGCTGGCATCCGTCGTGACTATCGACCAACTCAGGGGGAGAAAAGACTTCCCCAATGTCAGGGCCAGGGCCCGAAGCCACCAGGCCAACGATCCTCTGGTCTGATGATCCAATTTGATCAGCTGATCCAGGGACAGCGGAGACTGGTCCCACCGTGACAGAATCGATTGCTGAAGGAGACGAGTATGACTCTGGGCGTAAGGTACCGCCTTGAAGGCTGAAACCATGAGCCCCAACACCCGCATACAGAACCGTAAGGAGGACCACCGGCGTGACAGCAGGGTTCGCACCGCTGCTTGCAGTGTCAGTAACTTGGCCGGAGGTAAGAGCACCTTCACCTGTTCCGTGTCCAGAATCAGACCCAGGTATTACAGGCGACAAGACGGTGTCAATGTCTCCCACCGCAAAGTGCAGGAAGCACTGGTGCCGGAGACAAATGGGAACGTGGAAATACGTGTCCTTGATATCCAGAGACTCCATGAAGTCCCCTTGGCGAACGGCGGCCATGACCGAACGGACAGATTCCATTCTGAATTTTCGCGCCCTCACAAAGTGATTTAGCGCTTTTAGGTCCAGAACCGGCCTGACCCCCCCCCCCCCTTTTTGGGTACCACAAACAGGTTGGAGTAGAAGCCGCGGAATCTTTCCAGCAGAGGTACCGGCACAATTACCCCTTGTGTGTATGGCGCCTGAACAGCCCCTAAGGGAGCCTCACGACGCCCTTGAGGGAGTCTCAAGTTCGATGGGAAGAACCTGTCTGGGGGTAGAGTGCTGAACTCTATCCTGTACCTGGAGGACACCAATTCCTGCACCCTCTGGTCGGAAATGCGGGCAGTCCACATAAGGGAATGGTCGTCGCCTTATTCAGGCGAGCCACCAGAGGGTCCACTGCGGGGGATGCCCACTTTTTCACAAAGCTATCCTCAAATGGGTAGCGTATCGCAAAGCGTTTGGGCAGGGCAAAGGAATTCTGTGGACGATGCCATTCCTGATAGACCACATGGTAAAAAAATTGATCATAAGGATAGGCCTTAGGGGAGCTGGGCGGCCTAGCAGACCCGCAAACATATGCAGACTCCTGCGACTCCCCAGCTTGGTCCAGTCGCAAAGACGCACTGATATCAGCAATCAGTGCGGCCACCAGCGCCTTCTCGTGCATGACCGAGGCCCCCTGGTCTTCCTCGCCGTCCGAGGGCTCCAGTTCGCTCTCTGAGAGTTCCACGGGGGTCCCCGTGACCCCCGAAGCCACTTCCGGTTCGGACTCTTCCGCTGAGGAAAGAGGGGGAGGCGGACGCTTTTTAGGGGCCCCCAGAGCCCTGCTCGGCCCCACCCGGGGAAGGAACTCCCCAAATACTGCTCTCAGCTGGTCCAGGGACACCAAGGTCCCCAGCGCAGGTTGCGCTGCCGCTGACTCCTCCTCAGAAGGACCCACAGGTTCGTCCGCCATCTTACCACCGGAACTGACAGGCAAATAAAAAAACCCTGACACCCCCACAATGCAGCCCCACCGCCACCCCACAGAGCAACTAGGGAGGCCCCAGGAGGACTGCACCCACCACTACCAGCACCCCAGGGAGAGCCCAGCTATACTTGCTGTTTTGTGCCCACAAGCGCTGCGCCCCAGTAGGAGTGCTGAGGAACCGCCAGTCACAGAGCCTGTGCCGCCTGTTTTGATCCACGCTGTCCCAAGTGAAAGAGGAAGCAAGAATGGCATCAGCACGTTTTTCTATGCAGGGACATCAAACATGGCCGCCGACACGGACACTAGAGGTCAAAGCCTGTAATACAGGCCGCGACTACGGCAAAATGGCCGCCGCTCAACACTAGAGGGAAACCCTCAGGAAAATGGCCACGGCTACAGCAAAATGGCGGCTATCCGCCACAAAATGGCGGCGGATCGCCACATGGCGGTACGGAAGCACGGGGTGGGGTGCGGTGCGGAGGGGGTGTAGGGGGGGGGGGCGAGAACAACCAGGGGGGAACACTAGCCCAGCGAACACCCTCCACCGGCCAAATCGCTAAAATCACCCAGCCCCCTCCGCGCCCCTGAGAGGGTCACTCACCAGTCCGACGGGCGTAGCGGTTAGCCTCCTGGTTGCAGACCTTTCTCCCATGTCGGAAAGGGATGCTGCAGGACGCAGGCCCCTGGACAGGAACTAGGTCTGGTCGCCGGGCGGAAGTGGGGGTCACCCACTGGCTGCCCGCACGGAACGGGCACAATGCGTCGGGCCGCGCTGGGGAGAGTGCAGGATTCTAGCTATCCTCTATGCCCCAGCCGGCTTCTTGATAGCAGTCTTCATCAGATAGCTTGAAAAAAATAAAAAAGCGGTAGCAAAAAAAATTACCGCAGGTCCCATAAAGGGGCCAGCTTGCTTTCTTTCTATTTGCCTAGTCAACTCCTGGTAGGATGTGCATATAACCCCACTTGTCTAATGAAGGGCTGCGTCTGTCAGTGAACGTAAAAGAAAAACCCAAGACCAGTGGGTTCTGAAAGACGTTTTTCAGCTGTAAAAATGCTCTAACGTCCAAAAAAGCTCAAAAACGCACAAAATGTTTTTTATCCATTGAAAAAAAAAACCTCTCAAAAAACACTGATGCTCAAAAACGCACAGAAACGCGACTGCAATAACTCTAAAAAAAAAAAGCTGAAAAACTCACTACAAAGCTACTGACGTTTTTATAACATTATTTTAATGTCCTGTGTGCATGAGGCCGAAGGCTTCCAAAACTAAACAAATCCATCAGAGAGATAGCAGCAACATTAGGAGTGGCCAATCAACAGTTTGGTACATTCGGAGGAAAGAAGAACCCACTGGTGAGCTCAGCAACATAAAAAGGACTGGACATCCACAGAAAACAACAGTGGTGGATGTATGCAGGATCCTCTCTATGGTAAAGAAAAATCCATTCACAACATCCAGACAACTGAAGGACACTCTCCAGGAGGTGGGTGTATCATTGTCAAAGTCTACAAGGTGCAAACCATTCATAAGCCTGAAAAATAGAAAAGCCAGATTAGACTTTGCCAAAAACATCTAAAAAGCCAGACCAGGTCTGGAAAAGCATTCTTTGGGCGGATGAAACTAAGCTTAATCTGTACCAGAATGAAGGGAAGAAAAAAGTGTGGAGAAGGCTTGGAACAGCTCATGATCCAAAACACGTCATCTGTAAAACATGGTGGAGGTGGTGTGATGGCATGGGCTTGTATGGCTTCCAGTGGCACTAGGTCATTGGTATTTATTGATGATGTGACAGAAGACAGAAGCAGCCGAATTAATTCTGCAGTGTTTGGAGATATACTGTCAGCCCAGATTCAGCCAAATTGTCAGGAAGTCCGTACAGCAGGAGTGCAGTCATGGCACGCATACCTGTCACTGACGAGCACTCTGGGCGGCCTATTTAGGCCTCATAAACACGGGCGTATGCAAAAAAAAACGCCGGGCCCGACGTCAGGGAAAAATCGCTGTTTTTTTCGGCATCTTGCATTGACGTCAATGCACGTTTTTCCACGCTAGCTTTTTCCGGCGCTTTCTGCCTCTATTCAAAATCAATGGTTCCCAATGGGAGCCCATTGATTTGAACAGGAGTCGCACCAGAAGTGGGATCATGATGATTACGGCGCGACTTGTGTGTTCGGGATCTTGAAGGGGAACCCCCATAAAAAAATTTGCATGGGGTTCCCCCCCCCAAGAGCATACCAGACTCTTCGATCTGGCATGGATTTTAAGAGGAACCCCCACGCAGAAAAAACGTTGTAGGGTCCCCCCCAAAATCCATGCCAGACCCTTATCCGAGCACACAGCCTGGCAGGCCAGGAAAGGGGGTGGGGACGAGCGAGCGCCCCCCCCCCCCCTCCTGGACCGTACCAGGCCGCATGCCCTCAACATGGGGAGTATGGGTGCTTTGGGGCAGGGGGGCTTCCCATCACAGCCCCGCCCCAGGATGTGACGTCATAAGGATGACGTCAGCTTGTGGTCCCGCCCCATGCCAATATAAGGCAACCGCGCAGCACGGACCCGGCATTTGAGTGGAAGAGAGCGACGAGTCAACATCTCCAGAAGAGAAGAAGAAGGAGAAGCGGGAGAGGCTAGCCGAGGAGACAGCGGCAAAAGAGCAGAAGACAGAAGATGCCTCAGAAGACAGAAACTCCACAGAAGACACCTCGGAAGACAGAAGACCCCGCAAAAGAGCCAAAGAAAGAAGACGCCGGAGAGGGAGAAGAGAGGGGAGAAGAGCTGTGTAGTATCTTTCTTTGCAGGTAAATGTGTAGGAGTACGATGTACTCCATACTCATTTACATAGGGTGGGGGGGGCAGCATCTGGGGGCCCCCTTATTAAAGCCCCCGCCCGCAGACCCCGACAACCAACTGCCAGGGTTGTCGGGAAGAGGCTCTTGTCCCCATCAACATGTCCCCATCAACACCCCAAGGTGCATTGGGGTGGGGGGCGCAGAGCCCCCCCGCCCCAAAGCACCCATACTCCCCATGTTGAGGGCATGCGTCCTGGTACGGTCCAGGAGGGGGGGGGGCACTCGCTCATTCCCACCCCCTTTCCTGCGTGCTCAGATAAGGGTCTGGTATGGATTTTGGGGGAACCCTACGCCGTTTTTTCGGCCTGGGGGTTCCTCTTAAAATCCATGCCAGATCGAAGAGCCTGCTATGCTCTTGGGGGGGGAACCCCATGCAAATTTTTTTGCGGGGGTTCCCCTTCAAGATCCCTAGCACACAAGTCGCGCCGCAAGTCAGTTCCTCATGATCCGACTTCTGGTGCGACTTCTATTCAAATCAATGGGCTCCCATAGGGAATCATCGATTTTGAATAGAGGCACAAAACACCAGAGAAAGCTAACGCGGAAAAACGTGCATTGACGGTGATTTTTCCCTGACGTGGGGCCCAGCGTTTTGCTTATTTTTTTGCATACGCCCGCGTGTATGAGGCCTTAGGAGATCCATCAACAAAAGCACAAGAATCAGATTACATGAAACACACAAAAGATGACCTTGGCAATATAGTAGAGAGTAGAGGTTTAACAGCCCCATATCAACCTACAAAGAGGGATTTGGCTAATATCTTAGAAACAGATGATTGGAATAAATCAAAAGGCACATATGTAAAATTAGATCTCTCTGAACTTAAGGCTTTGGCCAAAGAAAGAGAGATAGAGTCTGAACTGCCGGGGCAAACCATCATTTCTAAATTGTGGCAGCAAGATGAAGAGAGAAGGAAGGGAAAGTCCACCCCTTCTGCCCCTGTCGCTGAGCAATCTGTTACAGTTTATCCTGTCAGAACCCAATTAGTTTTTGAAGGTAATGCTGTTGACAGTAAATCCCAAATTAAATGGCATGTACCTTTTAGTCCCCAAGAAATGAGAGCCATATTAGAGGGACTGGGAGATCCTAATAAGAATCCAATTGGGTTTGCAAACAAACTTAGTGCTGCACAGGAAGCATACGAGGCTTCTGCTACTGACATTCATCAGCTTCTTATTAAAGCAGTGGGAAGCAACATGTCAGGCTTTATACTTAAAGAATGTGAAGTAGATGTCACAAAGCTTGATAAAATGGCTAGTGGAAGGAAGATTTGTGAAAAAATGAAGGAAAAATTGCCCCAAATATATGGACAAACCAGACATGCTGAATTCATGAATGCTAAGCAAGGAGGAAGCAGCAGGGGCTTATTGGAGGTGGTTAAGTGATATGGCAGAGGAAGCAGGCCTTAAAATAGAGGAAGAAAAGAAGGGAGAAACTGCAAGTCCATCTACACAACTGGTGAAACAAAGGTTTCTTGATGGTTTAATACCCCAGTTGAAAGAAAAGTTGTTCACAGCAAGGCCTGAGGCAGGCAATATGTCTATTCAAGATCTCCTGCCTATCCTGTTATCCATAGAGAACAGGATTAACCAGAAAGACAGCAAACCCAAAGTTATGTACATGGGGAAGCAGAGGGGAAAAGCAAGAGGAAGAGGCAAAGGCAATTTCATAAATCATGGCGATCGGGGACCAATCATATGCTACAATTGTAATGGGGAACGACACATAGCCAAATTCTGCCATCTTCCTGACCGTAGACTAGAAAGGAGCTTAGAGACACCTCATGCTGATCCCAGTTCTCTGCCAAAAGCAGTGGATCAGGCATAGGAAAATGGCATGCCAGTGTCAATCATGTTAAATAGGGGAGACAATGGTCCCGAGGCCAGAGCAAAAGTATTTTTACAAGAACTCCACTATCCTGGAGGAGAAACAGAATTAACCTGTTTAATTGATACTGGTGCAAGCCGAAGCATGTTTAATATAGAGGACTTACCTCCAGGATTATTATCTGAAAATGTTATCTCTGGTGTTGGCCTAACCGGGACCTCTACTGATTTGGTTGAGCCCAAGCCACTTAAACTCAGGCTAGGACAGCAAACAGAAATTGTCACTAAAGTGTTAGTTTCAGACGCAGTTCCTACCAATCTTTTAGGAGCTGACATTTTGAACCAAATTTTAGCAAGCATAGACTACACTCCTACAGGAGTTCAAGTGGTCAGTAGTCTGTCAGGAGACATTTTAAATTCTGCCTGTGGAGTATTTTTAATCCAAGACTCTGCTTCACCATTTCCACCAGAATTGGAAGTGATTCCTGCTGATTTATGGGCCACCAGCAAATATGACGTAGGTCTGCTGGACTGCACCCCAGTTATGATAAAAATTAAACCAGGAGCCCAACTCCCACAGATTAAACAGTACAGAAGTCAGCATAGGGGTGGTGGGAACCCCTCATAATGGGCACAGCAGGTGTACTGACCCAGGAACTCAGCACAGGGATGGGGGCAACCCCTCATAATGGGCACAGCAGTTGTGTAGACCCCTGGATAGGAGGGGGCAGCATTTATTAGAACTGATTGGCTGTATTTTCTTCCTGCAGCCACTGACTGCTGGTGGAAGGGAGAGGAGAAGACCCGTTTTAGATGCTACAAGTGAAGAAAAATACAGCCCAGTTCTAGTAAATGCTGCACCCCCAGCTGCAGTAGTATCCTCAGCAACTAGCAGAATACACAGGGACTAATGGGCAGCAGCCTGACCTGTAGGCAGTGCTTTCCATGGGTGGTCACCACCAGCAGAAGAAAGAAACATAAAGAGAGACGACATACTGACCGCCCTGCACAGCACTAATACCAGTAACATGTGTACCAGGACTGATCACTCACCCACACCCTCTGCTTCCAACCTGCCATGCTGTGACCTGTGCACTGTGACCAGGGGAGGGGGAGGAACATTCCAGGGAGCTTGGGGTTACCAGGAGGAAGAGTTGAGGTGAACGCAGGTGTCATCCCAAATGAACGGTATACTGTCCTGTAACGGGGGCGGGCTGAGTGACTACAGAGAGCTCTGTTTGCACAGCAGTGAGCCGGGTGCATGTGTTGAGATGTAAGGGGTGGGGGGGGGGGGTTAGTGGTGTGTATGGGATGCATTTAAGCACCAGTTGCTGTATTTACTGCATGTCTGTCCTGTCAGACTGAGACCCGCTCTACCCACAAGGCTGTCATCTCCACACTAGACTAGAGAACTATGTACACAGCAGCTGCAGGTGAGCATTAGGTGGCAGTGCGCCCTAGGCGGCTGCCTACTCCGCCTAGTGGTAGAGCCAGCCCTGTCTTCCTGGGTCACTCCATTTCACATGGAGTCCATCACCTAACCCCAGATCGAGGTAAAACTCTACAAAAATTTGAAAAGCCAAGAAATGTACAGCAACTACATGCCTTGCTGGGGTTAGTGGGATATTGTAGGGACTGGATTCCAAATGCATCAGAACTTAGTGCTCCTCTATATGAGGCTACCACTACAAACCCTTTCAAACTCACATGGGACAAAGAATTGCAGATGAAGGAGCTTATTAAAATTTTTCTGAAGCTCCCACCATTGGACTTCCTGACTATGCTAAGACCTTCTCATTGTTTTGTCATGAAGTCAATGGATTTGCTGCAGGTATACTCACCCAGCTACATGAAGACAAACAGAGGTCTGTGATTTATGAATCGGCCTTATTAGACCCTGTCATCAAAGGCTCCCCCAGTTGTATGCGAGCCATAGCAGCCTGCATTTTGCTGCTAGACAAAGTACCTGAGCTTGTACTAGATTCTGCTCTGACCCTGTATGTGCCACATGCAGTACAGGAAATCATGAATCAAGTAATTACCCGACATGTGTCTCTGCCAGTAGATTTGACAAATACCAGTCTGCTCTTTTTGCTCCATCAAACTTAACAATCAAACAATGTGTTACTTTAAATCCGGCTACTCTTCCTCCTATAACTGATGAGGAAGATTCAACAAATGGTACTGATGCAGAACCTGAGAGTTTTTCTCATGATTGTATGGCTCTGATGGAGGTAGAAAGGGCCTCTGTCACCCCAGCAAAAGATGAGCCTTTATCAGATTGTGACACACACCTATTCGTAGATGGCTCCAGATTTTACACTGATGATGGAAAGCCACACGCAGGGTTTGCTGTAACCACTACAGACACTATTTTACATCAAGAAACATTGACACCCCAGATGTCAGCACAGGAAGCTGAGTTGTGTGCTGTAGTCAAAGCATGTCAACTCCTAGAGAATCAAAGGGGAAATGTTTACACTGACAGCAGATATGTATTTGGAATAGCGCACGATTTTGGATTCTGGAAAGCATGGAACTTTCTGACTAGTGCAGGGAAGCCAGTGAGACATGCAAAACTCATAGAGCGGCTATTTGAGGCCTTTCAGAAACCAGCAGAAGTTGCCATCTTGAAGGTAAAAGGACCTGCAAGGGGAAATGACATGACAGCCAGAGGAAATGCTTTGGCGGACCAGGCGGCAAAGGATGCTGCCCTTATGTCATGTGGAGTCACGCCCACTGTAGGGCAGGGCCGTCTTTCTGAGTGGGCACACCTGGGCACAGCCCAGGGGCCCCAAGTGCTCATGGGGCCCCATCAGAGTCAGCAGCTTTCCGGAGGGCGGCGGCTGTGAGATGAGAAGAGCCGCTCTGTCCTGTAGGGACGTGATCAGTCTTTCAAGGTACGAAAGGTCTTAGGTTTTAGCACGCGATAAGGTTTATGTATAGACGACAGTCACATTTGTAAAGGGGAAA
>BLSH010488587.1:26519-67748 GCA_018402905.1 Glandirana rugosa | reverse complement strand
TGACCTCTATACACCGCCCTACCTATTACTGACCTCTATACACCGCCCTACCTAATACTGACCGCTATACACTACCCTACCTATTATTGACCTCTATACACCGCCCTATCTATTACTGACCTCTATACATTGCCCAAGCTATTACTGACCTCTATACACCGTCCTACCTATTACTGACCGCTATACACTGCCCTACCTATTACTGACCGCTATACACTACCCTACCTATTATTGACCTCTATACACCGCCCTATCTATTACTGACCTTAATTCACCGCCCTACATTCAGGCCTGAAGCTAGTTGCTCACTGAAGTCAGGCTAAGTTTATATTTTTATAATGACATTAGTTTTATTATAAGTTTTCTAAATGTTCCTAGTGTCATCCTTACTATTTACTTAGGCGTTGCTAGTTAATTTATTTACCCCCCGATGATCTTTAATCTTTTATGTTGTTCAAGTAGATCTCCACCTCTCAAAGGTTGCCTACCCCTGCTCTAAATGCTGCATCACCCCCAGTTGTGAGAACTTGCAGCGCAGACCCTTTTATTTAAATGGGTTGCGTTTGGTGAGCGGTAGTGCAGGCTTGTGGGGGCCCTAGTGCATTACTTTGCCCAGGGGCCCATGATGCTATTAAGATGGCCCTGCTGTAGGGGTCGCCCAGGTAGCGGGGACTGATTCCCCTCATCAAGCACAATGGAATATAGAAACTTTAATTCAGTCGCAGAACCAGGCCCCTTATGAAGAGAAGAATAAGTGGATCAAATGTAAAGCTACCCAAAATCAGCAGGGCCTGTGGAGTGCTGAGAACAGGTGGTGTCTACCCAGGAGTTTGTTCCCAGTTTTACCAGAACTGGCACATGGCGTCAGTCATCTTGCTAAGGGCGCGATTGTGGCACTTACTGACTGCTATTGGATAGCACCTGGATTTAGCGCATTTGCAGCCAGGTTTTGCGCTTCATGTCTCACATGTGCTTTGTACAATGAAGGGAGGCCTGTCCATGTTCCCCAAAAGCATTCTCCTAAGCCAGATTTCCCCTTTCAAAGAATTCAAATAGACTACATTCAGATGCCTAGAATAGGCACCTATGAGTACGCTCTTGTGTGCACCGACATGTTTTCAGGCTGGCCTGAATGCTGGCCAGTAGCAAAAGCAAATGCAAAAACAACAGCAAAGAAAATGTTGAATGAAAAAGTTTGTAGATATGGAGTACCTGAAACTATTGAGAGTGACAGAGGAACCCATTTTACTGGAGAAGTGATGAAAGAGGTAATGGAAGCACTTAACATACAACAAGCCTTCCATACACCTTATCATCCACAAAGCAGTGGTAAAGTTGAGAGTTTTAAAAACAGATGTGCAAAAATTAAAGCAGATACAGGAAGTTGGGGCGTGACCGGATGTGAGCGGCGGCGGACGCTTTCTCCAAGGGCTCTGTGAGAATCCTTCAAGAATCCTTTACCATCCTCTGTTCTAGAGTGCCGGTGAGACTCCATCACACAAGGTCCCCTTATATTAACCCTGCTGCCCTAGCCTGGGGGGGTATTTTGAGTCCGGACGGACTTTTTTGAATTGCGGCCTACTTGGGCTATTGAAGCCGCAGCCTCGATTTCCGGGCGGCCGGAGCGGCGCGATCCGGCGGACTCCTGACCCCGCTCCCATAGCCTTCTGGAGAAGCTGTGGTGCCTCTGGGGGGCCTCTAGAGTAATAGCAGTGCGGAGTGGGGGAGAGTGTGGGGACTCTGGTCAACAACATACTGCTGGATGGGGGTGGAGGAGGCTGACACAGCGGCCATATTTATTGCAGAGTGTGTGCTCCCTTCACAGCCAAGGATCCTGAATCTTGAGACAGTGTCCCTCTGGATCATACATGTCTCTCATCTGAGGGTGATTGATTGCTGGTTTGCTTCTCATATCTCTCAGGTGCTGACCCCCCTGTCCCGGTATAGTGTGAGCAGCTTTAACCATACCTCTTGGAGAACTTTTCCTACTACTCCTCTGGTGGTTGCAGGTGTACCCCCCCTCTAGTGTTCCTGGCTTGTTCCTCCTGGGATTTCTTACCTCATGGGATCCAAAGGCAAAGCAAAGAAATCCTGCACACCTGCCCACACTCCCTCATCTCCAGTGATACTTCCTAAAGCCCCATTGGTGAATAGACTGCAGGCTTTACTGTCAGAACTATCCATGGATCCTGTATCCTCTCTGGGGGGGTCGGCCTCCCCTGCTCCTTCTCAGGATGGCACCACGGCTATCCTTGCCGCTATTGAACAGAGCAGCTCGGCTATGCTGGCCAGAATCGATCATTTGGCAGAGGAATGTACGCTTATAAGAAGTGACCTGGACAAAATCAGGGGTAGGTTGACGGAGTCTGAAGCCAGGATCTCCGCTACTGAGGACATTACAGCCTCCCATGCAAGTACCATTGCAGACCTACAACGCACAGTCCAAATGCTTGTTTCCAAATCAGATGACGCAGAAAACAGGGCCAGACGTAATAATGTCCGGGTGTTGGGACTTCCTGAGGGAGAGGAGGGTGACCACCCCACAATCTTTGCCGAGGGCTTCTTCAAGGATCTCCTGGGCCTCACGGATCTCCCCCCAACTTATGTGGTGGAACGGGCCCACCGAGTCCCTACGGGGCGGGCCATACCTGGCGCTAATCCAAGACCCTTTCTGGTGCGTTTTCTTAACTTCAGGGACCGGGACAAAATTCTCACTGAAGCTCGCAAACACCCTTCTTTAATCCATGGTGGCTCCACCATTATGCTTTTCCCGGATTTCTCGGCCGAACTTCAGCAAAAGAGGAAAACGTTCACTGATGTCCGCCGGCGCCTACGTGAAAAAGGCATCAAATAAAGCATGCTCTACCCTAGTCGGCTCAGGGTCCCTCATAACGGATCGGTCCGCTTCTTTGAGAATCCTTCTGATGCAGATGATTGGCTGAACACCCTGAGATAATCTGAGATTGTCAGAGTCAATTCCCCCCCCCAACTAGATACAACCGGCACTCTCAGATCCTTTTGTTCTTTTTCTCCTCATCCTTACTGTTTACACGGAGGAGCTTGGAGAACTATCAGGAAGCTACTTCGGGTGTCCCCCTTTGCAGTGGAGAGGGATTGTTCCAGTTTTCCCCACACTTCACCGTCCAAGAAGTGACTTTGGTCTTCGGTGTGGAACAACTTTCTGGAGACCTCCCTTTGGGAATAACAGGAGTTTCTTCTCTACTCCGGTTTGTGTTACTGTTAAGGGACTGAAACTTCTAGTCTAGTTATGTTGGGGTTTCGGCTAGTAAGTAGGGGTTTTGCAAATGTGTTCTTATTGTTACATATTTTTGTTGTGCTCGTGGCCCCCTATGCGAATGGTCTCAGGGTAAGCCTACCATGCTACATTCTGACTCCATTCAGTGGGGATCCTCAGGTAAAAGTTATCATATGTATCTCCATGTATATGCTACTGTCTCTATGGCTCTTTCAGCGGTCAAATTAGTCTCGTGGAATGTGCGAGGCCTTAACGATAAGTTTAAGAGATCCACAGTTTTTAAATACTTGTCTTCCCATAAACCTCATATACTGTTCTTGCAGGAGACACATCTCACTGGCTCCCGTGTCCTGGCCCTGCGTAGACCCTGGGTGAGACAGGCATTCCACGCCACATACTCCTCTTACTCCAGAGGGGTAATGATATTAATTAATAAGTCTCTGCCTTGTAAAGTTCTCAGAATCATTTCAGATCCGGGAGGGAGGTTTATTATTCTCCTAATTGAAATTTACTCATTAAGGTGGGCCCTGGTGAATGTATATTTACCTCCTCCGGTAGAGTGCGGTTTGCTATACACTATTTATGAAAAGCTGGCCCCACTGCTGCCTGCCCAAGTCATTATAGCCGGGGACTTTAATGCAATTCTTGACGCAACCCTAGATTGCTCTAATCCAAATCGAGTGGCCTCTGCAGAATTGAGAGGTTGGGCTGACACCTTTGGAGTGGAGGAGTTGTGGCGCTGGAAACATGCTGAGGCTAAGATTTTCTCCTGTATGTCTTCTACTCATAAATCTGGCTCCAGAATTGACCTCGCTTTTGGGAATACTCAGGTTTTAACAAAACTGCTGGGTGCTTCGTATCTTCCGGCGGGGCTCTCGGATCACTCCCCTCTGGAGTTAACCCTCCGGGTGGGGGGCAGAAGAGACTCCAGAGCCTGGAGACTGGCGCCTAAATGGATCCAGGATGAGAAGGTATCTGAAATAATTAATCCACTGATAGATCTCTATTGGTCGACTAATGAAGATTCCTCCTCTCCGGAAATGGTTTGGGATGCCTTCAAAGCCACAATTAGAGGAGGTTATATCTCTGCCATTAAGTCAGTACGGGTTGACCATAATGCCACTACAACTCAACTAGAAGCACGAGAGGTTGAAGCCTCTGCGGCCTTTGCAGATCACCCCTCTCAGGAAGGGTTTCTACAATTAGCCCAAGCTCGGAGAGAGCTTTCCCTTCATTTCACCTCCCTCACTCACTCTGATGCTAGAGTGTTGGCAAGTAAACTGTTCGAGTCTGGGGATAAAAATGGACGTCTCTTAGCCAACCTGGTGGCGGATCCACACTATCAGACGGTAGTCTCCGGGTTGTTATCTGGGGATGGTTCGAGTGTAGAAGACCCAGAGGCCATCCTACGGGAATTTGAGGCCTTCTTTGGGAAACTCTACCGGAAACCACAATGTTTACCCTCAGCGAGTATTCTGTCTGAGCTGCAAAAACTATCCTTGCCGCGGCTGTTGGAGGAGGAGGTGGGGAGGCTGGATGCGCCGATCTCGGTTCAAGAGGTTGAGTTGGCTCTTGCATCCCTTCCTCCTTCGAAGACCCCGGGCCCGGATGGTATTCCTGGCGAGTGGTATCGGCAGTATGCGGGTCAGATAGCTCCCAAATTGCAGAAGTTGTACTCCCAGTGTCTTGACTCGGGGTCCCTGCCCCCATCTATGTATAATGCCCATATTGTTCTGCTTCCTAAGCCTGGCAAGGACCCTAGATATTGCGCCTCATACCGACCTATCTCTCTGCTTAACTGCGATCTTAAAATTTTAGCTAAGATCCTGGCTAACAGACTGGTTGGAGTACTGGCTGGCATAATAAACATAGACCAGACCGGCTTTATGCCTGGTAAATCAACTGACATTAACTTAAGAAGAGTGTTTACTCATCTTCAGATCCCCCCTTCCTCTCCTTCCCGGTCGCGGGTATTGGTTGCCTTTGACATAGAAAAGGCGTTCGATACGGTGACGTGGGATTTCATGCAGGCGGTCTTGCAGGCGTTTGGTTTTGGCCCTGTTTTCTGTAAGTGGGTAAGTGTTCTCTACAAGTCTCCGATGGCTCAAATTAAATTGGGAGGCGCTCTGTCTGCTCCCTTCTCGATTGAGAGGGGTACCAGACAGGGATGCCCACTGTCTCCGTTCTTATTCACTCTGGCCATGGAACCCTTGGCCGCGGCCCTGCGGAGTTCGGAGGCGGTGAAGGGTATCAGGGTAGGTTCAATAACTGAAAAATTAGCTCTGTATGCTGACGATCTTCTATTGTTTCTCGGTGACTCTGGGCCCTCCCTGAAAGCAGCGTTGGAAATTATCTCCCAATTCTCGACGCAGTCTGGCCTGAAAATGAACTGGAACAAATCTCAGATCATGCCCATAGACAAGCAGACTCTGGGGCAAGTGGTTCCCTCGGTCCCCCTTCAGTGGGTGTCCTCTATTCGATACCTGGGCATTACCATCTCTCCCAGAGTCGCAGATTTTATAGCACTTAATCTCCATCCCTTGCTCGCACAACTTAAACAGAGGCTTAGTGCCTGGGAAAATCTTCCCCTCTCCCTCATAGGGAGAATTAATTTGATTAAAATGAAGATACTCCCAATATTTCTATATGCTCTAAGACATGCCCCAGTGTGGATCCCCAAGTCTTTTTTCCGTCAATTTGATTCAATTATTCTCCCCTTTATATGGAGGGCCAGGCCTCCCCGATTAAATAAAGCCATTCTTAAACGCCCTTGGTTGGAAGGTGGCCTGGCATGTCCTGATCTCCAAAAATATTACTTTGCGGCCCTACTTAATCATGCTCATAATTGGGTGGTGTCGGATGACTCCAACGCTGCTGTAGTTTTGGAGGCGGCTATTCTGGGGTCCTACGAGTCTCTGAGAAACAGCCTATACAGAGGAGTCAGGGCACAATTCCCCTTTACGAAGTCGATGGAAATAGTAATTAGAGTATGGCAGCTTTTGGTATGTAAACACCCCGATTCCCAGACGTGGTCCCCGGAGGTGCCGCTCTGGCTTAATCCTCAACTCCCTCAGTTCCTAACGGTCCCGGAGCCGGGATTCTGGGCAGCGAGGGGGGTGAAGAGACTGGAACATCTATTGGTGGCTGGTCACTTTCCCTCCTTCGACTCCTTCAAGGAACGCTTTGGGCTCCTTAATCAGCACTTTTTTAGATATCTACAGATCCGCCATGCTTTCAATGCGCAATTCGGTTCCGGTCCTCCATCTCTGCTCCGCTCGTCCTTGGAGTCCTCCCTCCGGGAGACCTCTTTGGTGAAACCTACCTCCTCAATTTATAAAGCTCTCCAGCCCTCGGTCCATTTTGGATTGGAGGGCCTATTTAACAAATGGAAAAATGTATGTTCTGAGCTGGAGGCAGAGGACTAGGAGGACATGTGGGATTACCCGTTCACGTTCTTGGTTTCAGCCAGGGACCGGTTAATTCAGTATAAAATATTGCACTGTGCTTATATGACTCCACATAAACTCTCCAAAATGTATCCTAATTCAAACATGGTATGTTGGAAATGTGGCATTGCTGGAGCTGATTTTATACACGTTTTGGTCATGCCCTACAATTAGAGACTTCTGGAGTAGGATTTTGGTCTTTATTGAAGTGCTCACCACTATCCATATTCCCTCAAAGGTGGAAATTTGCCTGCTGGGATTGGTTGGGGACCTGGCCCACCGCCGGGCGACCAGAACTCTCCTGGGCCTGCTCCTGTTTTATGCCAGGAAGGCTATTCTCCTGCGCTGGAAACAGGCGTTGGCCCCCACGCTTGACTCTTGGAAGGCGTTGGTGAATTCAGTGGTCCCTCTATATAAAGCTACATATGCCGCTAGGGGGTGCCCAGCTAAATTTGATAAAGTATGGCATATATGGTTGGAATCAGACTCTACTAATGCATCTCAGTAAGGGCCATGACAGGTTTGTTTAAAGTCACTCAACTAGACGGTGGCTATTCCTCATGAGTGCGCCTCCCCACTGTTTCTATGTGATAATTGAATAGCATGGTTTCCATGATACCCCTGATCATATCCTGTGGGTCGGTGAGGCCTTTGGGGCCCGGGCGCTGGGTGCTTACGAGCACTTTCAAGAAATGGATAGCATTGTTGCTAAGTTTTATGTTCAATGTTACCTTTTTGTGTTGTTCTTACTATAAGCCTGGGTATGCCCAATAGGCTTTGTTTTGTAAAAAATTGAAAAAACCTTCAATAAACACAACTTTTCAAAAAAAAAAAGCAGATACAGGAAAAGGATGGGTGGAAGCTTTGGCAATAGCCCTATATTCTGTACGAACTACCCTTAAAAAAACACATGGGCTGTCCCCCTATGAGATTTTATTTGGAGGGCCACCCAAAACAGGGCTATATTTCCCCAACAGTTGCAGACTTCTTACTCTAGTCTGCATAGGCGTGCGCACAGGGTGTGCCAGGTGTGCCCAGGTACACCCTAATCACCCTGTGCAGCACAGATTCCCCCTACTGCCCTGGCTTCAACTTCATTCCTCCCGCAGTGCTTCCGGCTTCCCTCCTCTCTTCTCCCATTGGCTGTTGCTAAAGGGATGTTTAAGGATGAGTGGGAGAAGGGGCTGGTAAATATGTAATTTACCAGCCCATTCCCTTTCTGAATGAACATTGTGAGTGATAGGTAGTGTGTGTTTGAGCTTTGGGGTGCACACCCTAATGCAATAGGCTGCGCACACCTATGCTAGTCTGTTAGAATATGTTCAGATTTTGCAAAGAACACTGAATAAAGTACATGAAGGTGTTTACAACTCTATCCCCGACCCAGTTTCTGTTTCAGGTATTGACAGAATCCAACCACGTGACTGGGTGGTGGTCAAGCGACACGTTAGAAAGCCACTAGAATCAAAGTTTGAAGGACCACATTTGGTGCTTTTGACAACCGGTTCCGCTGTCAAGTTGGGTGGAAAGCCCACCTTCACACCAGTCATTGCAAGAAAATCCTGAAGTGATGATATCCTTTGAAATAAAAATGATGTTTCTTTTCCTGTTGTCTGTGAGAACTGAGACATGGAAAAATAACCCTTTCATCCAAATGTTAAAATTGTATGCAACCGGTGTGTTCTGACTTCTATCCCCAAACGGAAACAATACCCATGATAGCAATGCCTCTCAACTTCACTGATCTAAACAGAACCAGAATAAATGGCTCATGCATTGTTTCCACAGCTAATGAGCACAGATCAGTAACTTTGATGGTTTCAAAACACATACAGACTCCACAGATTTGTCTAAACATTACATGCGCATTTAACACTAAATGTACACAGCTATGCAATTCAGATTGCACAGGAGCAAATATTACAGTTTATGGAGGAAACCCTGGTCAGTATTATTATATCCCAGATCCCTAACTAAATAGAACCCTTTATAGTACAAATTGCACACAGTTCCCAATATGTGGAAATATTGGTTACCTGGGATTCAATGTTATTGCATCTAGTGTTTTAGGAGCAGGAATACCATCCATGCGTAGAGGGTTATATTTTATATGTGGAGATAAAGCTTTGTACTTGGTATTTATGTTCACCCCCTTGAATTAAAGCTGAACATCTGCATTTCAAATTCAGTTGGATTGTTTCGTTTTAATTTTATTCTGGTGGCATACGGAGCCAAAAGTATGAAAATTGTGCCTGTGTCCAAATATATATGGACCTAACTGTATGCTCTCCTAGAATGCACCAGTGGCCATGAACCTCCTACTGGGCTGGCTGGAAGAAATATAAATATTCATAACTCAATCTAGTTGTACTATCTTATACTGGCCAGTGGTACCAGTGACACCTACTGGTGACAGTGAGAAATGCACAACCATATTGAGCTTAGAGAAAGGCCAGTTCTAAATTGTACAATCTCTACAGCCCAGCCAAAAACTAAATTTGCACTGTAGCCCCAGTTTAGGACCAGGAGGCTACATATACATTTGACATAATCATATCTGTTCCCTTGTTATCTCACATGCACTGTACAAGATGGAGTCTGTGATACAATATGTGTGTGTAGTGGTCACCTTAAATGTGAGTAGGTGAACATGTTTGCTGAAATAGAGTTTATATGCAGCTCCTGTTATTTTAGCTAATGCTGTCTCTTCTGGTCTTGAATTCTCTATCTAGTTTTAGCTCAGGGCTCAATGCTGGTTGATCAGAAAATAGAGAGGCATAATTTCTGGAAAGGGGGACGCTATCACAAGGCCGTGGTTCCCGGGTCTCATGTGCGGCATAGGCAGAGGAGGCAGCTGATGTGTGGTGGCAAATGCTCCCAGCAGAGTCTGTGGTCGTGCCACACAGTTGCTCTGGATCCTTTTTTTTCCCATTTAGCATATGCAAGCTCCTCTGCATCCGCTCTTCACAGGTAAGCATGAGGTGCTTTGACCAGCTCGTTTTACACTGTGGTTTATTTCTGTTTGGCAGTCATCTGGGGCTTCTTGGTGACAGACTTAAGATGAGAGGGCACTTTGGCTGTTTGGTTTATAGCACAGTGGTGGATCTGTATGGCTTTTCAGTTGACCTTTTCTGTATTATTTCTGCAGGCCAGGGCCTCAAGTAAAGACGCAGATGCTGCTCCAAAAAAGAAATGTGCAATGCTAAGATGGGGTCCTCCTGGATTAAGCCCTTGTGCTGCTCTTGTTTCGGTGGTCTCCTTGAGACTCCATGCACACTAGGAGCTTCAAAAAATGCCACAACAAAAATGCCCAAATTGAGCATTTTTGTTCCAGCATTTAGCCCTTTTTGTATCGATTCCCTGCTGACAGATTTATGTAAACAAAAGAATGCTGGTGTTCTGTCGATTAGTGCCCTCCATCAAAGAGTGCCCGAGCATGCTGAGAACATACACGCACAACAGCTGATTTGCCGATCAGCTGTTGTGGTGCATGCGTAGACAGAGGGCACTCTTCGTTAGCATGGAGTGTTGGTCAGATGGCTGGGGCATGTCTGTGCTTGCGGGGCGGAGAGATCTGCTGTTGATTGGCGGATGGCTTCTGATAGCACGGAGTGTTGGACGGATGGCTGGGACTTGCGGGGAGATATTTGCTGTGGAAGGGCGGGTGGCTTCTGATGGCTGCAAAGGGATAATTGTATATGTGCCTTGATTGTAGGGGGCGTGTCAGCGCTTGTGGGGCAACGATTTTGACTTTTGATGGGCGGATTGCAGTAATGGGCGTATTTAGCTGGGGATACCTTATGTAAGGAAGGACTCCGTTGGGGACACTTGATGTAAGGAGGGACTCTGCTGGGGACACCTGATGTAAGGAGGGACTCCACTGGGGACACCTGATGTAAGGAGGGACTGCGCTGGGGGCACCTGATGTAAGGAGGGACTGCGCTGGGGGCACCTGATGTAAGGAGGGACTGCACTGGGGGCATCTGATGTAAGGAGGGACTGTGCTGGGGGCACCTGATGTAAGGAGGGACTGTGCTGGGGGCACCTGATGTAAGGAGGGGCTCAGCTGGGGTCACCTAATGTAAGGAGGGGCTCCCCTTGGGGCACCTGATCTAAGTAGGGACTCCGCTGCTCTGTTACGCTGCAGAGAAGGAAACAGGGAGATAGAGCATTGCTGGCATCAATGGAAGGGGCCTAGATCCATGCATGGAGAGGGGGGCATAGCACTGTATGTGTGTATGGGAGCGTCCCCGGACGGTGAGTACCGGTTCCCCTCAGGACAGAGTGCATGCGTGACCCACCTTGGGGTCACCGGGCGCATGCTGTATTGGCTCAGTGATGATTACCCTGTATGTGCCAACCTCACTACCCTGCCTGATAACCCTGTGTGTACCAACCTCACCATCCTGCCTGATCACCATGGGTGTGCCAACCTCACCGCCCCGCTGCCATGTTTCCTGTGTGAGGGCCCTCCTACATGTCTGCATCCTCTGTCCACCTCCTGCATCCCGTGCGCATCCTCTGACCACCTCCTGTATCCTGTGCGCATCCTCTGTCCCCCTCCTGTATCCTGTGCGCATCCTCTTACGACCTCATGTAACCTGTGCGCATCCTCTGTCCACCTCCTGTATCCTGTGCGCATCCTCTGTCCCCCTCCTGTATCCTGTGCGCATCCTCTTACCACCTCATGTAACCTGTGCGCATCCTCTGTCCACCTCCTGTATCCTGTGCGCATCCTCTGTCCACCTCCTGTATCCTGTGCGCATCCTCTGTCCACCTCCTGTATCCTGTGCGCATCCTTTGACCACCACCTGTACAATTTCTGCATCCTCTGACTGTCTCCTATATCCTGTGCGCATCCTATAACCTCCTGTATCATGTGCGCATCTTCTGACCACCTCCTGTACCATGTTTGCAGCCTTTAACCACCTCCTGTACATGTCTGCAATCTCTGACCATCTTGTCTTTTATCATGCATGTCTGCAATCTCTGAGGGGGAATCTGGAGAGGAATCAAGAGTGAAAGCGCCCCCGGGATGTGGATTACGGGAGGAGTCAGACGTGTGTGGACTGTGGAGAGGAGACTACAGGATAAAACCAGAGCCACCAACCTGAAGCAGTCTAACCGAGTCCTGCGCGGTGCACCTGAGAGGAGGTCAGTGACAGCGCCATTAGGCCAGTCTTAGGGAGCTCACTAATGTAAGTGGGGAGTGAATACAATAATGTAAGGTGGCACTGATATAAATAGCTCTCCCTTTCCTTATTGTAGTTACTCTGCAGAAGGTGGCCTCTGGTCACCAGAGTCTCCCCCCCAACATCAGTGTTCCCGGCCTTCCCCTTTACATCAGAGTCTGCAGAATTCCCTCTTACAATGCAAAGGAACTCAAACCTAAAGTGGAATGCTGCAGAACATAATCTAAGGAGGAAATCTGATGTAATGGGTGCTCTGACCACCTTATATCAGAGTCCACTGCATTCCCCTTTACATCAGAGTTGCCACTTACATCACAGTCTGCAGCATTGCCCTTTACATCGGTGTTCCTTTTTACATCAAGGTTCGTAGAATTCCCCCTTGCACTGTAAGATTAAAAGGGATGGCTAACCCAGAGAAGTGTCAAGGGTACACAGAGGATAAATGGGTTATATTAGAAGAGATGGAGGCCAGAGACATGTCCAGGGTACACAGAGGATACATGGGTTAGATTAGAAGAGATGGAGGCCAGAGACATGTCCAGGGTACACAGAGGATAAGCTTTCAAGCTTTAGTAAATCAACCCCACTGTGTTCACTCATAGCTGAAGAATATTAAAGAGTTTTACTTACTAAGTAATTGTTTACCATGCTTCAATCTGTGAATGAACAGGAAGTCGCTCAGCACAGAGTATGTCCCATTCATTCATTCCCTGCAGCTGGGGCTGCAGAGAAAGGCGTGTGTGTTTGAGGTTTGGGGTGCACACCCTAATGCAATAGGCTGCGCACACCTATGCTGAGGCCTATAAAGGCTGAGGTGGTCCTGAAGCTGTCTTGCCCGGCGAAGACCCAGGGGAGGAACCTTGCTAGAGAGAGCCAGGATGAAGGCTGGTCTCTCAGAAGGGCCTGGTGACTCGCTTGGAGAATGCACCCGAATCTAACAATGTTTTTGCAGTGTTGCCGGGTTGGCTTGAAGGTCCTGACACTGAAGTTGTACTCAGGGCTGGTGCTACCTATAGGCAAGGTAGGCACCAGCCTAGACCGCACACATCAGTCAGGGGTGCCAGAGATGCCTCCTCCTCATTAGCTAGCTGTGCGGCTTAGGGACAGCTTGAGAAGGAAAGGGGACTTCTGGCTGTGAGAAACTCTTTGTCTCCCCCATCGAGATGGGCAGATGGTGCATCCCAGGTAATGCTAGCTGAGTGAGCAGTGTCTGTGACAGCTGATGATCTCCTGCAGAAAATCCCCAGCGGCACGTGTACAGCTACCGGGCTCCCCTTCCCTCCCCCCACAAACACACCTTCGAGCCCCACACCAGCTGCAGGGGATGTTCTACAGCTGGTAGTGTCTGCATGGGACCCCCCCAAGGGAGACGCCACTCCTCACTTCTCCTATGATTGACGCGCATGGGTAGTAGGCCTCCATTTGCACTGCACCCTGCTGCCTGGGACTGATACCTGTCCATTTACTACCCTAACCTGTCCATTTACTACCCTAACCTGTCCATTTACTATCCTAGCCTGTCCATTTACTACCCTACCCTTGCTTCTCTATATACTACCCTAGCCTCTCTATATACTACCCTAGCCTCTCTATATACTACCCCAGCCTGTCCATATACTACCCTAGCCTGTCCATATACTACCCTAGCCTGTCTATATACTACCCTAGCCTGTCCATATACTACCCTAGCCTGTCCATATACCACCCTAGCCTGTCCATATACCACCCTAGCCTGTCTATACACTACCCTAGCCTGTCCATATACTACCCTATCCTGTCTATATACTATCCTAGCTTGTCCATATACCTGCGGACTAAGGCTGGTGTGAGAAAGCGATCATGTGCATGGGTCCAGAGGTGCAGGTGCGGGCCTGCAGGCCAGGGCTGAAGAAAAAGGTGAAGAGGCACCACAAAAACCTCCACACCCGCCACCTCCACCATATATATGGGCATGGCAAAGGGGATGGAGTGATGGGGCGGAGCCAAGGGGGAGACAAAATGAGGTTTTGCCTAGGGTGTCAAAAATCCTTGCACCAGCCCTGGCTGTACTTTTTTGGATCCAAGAAGTCTGCAAGTGATCTGCTGCTGGAATCTGAGACCCTTAACCTGCTCTTCTACTACCTTCTTCTAAGTTCAACATTAAAGCTTTGAAAAGATTAAAAGTGACTGGCGCCCAATTTCTGTTCAAACTCCCTATTATAGCCATGGACTCAGCCCTGGGATAAAATGCTTTTATCAGTGAAGAGATGTGAAGCTGACAGTGCCCTGAAAACGTAACTATATACAGTATATTAATAACTACATAGTACAGTTGTGTATAGTAGCTGTGCTTGTCAGCTTTTTGTCATTTAAGTATGCATAAGTGTCTGAAAAGATATGTGTTGATATCTTACTGAAGTGCTACTGCCTGTCATCTCTGCTCTCTGGAATATATAGCATGATATGATTCACATCAGTCCTGGAGGACATTTGACTTAAGTGCAATACATGCATGTTATGCTTAGGATTAGATACTTAAAGTGGTTGTAAACCCTTTCGTATAGCCAGTGAAGTGACTGGCCTCAGGTGATACACATAGATGAAACAAATCCTCCTATATAAGTTTTACTTGTTTATCTGCAGCCATCTATTCTCCACATCTGTTCAAAAGTGCACAATTGTGATATAATCCTTCTGCATCTGTGTGTGAGAGCTGATTGGAGAAACGGGACACACCCAGCGATCCTCGCCTCAAAGGCAGTGGCGTCACTAGGGTTGGTGTCACCCCCCTCCACCAAGTATTGTCCCCCCTCAGTACAGACCACCCTCCCTCAGTATAGGCCCTCCTCTAATAAGTACAGACACCCTCCCTTGGTACAAACCCCCTCCCTCAGTATAGAAGCTCCCTATTAAATACAGACACCCTCCCTTAGTACAGACTCCCCTCCACTAAGTATAACCCCTCCTCAGTGCAGACCCCCTCTACACCAAGTACAGCCCCCTTACACTAACTACAGAGCCCCCCCCCTACACTAACCACAGATCCCCCCCTTACACTAACCACAGAGCCCCTCCTTACACTAACCACAGAGCCCCCCCTTACACTAACCACAGATCCCCCTTACACTAACCACAGATCCCCCCTACACTAACCCCCCTTACACTAACCACAGAGCCCCCCTTACACTAACCACAGAGCCCCCCTTACACTATGTACGGTCTACACAGACACCCCCTCCTCCCTCAGCACACACTCTGTGCCCCTCCTCCATCTACAATACAATACAGTGCAAAGTTAGCCGAGGAGGAAAGGGGAGGTGGCTTTAGCTCCAGTCCGCTCTGCTGTCTGACACAGCGGGGACAGCAGGACACGATGCACGGATGTTGGTGTTGCGGTGTCCTGGCCAAAGGGTGTCTCCTGGGTGCGGCTCGCGTCCCACTAACGATGCCACAGCCTCGAGGGCTGAAGGACGTGGGGCGGTGTCTTCACGCTGAAGTTCTCTCTCTCTGCCCTACAGGACCGGGATTAGAGTCAGAAGAGGGGAGCGGGTAATGTTGACGGCGCAGAGCTGGCTGCCAGCACTAGGATAAGAACCTTGTGGACAATGCCTGGATTTGGCGCCCCTCCTCACCTGGCGCCCCCAGGCGACCGCCTGGGCTGCCTTATGCTGGCGCCGGCCCTGGACACACCCCCTCCACACACTGCACAGGAACAAAGTAACATGCCGAGCTGTGTTCTGATTAGATAAGCTGTGTGCTGAGCTGAGCTCTCCTTACCATCATAAATTTAGCTCATGTGTTGGGAAAACTTCTCATAAGTGACTCATGCTGATAACAGAAGAACAAAGCACCAGAGAGAAAAACTTTTAGAGCATTGGAGATAGACTACACTACAGGTATACAGTATGTGCTTTGTTCACATTACATAATTGACTGCACTCTGCACCCACCTCACCCCTGCACTCTGCACCCACCTCACCCCTGCACTCTGCACCCACCTCACCCAGAGTGCAGGGGTGAGGTGGGTGCAGAGTGCAGGGCTGAGGTGGGTGCAGAGTGCAGGGCTGAGGTGGGTGCAGAGTGCAGGGCTGAGGTGGGTGCAGAGTGCAGGGGTGAGGTAGGTGCAGAGTGAAGGGAGAGGTGGGTGCAGAGTTCAAGGTTGAGCTGGGCACAGAGTGAAGGGTGAGGTGGGCACAGAGTAAAGGGTGAGATGGGTGCAGAGTGCAGGGGTCAGGTGGGTGCAGAGTGCAGGGGTGAGGCAAGTGCAGGGGTGAGGTGGGTGCAGAGTGCAGGGGTGAGGTGGGTGCAGAGTACAGGGGTGAGGTGGGTGCAGAATTAGAATTATCTTCCAAACATTCCTCCCAAGTCTCCCTGTCTAGAGTAGAAATATCTGCACTCCATTGTTCCCAGAGTTTATCTATCTTGGGGGAGTCCACACAGAACTGAGTACAGTGCAGAGAGGGGTTTGGCAAGCTCCTCTTGTGCAAGTAGGTCTTCAATCAGGTCTGTTGTTTTTGTGCCGGTGTTCTGTCGAATAGTGCCTGCCGTCGAAAAATGGGTCTGCACATGCGCAGTAACAAACGGCACTGAAGCTGATATGTTGATCAACTGGTGTGACGTAAATCAATCTATCAATGACGTTTGTTACTCCGCATGCGCAGATCCATCGGGGGCATTTTTCAACGCCGGACACTTCTCAATAGAACACCGGAAAGGAGTTCCGCCACCTCTGGCAGCCCTGTCCTCTCCTGCTTGTCAGGTAACACAGACGCTAGTAGAAGACTCACTTCCTCCACCAGCTTCTGTGTGCTCGTGTCGGCAGGCACATGACGCTGGATGTTTACAGGTCGATGTTCCGGGTTCTCGGCGCTGCAAATCACCATTTTTTGTGATTATAGGGCTTGGGGAGGCAGCTTCTTTCTCTACCTGTCACCTGTTACAACTGTGTAGCATGGAGCAGAGTGAAGTGCTGTGAAACTCCTCCTCTGGTCTGTGCTACATTCCTAATAGGCAGAACTGCAGGAACATCACTGTGTTGAAAAAAAAGTCCAGGCAGAACTAACAGCCATGTTGACTGCATTCTGCAAGAGGTGATAGGAGGATTTCTGAGAGAGCTGGGGGGGGGGGGGGGATTCATGCAAAGGGGAGAGCAGGGAAAGGGGTGATTTGTGCAGGGCTGATAGCAGGGAAGGGGGTGTGCGGATTGTTCAGAGGTGAAATCTGTGAGGATAAGCTGTAGATGGGGGTGCAGATTTGAGTTGTGGACTAGGGGTATAACCTGTGGATAGAGGGGTGCAGAGTTGAACTGTGGATGAGGGTAGAAGAGGTGGGTTATGGCTGGGGAGGTGTATAGGTGAGCTGTGGATGTTGGGCACAGAATTGAGCTGCGGATGGGGCACAGAGGAAAGCAAAGAAGAATGCAGAGGCGCCTCCCTATTGTGTTACAAATTAAACGTGCTAGTAAACATACATGTATGTGTACCCGCTAGGGTCACACACACATATAAAGTGTGGGGCAGCTTCCCTCAGATAAACATCTGCTATAGATCTGAATAAATTGGTAGTGGGTAGCGCCTCCACTCACATTTCAAACAAATAGTACACAAACATATACCAAATAACATGTGTGATCAAATAAATAGTGCTCAAACATATAGGGAATTAATGTAAGTCCATTTGTGATCAAATAAAAATAGTACTCAAACATATAACAAATTAATCAAAAAAAAGTCCATATTGTGATCAACGTTGTGTAATGGACTAAAGAGGTGAAAACGTTTTTTTTAGTTCATAATTCAGAAAATATTAGTGCAAATATATATATATATATATATGGAAACCAAAGCTCTTCCAAAGTGACGAAGTGCTTGAAAAGTGCTCCTTAAAGTGCGCAAATATTGTGCCAGGTGAGGCATGCAGTCTGTGCCAAACCCCCTCTGTATTCCCACTCACCAGAAATCGTTGACCAGCTGCTTTTCAGTCAGCGGTCAAAAAGGCATATGTTAGTGGGGAAAGACAGCAGGCAACCCGGACACTGGATAATGGATCAAACTCTTCATCTATTGGAATGGTGCCTAGATGGCTCAGGAACAAAAAAGAATCCTCATGTGTAGACCGTAAAAATATACACTTTATTGCACTAGTGGATTGCTACTTACAAGATGGTAGAGTAAAAATAGCCTGTTGTAAGCTAGTCTCCACAGCGGCGTGCGTTCCACGCTCCCTCTCCACTCAAACCGGAAGTGGTGTAGACGGCTGCGGCGACCGGACATGACGTCAACGCGTTTCGCCCTCGTGATAGGGCGTCATATGCCTTTTATTTTTTTATATTTATTATATATTTTTGCACTAATATTTTCTGAATTATGAACTAAAAAAACTTTTTCACCTCTTTAGTCCATTACACAACGTTGATCACAATATGGACTTTTTTTGATTAATTTGTTATATGTTTGAGTACTATTTATTTGATCACAAATGGACTTACATTAATTCCCTATATGTTTGAGCACTATTTATTTGATCACACATGTTATTTGGTATATGTTTGTGTACTATTTGTTTGCAATGTGAGTGGAGGCGCTACCCACTACCAATTTATTCATATATACAGTTGTACTCATAAGTTTACATACCCTGGCAGAATTTATGTTTTCTTGGCCATTTTTCAGAGAATATGAATGATAACACGAAAACATTTTTCACTCATGGTTAGTGTTTGGCTGAAGCCATTTATTATCAATTAACTGTGTTTACTCTTTTAAAATCATAATTACAACAGAAACTACCCAAATGACCCTGATCAAAAGTTTACATACCCCAGTTCTTAATACTGTGTATTGCCCCCTTTAAGATCAATGACAGAATGAAGTATTTTGTGGTATTTGTGGATGAGACGCTTTATCTTCTCAGATGGTAAAGCTGCCCATTCCTCTTGGCAAAAAGCCTCCAGTTCCTGGAAATTTTTGGGCGGTCTTGGATGAACTGCACGTTTGAGATCTCCCCAGAGTGGCTCAATGATATTGAGGTCGGGAGACAGATGGCCTCTCCAGAACCTTCACTTTGTTCTGCTGTAGCCAATGACAGTTTGACTTGGCCTTGTGTTTTGGATCCTTATCATGTTGGAATGATCAAGTACGGCTTCCTGGCTGATGAATGCAAATGTTCCTCCAGTATTTTTTGATAACATACTCCATTCCTCTTGCCATCAATTTTGACCAAATTTCCTGTGCCTTTGTAGCTCACACATCCCCAAAACATCAGCGATCAACCTCCGTGTTTCACAGGCCTTGTTGACTCCTCTCCAAATGTAGCATTTATGATTGTGGCTAAAAAGCTCAATTTTGGTCTTATCATTCCAAATGACTTTGTGCCAGCAGGTTTGAGGCTTGTCTCTGTACCGTTTGGCGTATTGTAAGCGGGATACTTTGTGGCACTTGTGTAGTAATAGCTTTCTTCTGGCGACTCAACCAAGTATCCCATCTTTCTTCAAGTGCCTCCTTATTGTGCATCTTGAAACAGCCACACCACACGTTTTCAGAGAGTCCTGTATTTCATCTGAAGTTATTTGTGGATTTTTCTTTGCATCCCGAACAATTTTCCTGGCAGCTGTGGCTGAAATTTGAGTTGGTCTACCTGACCGTGGTTTGGTTTCAACAGAACCCCTCATTTTCCACTTCTTGATTAAAGTTTGAACACTGCTGATTGGCATTCACAATTCCTTAAAATCTTTTTATATCCCTTTCCTGTTTTATACAGTTCAACTACCTTTTCCTGCAGATCCTTTGACAATTCCTTTGCTTTCCCCATGACTCAGAATCAAGAAACATCAGTGCAGCCCTAGATGAAAGATGCAAGGGTCTGTCAGGAGTCCAGAAACTAATTTACCTTTTATACACACACATGAATTACAAGCAAATAGATCACAGATGAGGATGCATGTTATCAGGCCAAAATCACCAGGGTATGTAAACTTTTGATCAGGGTAATTTGGGTAGTTTCTGTTGTCATTATGATATAAAAAGAGTAAACACAGTTGATTGATGATAAATGGTTTCAGCCAAACACTAACCATGAGTGAAAGAAATGTTTTTGCTCTCTGAAAAGTAGACAAGAAATCATAAATTCTGCCAGGGTATGTAAACTTATGAGCACAACTGTAAGACTTAATCACATATCAAAAGTAAATATGTATTGATGAATATTCTACACTTACATATGGATATATATATTGATGACTCTTAGGTATATTGATACCACTCAATGGAATGTACACCAACTTAATATAACTCTATATTGGTTTAGTTATATTCTCTTACATAAACCAATAACTAATATTTATCCAATTAAATTCTCCTGCTCTATTTCAGAGAGTTCATTAGAAGAATAAGGTCAAGTGAGAAATAGTATCTGCAATGGTAGCAATCCTGCTGCAAAGTTCAGTTGATCTTCTGCCGGCTAGGTTAATTAGGACGTTAGGTACCTGAATCACTGTGTCCACTAATCCTCTGGATAATTCACAAAAAGGGTCAACTTTGCTGAATTAATGCAAGGCCTTTATGGTGATCACTGACTTAAACTTGATTTAACAACTAGCAGCAAGTCTGTGCATTTAGAAGTAGTTGTAATCCACCATGTGAGCTAGATTTGTCTTTAAAGAACTGTATAGACAAAACAAGTACACTAAGGGATAGGCTTCTGCCTGCTCACCACACCAATCGAAGGAATATAGAAAGCGATCCGACTGCTAAGTTGATGCTGAAAGCACTGGAACTGATGGTATCCGCTTGCTCTTTGGTCTTGGGAAGAATGGCTTCCGCTGCACTCCCTGCAGCTCTCCTTGATTGATTGTTACTAGCGTTGCTGCTGTCGCTGACTTTGGAACAGGCACAGACACTGGTATGCTGGTTCCGCAGATCATTCACTGGAACGCTGTAGCATTGCAGATCGCTGGAACACTGTATAAATTCAGCCCGCTGGATCACTAGATGTAGGAAAGTTTCTTCTGTCTCCTCACTTGGTCCGCGCCTGTAAAGTAGTCCAACTTTTAATTGTAGTCTGTTCCATTCATGATGCAGTATCCTAGTCTGCTTGACAGTACTCTGTAAAATCAGTTGAGGGTTTTGTTGCCTTAAGGCCTGCAAAGCCACATGACCCAAAGGATCTTGTTTCTGATCAATCTTAATTTCTTTCTTAGTCAACCAAGGAAGTCCTTCTGTCATGCACTGTTGTGCACCTGATTCTGGGACCCCTGATAGAGCAAACAGGTGGTCCGGGAGTGCAGGATGGCACGAGGGCTGGATGGTCACAGATGTTAGTGTGTGAGATCTCAGTGCAGTCGTGCAGATCAGAAGAGAGGTGGTACAGGTTGGGTCGGCAACTGGCTGGCGGTGCAGTACAAGGGAGCAGGCAGAAGAATGGTCAAGTCCAAGCAAAGTTCGTAACCGGGCTGGCAGCAGAAGTACAGAGGGGTCAAACAATCGGATGGTCGTGGATAGTTGGGGGTCGGTGCAGGCAGATAACAGCAGGTCAGGACAAGCCTGGTCTTTTCAGGGAACAGGAAGGATCACAGGAACAGGATAACAGGAACAGAGCTGGGGCTCCAAGGTACTCAGGCGCTGTAGAACGGACAGCACCGGCTACAAGGGTCAGTCAGCTTAAATGGGCCGTTTGGCACAAATGCCGGCATACAGGCGTGCACACGCTCCTTCCCAGGAGCCACAATAGCTTCTTTACATTGCCCCCCCCCCCCAGGGGCAGCCTCCAGATGCTATTCTTGAATGCTTGGATACATTCATTGGCATGAAGATTGGCTTTGGGCTCCCAAGAGCTCTCCTCGGGGCCGTACCCCCTCCATTTCACAAGATACTGGAACCCGCCGCCCCTCTTCCTGCAGTCCAGTACTGACTCGACTTCAAATTCCTCTTTCGCATCAATCACAACAGGTGTGGGGGGATCAATTGCTCTACTTGGGAAAGGATCCGGGGTTCACGGCTTCTGCAGTTTCTATTGCAGTAGGGGTGGGTGCCCTTCATCAGGAGGAAGTGTGCCATTTTGGTTAGTCGGTCAGCGACTACAAAGATCGTGGTGCACCCATTGGCTGGAGGCAACTCCACTATGAAGTCCATGAATATCTTGGACCAAGGCCGTTCAGGTATAGGGAGTGGCTTCAACAACCCCCATGCCTTGGTTTTGTCTGTCTTGTTCCTGGCACAGACAGAACAAGAAGTAACATACGCCTAACAGTCCTCAACGACTAGTGGCCACCAAAAAGAACGAAGCACAAGTTCGGTGGTTTTCCGTGTGCCAAAGTGTCCAGCTAGCTTGTGGTTCTGACAACGTTTCAGAACAGCGGGGCGCTGTTCCTTTGGCACGAAGATTTGGTTACTGTGCCACCATAGACCATCTTTCCAAGTCAGCCCCGGATTAGATAGTCCAGAAGAGCTAGCGGAAGTTCTCCGGATCTGTGAGAGCAGGTCCTCTTGGGATAGCAGGAAGTTTCTAGGCTGAAGAATAGTGTCCGGAGAGGCAGATGTTCCGGGTTCAGAGAACATTCAGGATAAGGCGTCGGGCTTGACATGCTTTGACCCTGGCCTGTATGTGAGATGAAATTGAAACCTAGAGAAGAAGAGTGTCCAGCGGGCCTGACGGGGCTTTAGTCTCTTGGCAGTCCTGGGATACTCCAGATTTTTATGATCTGTATAGATCAGGATGGGGTGCTGGGCTGCCTCGAGCAGATAGCGCCACCCCTCAAGTGCTGACTTAATGGCGAGCAACTCCCTGTCCCCCGCATCATAATTCTTCTCTGGGGCAAAAAGTTTACAGGAGAAGAATGCAACGGGATAGAGTAGAGCCTTTGCCCCTCATATCTGGGAAGCACGGCTCCAACAGCAGTCTCAGAGGCATCTACCTCCAGAACGTAGGGCAGGTTGCATCCGGGTGCTTGAGGATGGGTGCGGAGGTAAAAAGTTATTTTAGAGCCTGAAAGGCTTTTTGCGCCTCAGGTGTCCAGTGGAAATGCTGGCCTTGCTTCGTGAGCTGGGTAATGGGGGCGATGATAGCAGGAAACCCCCTGATGAACCTTCGGTAAAAATTAGAGAATCCCACTAAGCGTTGGACTCCTTTTTTATCCACTAGCGCTGCCCATTCCAGGATAGCTGAGACCTTTTGCGGATCCATCGTAATGCCTGTAACAGAAAGAATCAGCCCCAGATATGGGATACTGAAGCGCTCAAAAGCGCATTTCTCCACCTTAGAATAGAGTCCGTGTTGCCGCAAGCAGCTTAGAACACTACAGACATGTTTGCGGTGCTCTTCCAAAGATAAAGAGAAAATAAAGATGTCGTTGAGGTAAATGATGACGAAGAGATCCAGGTAGTCTTGGAAGACATCGTTGACGAGGTGCTGGAATGTGGCCGGGGCATTGCAGAGACCGAAGGGCATGACGAGGTACTCGTGATGTCCAAAGTGGGTTCGGAAAGCTGTTTTCCACTCGTCGCCCACTCTGATATGGATACGATTATAGGCCCCTCGGAGGTCCAGCTTGGTAATCACAGTGGCTGACCCTAGCCTCTGGAAGAGCTCCGGAACTAGCGGAAGCGGATAGCGGTTCTTGACCGTGATTCTGTTTAAGTCTCAATAGTCGATGCAGGGGCGAATCGTATGGTCTTTCTTCTCGACAACGAACAATAGAAGGCCTGATAAATCCCTTTACTAAATTTTCGTCCAAGTAAGCCTTGAGGGCTGATAGCTCGAGCTCAGACAAAAGGTAGATACGGCCAAAGGGAACCTCAATTCCCGGGAAGAAATTCAATAGGACAGTCGTAAGTCCGGTGTGGAGGTAGTTGGTCTGCCCCTTTCTTGCTGAACACGTCCACATATTCACGATAGGCTGGAGGGACTGCTTGGCGGGTTTCCAGGTCAGGTTCAGAGTCTAGGCTTAGGAGTGAGGGGCCATTGTCCCGGGACGGGAGCAGACAGCGCTGGGTGCAGTATGCAGACGGGAACTGAATGTGCCCAGAGGATCAGTCAATGTAGGGGCTATGAGCCCTGAGCCACGGAAGACCCAAGATAATGGGAAAGAGCGGATATGTGATGGCATCGAGGACCAATAGCTCTTGGAGATCGCCAGCTGTGGAGAAAGGTATGGGAAGGGTTTCGTGAGTCACCTGGCCTGATTTGATGGCTGTTCCATCGGCTAGGCGGATGGTCATCTTATGCGCCTTGGGACACAGGGGCATCTGGTGTAGTGCTGCGAAAGCTTGGTCAATGAAGCAACTACACGCCCCCGAATCAATAATGGCCGGTACCTGGATGTTCCCTTCGGGCAGCTGAAATGAGAAAGGGTCAGATGAGAGACATTACTGGTGACAGTTTCTTCCTCGTTGATCTTGCGGTGCCACTTACTGGATTTTGCGGGGCAGGTCCTCACCATGTGTCCGGGCTCCCCGCAGTACAGGCACAGGTTATGGGTACGGCGTTGCTGTCTCTCCTCTGGTGTGAGCGACGGGCGGAGAAGGCCAATCTGCATCGGCTCTGGCTGGTCAGATGGTGCAGAGGGAACCGGAGCTGGGTAACTGGGCACACGAGGCATCATCCATGTGAGGGGCGGGGCCCCAGATGTTCTGGAAGCTCTTTCTGCCCAGCATTCTCTGAGCCGCTGGTCTATCTGGATTGCCAGATTAATGAGGGCGTCCAGGGTTAAGGGTACCCCGATGCGGGCGAGCTCATCCTTTAAGGGCTCCGATAACCCCAGACGGAACTGGTAGCAGAGTGCTGCATCATTCCATGCCATATCAGCGATCCAGCGTCTGAACTCAGCTACATAGTCCTCTGCTGTGCGTCGGCCCTGTTGTAGGACATGCAAGGCGGCTTCTGCTGTGGCGGCAAGGTGGGGGTCCTGGTATAATCTGGCCAAAGCGTCAAAAAACGCATTCATGGTGGCGACTTCGGGCGCTCTCTGTTCCCAGAGCTGATGAGCCCAGGACTGGGGTTCTCCTTGTAGCAAAGAAATCACAAGCCCCACCTTTGTGGTTTCCAAGGCCAAAGTAAAGTTCACAGGAATTGCGAAACGCTCTTAATTTACTTCGATCCTTCCCAACCTTGTCAGGAAGGGGGACATTAGGCTCTGATGGCAGGGCCACGATGGTGCGGGCGGACGCACTTGTTCCTCCGGCCAGGTATAGCCTTCTTGCAGATTTTTCACACAGTTCCTCCATAGCAGAGGGTGTTCCCTGCACAGACTCGGACATGGCTGTCCATTACTGTCACGCACCTGGTGGTGGAGTCTGGCTTGTGCAGGGAACAACCACTCTTGCGCACCTGATTCAGGGACCCCTGATAGAGCAAACAGGTGGTCCGGGAGTGCAGGATGGCACCAGGGCTGGATGGTCACAGATGTTGGTGTGTGAGATCTCAGTGCGGTCGTGCAGATCAGAAGAGAGAGGTGGTACAGGCTGGGTCGGCAACTGGCTGGGGGTGCGGTACAAGGGAGCAGGCAGAAGAATGGTCAAGTCCAAGCAAAGTTCGTAACCGGGCTGGCAGCAGAAGTACAGAGGGGTCAGACAATCGGATGGTCGTGGATAGCCGGGGGTCGGTGCAGGCAGATAACAGCAGTCAGGACAAGCCGGGTCTTTTCAGGGAACAGGAAGGATCACAGGAACAGGATAACAGGAACAGAGCTGGGGCTCACAGGTACTCAGACGCTGTAGAATGGACAGCACCAGCTACAGGGGTCAGTCAGCTTAAATAGGCTGTTTGGCGCCAATGAACGCACACAGGCGCACGCACACACTACATGCGTCCGTGCACAGGCTTCCCAGGGGCCACAATAGCTTCTGTGCACAGGCTTCCCAGGGGCCACAATAGCTTCCTTACACCTTCGCTTCTCACTTCAGTCCACAGTAGGATAGGGGAATTCCAGATGGCGAGACTCCTATTGATTCTGCCCCTACTCCTCCCCTTAAACAATGCACTAATCCTTTGAATGGGGCTTGAACTCCATCAACTGGCACAAAAGTCCATTCTTGAGACTTTGGATTCAAGCGATATGGCTGACGTGATAGGGCATCAGGATCTCTGTTTCCAGCAGGGGACAATATGTAAGAACTCAAAAAATATCAAAGGGCAAATGAAAGCAGTCTTCTCTTTGTCTTCGGCACACATAGTTGTTTGATAGTACCCACTCTTCATATCTAGCACACTAAACCACTTAGCTCCTGCCAAGCATTGTAAGGCATCTTCGATTCTTGGAGTAGTATACTGGTCAGGGATGGTTCTCCTATAGAGAGTTGGGTAATCTATACAAATTTTCAAGGTTTCATTCTTCTTCTGAATGACTACAATTGGGGAAGCATACGGACTCCTGGATTCCTGAATTACTCCAGATCTTTTTAACTCTGCTAACTGCTTCCTCAAATCTTCCAGGTCACTGAGAGGGGTCCTCCGAGCCCTTTCCCTAAATGGCTTCTCTTCCTGTAGGCGGATCCTGTGGTGAGCACTTTTGGCGCATCCCTCATTAAAATGATCAATAGCAAATATTTTACTCCATCGTCGTAGTTGAGCCTTCATCCTCTCACTCCATCGTCGTAATTGAGCCTTCATCCTCTCTCTCCATGCAGGAGGCAGACCCGCAGCACACTCTTCCATCTCCTTTATCAGATTTTGCAGACCTTCTTCTTGATCCTCTTCAGGTGTCACTGGAGTAGATGCACTCACTTGACCCACTGACATCTTTGCCTTCAAACTCACTGGATGATTGGATATGTTTTGCAAACTGATAGGCATTTTATTCTTATTCCTCAATAGAGCCTTCGTGGGTACTATCTCAGGGACCATGGCCAAGCCAGCAGCTTCAGTTTGGGCATCCGTTTCCAATACTACAAAAGTCCCAGGATGATCCCAAGTACAGTAGCTTTCAAACAGGTGACTTCCCCCAGCTGGAGTACAGTCTTTCATATCCAGTTTCCACAATCGACCTACCCCTTGGGTTGGGGCCTTCTTTTCCTGGATCTCTTGCTGCAAGCTTGGTACAAAGTAGGGTGAATCTCCTCAGGTACCACTCCTTTTTCGCCTACTACCTTGTCCAGTAGTCTTCAGACCAAATCAGTGTTAGTCACAATTATCATGGAATTGTTTTCAGCTCCAGCTGGTCTTGGGCACACCACAGCCAAAGTGTCAAAAGTTTCCACCCTGCCAGTGACTGCCAGCCCAAAAGAGATTCTGATTGGAATATATCCATTGTATGGAAATCGATTGGCCCAAATCTCCAGATCTTCCAGCTTGTTCAGTGGTATACGCTTTAGATACTGATTGTAGAAGTCTCTATAAAGAAGGGTAACCTGAGCCCCAGTATCTAAGAGCTTGAGTATAGATACCTTCCACTTGCACTGAAACAATAAGAGAAGGCCCCACTAACTTTTCTGGGAGGAGACTTTTCTTTAAGACATTGGAATTCCTTATCAGACCACTTTGTGATGATCTAACTCTAGCCCTAGAAATCAACTCAGTATTGACTCCTGCACAAGGTGCTCAGACCCCGATGATGGGTTAGACACTCTCTTTCTTAGGACTCCTCTTCTTCGGGCTTGTCCTGCTTTTGCTTTGCTTTTTGGAGCTCAGATTCTTTGGGTTCTCAGTTGGCTCCTTCACTGAGAACTTTGAAGTTTCCCGTCTTCTGAGTGGCCAAAATCTGTTGTAATGCTTTCAGTAACTCTGCCATGAAATTGAAGTCCTCTTCTCTCTTTGGGCACTGTCTTCTGAAGTGGCCAGACTCCACACACTTGAAGCATTTTTTTAAATCAATCCTGTCAGTCTGAATAGTAACTTGAGCTTCCATAACTCTGGACAGAGTTTGCTGCAATTGATCTTGAGCTTGAACTACTTGCGTGAGCAACTTAAAGCAGGGTTCCACCCAAAAGTGGAACTTCTGCTTTAAGGGAAGGTGACCGAGACATGCTACTATTGGCATGTCATTTTTTTTGGGGGGGGGGGGGCTCGGGGACCCTGTTTTCACATGATCCCAGGTCCACTTTCTCTCCTGGCACTGTGGAGCCGGAAGGAAGTTCACCTTCCACTCCTTTCCTCCTGGCAATCTTCTGGGACAAGTAACAGGTCCCGGAAGATACGCCGGCCATTCACAGCGCGCAGAGCGGCTCACGCATGCACAGTGCACACTTGCCTTTGAAGGCTGGGCATCCACACTTGTGATGTCGGCGCCAGACAGAGGAGGGGGAGAAGAGCGACGCTGCGGGCGGCTGCATCGCTGGACCGTGGGACAGGTGAGGGTCCGATTTATTAAAAGTCAGCAGCTACACTTTTTGTAGCTGCTGACTTTTAATAGCTTGGAACTCCACTTAAACTGCAGAATCTTCAGGGATTGGGGGGGGGGGGCAGGAATTCTAGTACTCTCTCCCCATTCTGAACCATCATCACTGTAAGCCTCCAATATTCCCGACTCAATCTGCACTTGTTGAGCTGTCACTTTCCCAGCTTTTAGAGTAACATTACCCCTCTGGGAGTTCCTTGGTTCTTTTCGTCCAGCAAAGCTTCATCTTCTCTAACCATCTTCATCAATTCAGGATAAGTGGATGCAACCTGTATTCCCTTCAATAACAATCGTAAAACAATAGGATGATTAGGCCTTGCTTCCTGTAGAATCCTCTCCCATCTCACTTTATCACCTTCCTTGGGATCAATTCCTTTCTTTAAGATGATTTGGTGCAAGACTCTATCAACGACATGTACGGATAACTTCTCTTCTCTAGCCTGATGGGTATGTTCAAACTTTTACATCAAGTCAGGAATTTTCTCCACTCTCACATATACTGCACACAGAGCTTCTATGTTATCCATACCAACACACTCTGACTTTCCTCTCTTCAAGCTTCGGATCACATCCACAGCAGGACTTTGCAGACTCTCACTTATCGGCTGTCTTTTCACGGCTTCAGACACATTCCAATCTTCCACTGCTTGAATAGCCTGATCCATCCATCTATCAATGTCTTCTTCAACTTCAGGAGTAGGTGTGCGACCCAAGAAAAAACTGTAGCTTTCAATAACCCTGATGAGCTGTAATGTTATTGCTTTTGATCAGGCTTTCTACTAGCTTACTCATGTCCATGTAAAACGAGGCAGGTGGCAATCCCTTAATGGTAGCCTCAACCGCTACTTCCTCTCTGTCAGAATTCATGGGAGGTACATAAAACTTCATCTGGTTCTTATCCTTCTTCCATCTCCAATGGTATAATCTGAGCCTCCAATCCTTCCGCCAGGGTCACAGCTTCCTCCCAAAGACTCGCTGGAACAGTTTCTCGCCATTCTACTAAAGCATAGGTATTATTGTGAGTTAACACTTTCACAGTAATTGAGACCACAGCAATTCTAAGTTTAAGATGTTTACTTAGTTGAGCAAAAGTATGAGCTTTAAAGAATGAACTCTCTTTTCTTAAAGACAACAACAGTTCAATTCACAATAGAGAATCACAAAATCTCAACTCAAAATAATATAACATTAATTAAAGAGGAAACAACTGAATATAGATGTTCACCTTTCTCAAACGTTCTTTAGCAACTATAACAAATGTACACTATCAATCCTCCATTGAGTTTAATCAATTACCATGCAGTCAGAAAAGATGTGGTATATATGACTTAATCATGTATCAAAAGTAAGTATGTATTGATGAATATTCTACACTTACATATGGATATACAGTGACTCACAAAAGTGAGTACACCACTCACATTTTTGTAAATATTTTATTATATCTTTTCATGTGACAACACTGAAGAAAATAAACACTTTGCTACAATATAAAGTAGTGAGTGTACAGCTTGTATAACAGTGTAAATTTGCTGTCCTCTCAAAAAAACTCAACATACAGCCATTAATGTCTAAACCACTGGCAACAAAAGTGAGTACACCCCTAAGTGAAAATGTCCAAATTGGACCCAATTAGCCATTTTCTCTCCCCGGTGTCATGTGACTCCTTAGTGTTACAAGGTCTCAGATGTGAATGGGGAGCAGGTGTGTTAAATTTGGTATTCTCATTCCCACTCTCTCATACTGGTCACTGGAGGTTCAGCATGGCACCTCATGGCAAAAAACTCTGAGGATCTGAAAAAATAAATTTTTGCTGTTCTTAAAGATGGTCCAAGACCCTGAAACTGAGCTGCAGCACAGTGGCCAAGACCATACAGCGGTTTACCAGGAAAGGTACCACTCAGAACAGGCCTCGCCATGGTCGACCAAAGCAGTTGAGTGCACGTGCTTAGCATCTTATCCAGAGGTTGTTTTTGGGAAAAAGATATGAGTGCTGCCAGCATTGCTACAGAGGTTGAAATGGTTGCACACTGTATCCTATTGGTCTGCATGGCTGTCATCCCAAAAGTTAGCCTCTTCTAAAGATGATGCACAAGAAAGACAAACAGTTTGCTGAAGACAAGCAGACTAAGGACATGGATTACTGGAACCATGTCCTGTGGTCGGATGAGACCAAGATAAACTTATTTGGTTCAGATGGTGTCAAGTGTGTGTGGTGGCAACCAGGTGAGGAGTACAAAGACAAGTGTGTCTTGCCTAAAGTCAAGCATGGTGGTGGGAGTGTCATTGTCTGGGGCTACATGAGTGCTGCCAGCACTGGGGAGCTATAATTCATTAAGGGAACCATGAATGCCAACATGTACTATGACATACTGAAGCAGACCATGATCCCCTCTCTTCGAAGACTGGGCTGCAGGGCAGTATTCCAACATGATAACGACCCCAAACACACCTCCAAGACTACCACTGCCTTGCTAAAGAAGCTGAGGGTAAAGGTGATGGACTGGCCAAGCATGTCTCCCGATCCAAACCCTATTGAGCATCTGTGGGGCATCCTGAAACAGGAGGTGGAGGAGCACAAGGTCTCTAACTCTCACCAGCTCCGTGATGTCGTCATGGAGGAGTGAAAGAGGACTCCAGTGGCAATCTGTGAATCTCTGGTGCACTCCATACCCAAGAGGGTTAAGGCAGTGCTGGAAAATAATGGTAGCCACAAAAAATATTGACACTTTGTGCCCAATTTGGACAATTTTCACTTAGGGGTGTACTCGCGTTTGTTGCCAGTGGTTTCGACATTAATGGCTGTCAGTTGAGTTATTTTGAGGGGACAGCAAATTTACACTGTTATACAAGCTGTACACTCACTGCTTTACACTGTAGCAAAGTGTCATTTCTTCAGCATTGTCACATGAAAAAATATAATAAAAGATTTACAAAAATGTGAGGGGTGTACTCACTTTTGTGAGATACTGTATACCCCTTAGCCCTTAATGTCTAAACCGCCGGCAACAAAAGTGAGTACACCCCTAACTGAAAATGTCCAATTTGAGCCCAATTAGCCATTTTTCCTCCCCAGTGTCAAGTGACTCTTTAGTGTACATAGTCTAAGGTGTGAATGGGGAGCAGGTGTGTTAAATTTGGTGTTATCGCTCTCACTCTTATACTGGTCATTGGAAATTCAACAGGCACCTCATGGCAAAGAGCTCTCTGAAGAACTGAAAAAAGAATTGTTGCTCTACATAAAGATGGCCTAGGCAATAAGAATATTGCCAAGACCCTGAAACTGAGCTGCAGCACGGTGGCCAAGACCATACAGCGGTTTAACAGGACAGGTTCCACTCAGAACAGGCCCTGCCATGGTCGACCAAAGAAGTTGAGTGCACGTGCTCAGCATCATATCCAGAAGTTGTCTTTGGGAAATAGACATATGAGAGGTTGAAGGGGAGGGGGTCAGCCTGTCAGTGCTCAGACCATATGCCGCACACTGCATCAAATTGGCCTGCATGGCTTTTGCCCCAGAAGGAAGCTTATTCTAAAGATAATGCACAAGAAAGCCTGCAAACAGTTTGCTGAACATGAGCAGACTAAGGACATGGATTACTGGAACCATATCCTGTGGTCTGATGAGACCAAGATAAACCTATTTGGTTCAGATGGTGTCAAGCATGTGTGGCGGCAACCAGGTAAGGAGTACAAAGACAAGTTTGTCTTGCCTACAGTCAAGCATGGTGGTGGGAGTGTCATGGTCTTGGGCTGCATGAGTGCTGCCGGCACTGGGGAGCTAAAGTTCATTGAGGGAACCAAGAATGCCAACATGTACTGTGACATACTGAAACAGAGCATGATCCCCTCCCTTCGGAGACTGGGCCGCAGAGCAGTATTCCAACGTGATGACGGCCCCAAACACACCTCCAAGACGATCAGTGCCTTGCTAAAGAAGCTGAGGGTAAAGGTGATGGACTGTCCAAGCATGTATCCAGACCTAAATCCTATTGAGCATTTGTGGGGCATCCTCAAATCCACAAGCTCCGTGATGTCGTCATGAAGGAGTGGAAGAAGCGGACTCCGGTGACAACCTGTGAAGCTCTGTGTCACGATGATGCAGGTGTGAGCCCACGAACAAGCAGGTGACACGGGATCCCCAGGGCGTGGAGTCTAATGGCCAGGGATTCTGCCAGGGACCCCCTCACGGGAGTTTGGACTTAGCTGCGTGCTGACCCCAGGTCACGACCCCCAGGTTCACCCTGCTCGCGAGGAGAGTACTTGAAGACACAGTGCAGCCACAGACGGATGGATGGATGGATGGATGGATGGATAGATGGATGAAGCAAAAGAAGAGCCAGATAAGGAGCCAAGGTCAGGGAGTTCAGCAGACAAAGGTAATCAGGGGAACAAGCCGAGACGGTACACAAGAGATCTGTCCACAAGAAGTCAGGTAAGGAATATAGCATGGAAGGGGTTCAGGAACAAGTGTTGCTCAGGCAACCAGAAGCTAGTCTGAGTGGGATTTAAATAGGGAGACATATGGGAGGCTGGACAGGAAGTAGCAGGAAGGAAAGCATATAATCCTGCAGATGAAGCCAGCGACGCCCACAGCTGCTGAGTCAGTGCAGCCAGAGCAGGACACAAGCTTACGGGGCCACATGTGTCAGCAGACCTACAGCAAAGTAAACAACATATGCAACCAGTAAGACACAAATCAGCTCCGCAGCTGATCCGTGACCGTACCCCCCCCCCTGCTTACGAGGTCTCCCCACAAGTCTAGGGGCTGGCTAGGAGGGAAATTTCCGATGAAAACTGGTCACCAAGTGTGGGTCTGAAACATCTGCAGCCGGAACCCAAGATCTCTCTTCCGGGCCATAGCCCATCCAATCAGAGTAACTTTCCCCGGGAGTATTTGAAGTCCAATATTTCTTTAATCTCATACTGGTCTGTGGTATCTGCAACAGGTGCACAGCGAGAAGAAGGGCGAAGGAAGCAACTGATGATCAATGGCCTGAGCAGGGAAACATGAAAGGCAATGGGGATCCTGAGATGAGAGGGCAGGCGGAGCTTAATAGCCACTGGATTGATCTGACGGATAATAGGAAAGGGACCAATGAAGTGAGGAGCAAATTTCATCGAGGGCACCCGGAGTCGAATGTGCTTGGTAGAGAGCCAAACTCTCTCCTGGTAGGAACTTAGGACCAGGACGACAATGACGATCTGCTGCCGTTTTATGCCTGGAAGCAGCCAGGTGAAGGTTCTTAGAAACCTCTCCCCAAATTAAGTTGAAGCTGCTGGTACGAGTGGAGAGATTGCAACAGGAAAGGGTATGGATGAGTGCTGTCCATAAACAGTGAAAAAGGGAGATTTTCCAGTGCTGGCATTGGGGTGGTGGTTTAAGGCAAATTCTGCCCATGGCAAAAGGTCCACCCAGTCATGAAAGAATGAAAGGCAGATGAAAAATCCAATTTAATCGCGAAGGAGCTGGCCAAGGCTCCCCAGAACTGAGCGGTAAATTGAACTCCCGTCTGAGACTATGTGTGAAGGCATCCCATGGAGATGAAAGATCTCCTTGAAGGTTGGGGCAAGACTGATAGCGGTAGGTAGGCCTGGAAGGGGAATCAAGTGACATTTTGGAGAACCGATCCACCACTACCCAAATGAGCGTAGAACCCACTGAGGGGGGCATATCAGAGGTAAAATTCATGGAAATACAACGCCAAGGTATTTCAGGAACCGGTAAAGGTAGAAGCAGGTCAGCTGGGGCCGACGTAGAAGACTTTGATTGTACACAAACAGTACAAGCTTGGATGTGCTCCTTAGCATCCTTCAGAAGAGAAGGCCTCCAGTAGTGACGCTGAAGAAGGCTACAGGTATGGTGTACTCCAGGATGTCCAGAGAACTTGGAGTTATGAGGCCATGCAAGGAGTTTGGGACAAAGTGGGGGCACCACAAATGTTCTACCTGAAGGAGGCTGCATGGGCAAGACTTGAGTAGTGGCTAGAATTCGGTGCGGAGGGATGATGGGAGCAGGATCTAGGTGATTCTCAGAGTCATTGACATCGAACGATCTGGACAGGGCATCTGCACGAACATTTTTTGCACCAGGACGAAAGTTAATATTGAAGTTGAACAGTGCAAAAAAGAGCCCAGCGAGCTTGTCGTGGGTTTAGGCGTTTAGCAGATTGTAAATATTGCAAATTTTTTATGATCAGTATAGATGGTGATGGAATGGGGGGAGCCCTCTAGCAGATGTCACCATTCTTGGAGAGCTAGCTTAATAGCCAATAGCTCACGGTCCCCGATGGTATAGTTCTTTTCTGCATCCGAAAAGTTTTTGGAAAAGAATGCACAAGGATGAGACTTGCCCTTCTGAGCTTGCAGTAGGACGGCACCGACTCCTACTGAAGAGGCATCAACCTCCATAGAAAAGGGTTTCATAATGTCCGGATGTAGGAGAATAGGGACAAAAAGAAGGCTGCCTTGAGTTTGTGGAAGCCTCCATGGCTTCGGGGGACTAGGACTTGGCATTGACTCCCTTACGGGTAAGTGATGTAATAGGAGCCATCAAAGTAGAATAGTTATGAATGAATTGGCGATAGTAATTGGGGAAGTCCAAAAAGCGCTGGGTGGCTTTAAGACCAGAGGGCTGCGGCCATTATGAGATGGCCCGAAGTTTGGCTGGATCCATGAGAAGTCCCTGATCTGTATTTATGTAGCCCAGGAATGGAACTTGTGTTTGTTCAAATAGGCACTTCTCCAACTTAGCATAGAGGCAATTGTCCCGCAGTCGCTGCAGCACAGCTTTCACATGGAGACGATGGGTGTGCAAGTCTGGAGAGAAAATAAGAATATCATCCAGATATACAATAACGCACACATACAAAAGGTCACAGAAGATCCCATTGACAAAGTTTTGGAAGAGCGCTGGGGCATTACAAAGGCCAAAGGGCATCACAAGATATTCATAATGTCCATCCCTGGTGTTAAAGGCGGTCTTCCACTCGTCTCCTTCACGGATTCTTATTAAATTGTAAGCCCCTCTAAGATCCAATTTAGTGAAAACCTGAGAACCCTACAATCTGTCAAAGAGTTCCGAAATCAAAGGAAGAGGGTACCAGTTCTTCACAGTGATGGCGTTAAGGTCCCTGTAATCGATTGCAAGGACGGAGGTAACCATCATTTTTGCCTACAAAGAAAAACCCAGCTCCGGCCGGTGAGTTGCATTTCCTGATGAAACCCTTTTGCAAGTTTTGCTGAATGTATTCAGACATGGCTTGTGTTTCTGGGATAGAGAGAGGGTAGACTCTGCCTCGGGGAGCAGAGGTTCCTGGTAACAGATCGATGGAGCAGTCAGTCTCTGTGAGGAGAAAGGCGATCAGCAGACTTTTTGCAAACAACATCATGGAAGGACTGATATTGGGAAGAAAAAGAGGGAGCTGTAGAGGGTACAGTCAGAGGGACGGCAAGAGGTGGTAGTACCTTGGACATACATCGTTCATGACACCGAGGCCCCCAAGCCAATACTTGTCTAGAGTTCCAATCTAAGTGCGGTGAATGTCTCTGCAACCATGGGAGGCCCAGAATGATGGGACTGGAGGATTTAGGCAGAATTAGAAAGGAAATTTCATCACCATGCAAAACCCCAATGTGTAATGCAATAGGAGGGGTTTGAAACCGGATGGGGCCAATTGGCAAGGGGGAGCCATCTACTGCAGTCACAGAGAGAGGTATCTTCAGGGCAACAAAGCAAATGCCCAACCCGGAGGCCAATGATTGCTCCATGAAATTCCTGGATGCTCGAGTCCACATATGCAGAGAGTTGATAAGCATTTTGGGCCCAATGGATAGACACGGGTAGGGTGAAACGAGGGAAACTGACAGAATTAAAGGATTGGTCTAGCTCACCTCCCTCAGAGTGACCTAGACCCTGGAGTTTCCCGAATGAGCTGGACAGGAGTTCAAAAAATGTCCTTTACTGCCACAGTAAAGGCACAAGCCCAAACCCATGCGACGGGTGCGTTCCCCTGGGTTGAGGCGAGTTCACCCAAGCTGCATAGGTTCTTCCAAGGCTTGAGAGGTTGGAGACGGAGAGGGTTCCATAGGTTTTTGGAAACCCTGTGGACGGCCAGAAGAAGGGTGAGTGGATCTGGATCTCTTCAGGGCCCTCTCCTGGAAGTGAATGTCTATTTGAATGCTCAATGCGATCAAATCATCAAGCGTGGTAGGAATGGTGCGTCCCACGATTTCATCCTTTACACGCTCTGATAGTGGTAAGAGCCTCATTATTCCAAGTGAGTTCAGCGGCCAGCGTACGGAAGTGAACTGCATATTATCGTTCCTTGTTGACGAAGATGAAGGAGGGCCCCAGCAGCAGAAGACGCTCTGCCGGGCTCGTCATAAGTGTTCCGGAATGCATCCAAAAACGCCTGGAGGTTGGAGGTGATGAGGTCTTGTCATTCCCCAAGCCAGGGCATTACCAGAAAGGAGGGAGATGATATATGCCACTTTGGTGCGATCATTTGGAAAATGGTGGCTGGAAAGTTTAAAGTGTATGGAACACTGATCAATGAAGCCACGACAAGCCTTGGGGTCCCCAGAAAAACGAGGTGGTGGTGGCAGCCGCAGGCAGGGAATGCCAGGTGTAGCAGGTACCACGGGAGCCTATGAGGCAGAAGCAGGAGTGGAAGAAGTTGAGGTTACAGCGGCTTGCAAGCGATCCAGACGGGAGGTAAGATCCTGTAGAAATAGCATTATTTGCTCTTGATTAGCTTGCCGGGAGTTAAGTCTCTGGGCCAAGTGTTGCATTTGGTCTTCGGCCGGTGAGGGACTCTCTGTGGAGCTCATGGCTTTAGCAAATTGTCACGATAATGCAGGTGTGAGCCCGCGAAGGAGCAGGTGAAATTGGATCCCCAGGGCGTGGAGTCTAAGGGCCAGCCGGTATTCTGCCAGGGACCCCCTCATGGGAGTTTGGACTTAGCTGCGTGCTGACCCAAGGTCACGAACCCCAGGTTCACCCTGCTCGTGAGGAGAGTACTTGAAGACACAGTGCAGGCACAGATGGATGGATGGATGGATGGAGCAAAAGAAGAGCCAGATAATGAGCCAAGGTCAGGGCGTTCAGCAGACAAACGTAATCAGGGGAACAAGCCGAGTCAGTACACAAGAGATCTGTCCACAAGAAGTCAGGTAAGGAATATAGCATGGAAGGAGTTCAGGAACAAGTGTTGCTCAAGCAACCAGAAACTAGTCTGAGTAGGATTTAAATAGGGAGACACATGGGAGGCTGGACAGAAAGTAGCAGGAAGAAAGGCATATAAACCAGCAGGTGAAGCCGCCCGACGCCCATAGCTGCTGAGTCAGTGCAGCCAGATCGGGACACAAGCTTATGGGACCACGTGTCAGCAGACCTACAGCAGCAAAGGTAAAAAACATATGCAACTAGTAAGACACAGATCAGCTCCGCAGCTGATCTGTGACACTGGTGAACTCCATGCCCAAGAGAGTTAAGGCAGCGCTGGAAAATAATGGTGGCCACACAAAATATTGACACTTTAGACACAATTTGGATATTTTTAGTTAGGTGTGTACTCACTTTTGTTGCCAGCGGTTTAGACAATAATGGCTGTGTGTTGAGATATTTTGAGGGGACGGCAAATTTACACTGTTATACAAGCTGTACACTCACTACTTTACATTGTAGCAAAGTGTCATCTCTTCAGTGTTGTCACATGAAAAGATAGAATAAAATATTTACAAAAATGTGAGGGGTGTACTGACTTTTGTGAGATACTGTATATTGATAACTCCTAGGTATTTTGGTACCACTCAATGGAATGTACACCAACTTAATATAACTCTATATTGGTTTAGTTATATTCTCTTACGTAAACCAATAACTAATATTTATCCAATTAAATTCTCCTATTATATTTCAGAGAGTTTATTAGAAGAATAAAGGTCAAGTGAGTAGTAATAGCTGCAATGTTAGCAATCTTGCTGCACAGTTCAGTTGATTCTCTGCTGGGTTAGGTTAATTAGGAAGTTAGGCACTGGAATCACTGTGTCCACTAATCCTTTGGATAAGGCACAAAGAGGGTCAACTTCACTGAATTAATGCAAGGCCTTTATGGTGATCACTGACTTAAACTTGATTTAACAACTAACGGCAAGTCTGCACATTTAGAAGTAGCTAGATCTGTCTTTAAAGAACTGTAAAGACAAAACAAGTACACTAAGGGATAGGCTTCTGCCTGCTTACCACACCAATTGAAGGAATACAGAAAGCGGTCCGGCTGCTCAGTTGATGCTGAAAGCTCTGGAACTGATGGTTTCCACTTGCTCTTTGGTCTTGGGAAGAACGGCTTCCACTGCACTCCCTGCAGCTCTTCTTGATCGATCCTTACTAGCCTTGCTGTTGTCGCTGACTCTGGCACAGATGCTGGCATGCTGGTTCCGCACCGCAGATCATTCACTGGAACGCTGTAGTACTGCAGATCGCTGGATCAATGTATAAATTCAGCCCGCTGGATCACTAGATGTAGGCCGCAGGCTGCAATCCTGCTGAGGAGGCACACAGGTCCCCGCAGATCGATCACGCCATCCGAAGAGACTGCAGCAAACTCCTCCCCTCAATTAAATAGGCTCTCCCACAAAGCATTGTTCCTCCCAAAAGCCTTTACTGTAGCACAGCACACTGGGAAATGGGGTCCTTCCGCTGCAGAGCCTAATGACGGGTCCCCTCTGTAGCACTACAAATCCCACAAGGCAGCAATTCTCACATGACCACTCTGTTTAACAATCTCAACACTAGGGGAAAGTCTTCATAGCATTCATAGGCAACCATTGTCTCTATGTTAAAGGAGCACTATTGAACGCCTGTCTACACAAGAGTATGTCATGTATGGCAGGGTGCAAAAGTGAGGATTTAGTAAAATACCTTGTACATTACCTAGTCATAACTGTATGCTGTGCTATACATTGCATACTGTACCTCTTACAATCATTAGCTACATTAATGGTCCCTGGACAATACTCCTGAATTCTGCACTCTGTACAATGAGTTTTACGTTACGTACTCCTGATCCCTGCACACAGTATGCTGGACTGCACATTACACTCTATGTTAAATATTCCTGACTGCTGCACTTTGTACACAGGGCTATATGTTGAATAATCCAACCACTCTGTATGTGGGGATTACTGCAGTAAGGAGCATGCAAAATACATCACAACATACAGGGTTCAGCAGTCAGGAGTATGTAAGGTACAGCGCAGCTGACAGAGTGCAGTAGTCAGAAGTATGTAAAATACAGCCTAGTCTAAAGAGAACAGAAGCAGTGTTTCTCATGCCAGTCCTCAAGCCGCACAAACAGGTCATGTTTTCAGGATTTCCATTATTCTGCATAGGTGATCTGATCAGTTTTACTGCCTTAATATTTACAACAGCCGTTTGATCTGAGGGAAATCCTGAAAACATGACCTGTTGGTGTGCCTTGAGGACTGGAGTTGAGGAGGACTGATATAATGTATAGCACAGTATATAGAGGTAGTGGTTAGGCTTGTCTATCATATGCCTCAGATTATGTATGTATAGTCTCTTTGCTATGCTGTATGGTATATACTGTACATGTTTATGGATTGGCTCCTGCACCTTGAATGATATGCACTCCTCAGCACTGCACAATACATACTCCTGTTCTCTGTGTGCTTCCCTTTTCTGAACCTTGCACCTTCTGCGATACACAGTTCTAAGCCTCGATCACACCCACTATATGGCAACCTTGTAATTTTCACCTCTGAGGAAGGCGTGGCTGGGGGCTGGGTTGTGGGTGTGTGAGCAAAAAAAAAAGCCCTGGTTGTTAGAGAAGGTTGGTCTAAGAACTGTGATCGAGCTGCATGATACAATTGCCAATAGCAGAAGAGCATCCATCGAGGCACATTCTGTTGACGGGAAAGATCTGCGAAGGACAGCAGGATACCTTCTGGCATACCATCCCTAAGTGTCTTAATACCATATTGAGCCCAAACGTGTGGGTCTTGAATAGATCTAAGGTTCCTTAGAGAGGGATTTCCCCATAGAGGAGTATAGGGAGACCATTGCTTAGGATGTATAAAGTGCTTCCTGGCTACCTCCCAAGTTCTAAGTGTTGTTCTAGTAGGATGTGGGAGAAAGTCGTAGGCTATAGGCCCATGATAAACTAGGTTCCCCAGGGCCCTGAGGGATCCCAATATAGCGGCCTCTAGGCAGATCGCCACATTCACTCTCGAACTAGTTAACCACCATCTGATGGTCACCAGGCCGGCAGCCCAGTAATATATCTAAAAATTGGGTAAAGCCAGGCATCCACATCTAACTGGTAACTGAAGCGTGGATTTTGCTAAACGAGGAGTGACCCCAAGCCGTAGAAAGGAGCCCACACAGCGATCCACCTCTCTAAAGAAGGTACTCCTTATCCAAATTGGACAGCTCCTAAAGACATAGTTAAATTTGGGGAGGAGGATCATTTTAACAATAGTAATGTGTCCCATGAGATTTAATGGAAGGGAAGCCCAGGGAATGCATTTATCCTTTAATTGTTGCAACAGGGGGCAAAGGTTCAAACTAAAAAAAACTATTAAGATTTATCTGGACTCTAATTCCAAGATATTTGAACTCATCCTCCCATAGCAAAGATGTAGAGTTCACCATCTCCCTAGCCCCAGGGTCCAGGGAAGAGAGTACTGATTTATTCCAGTTGATCTTTATTCTGGAGCACTTCCCAAACTCATCGAAGACGGCAAGGGCCACCAGCAGGGAGGAGTGTGCATCACGCAGATACAGCAGAGTATCATCTGCATAGAGTGAAATTTTTTCCACCAAAGTGCCGACCCACCAGCACTCAACAAGCCGAGAGTCTCGAATTAAAATGGCCAAGGGCTCGAGGGCCAGTGCAAAAAAGACTCGGGGATAGAGAGCATCCCTGATGAGTCCCCCGCTCCAAAGAGAACAACTCCAAGATGCTATCATTGGTCCGAACCATGGCACGGGGGGGGGGGGGGGGGGGG
>BLSH010488587.1:7463-20837 GCA_018402905.1 Glandirana rugosa | reverse complement strand
ATTCAGCGAACCCCTTCAGAGATAGTCAAAACGTGCAGCTCTCTGACTTTAACAACGGGTAAGGAGGAACGTTTTTCGACCTCGAGTCACTCCAACCTACCTCTCGCAAACACTTGTCGTCAAAAGTCAAGAAAGGTTTCTAAGAGCTAAATTTAAGTCCAGACCTGAAACTGAACCGGTAAGATTGTGGACCTATACAAATAAACACTTGGTAAGGTAACATCTAAAACGAAATACAAAACCTAGTAACAGAACACCCTTCTGTTTAGAGGCAGGGTCAGAGTCCAGAAAACGTCTGAGGTAGTCCAAAGGAAGGTCTTACCAGGACATAAACCGATGGTTAAAATTGATGGGAAGATGGATGGAGCCAAATACAGGACCATTCTGGAAGGAAACCTGATGGAGTCTGCAAAAGACCTGAGACTGGGACGGAGATTTGTCTTCCCACAAGACAATGATCCAAAACATAAAGCAAAATCTACAATGGAATGGTTCACAAATAAACATATCCAGGTGTTAGAATGGCCAAGTCAAAGTCCAGACCTGAATTTAAATCGAGAATCTTTGGAAAGAACTGAAAACTGCTGTTCACAAACGCTCTCCATCCAACCTCACTGAGCTCCAGCTTTTTGCAAGGAGGAATGGGCAACAATTTCAGTCTCTCGACGTGCAAAACTGATAGAGACTTCCCCAAGCGACTTACAGCTGTAATCACAGCAAAAGGTGGCGCTACAAAGTATTGACTTAAGGGGGCTGAATAATTTTGCACGCCCAATTTTTCAGTTTTTTATTTGTTAAAAAAGTTTGAAATATCCAATAAATTTCTTTCCACTTCATGATTGTGTTCCACTTGTTGTTGATTCTTCACAAAAAATTACAGTTTTATATCTTTATGTTTGAAGCCTGAAATGTGGCAAAAGGTCGCAAAATTCAAAGGGGGCCGAATACTTTCGCAAGGCACTGTATATATACACACACAGTATCTCTCATTTTTGTAAATATTTCATTATATCTTTTTATGTGACAACACTGAAGAAATTACACTTTGTTACAATGTAAAGTAGTGAGTGTACAGCTCGTATAACAGTGTAAATTTGCTGTCCCCTTAAAAAATTCAACACACAGCCATTAGTGACTAAACCGCTGGCATCAAAAGTGAGTACACCCATAAGTGAAAACATCCAAATTGGGCCCAAAGTGTCAATATTTTGTGTGGCCACCATTATTTTCCAGCACTGCCTTAACACTCTTGGGCATGGAGTTCACCAGAGCTTCACAGGTTGCCACCTGACATTAATGGCCGTGTGTTGCGTTATTTTGAGGGGACAGCAAATTTACACTGTTATACAAGCTGTACACTCACTACTTTACATTGTAGCAAAGTGTCATTTCTTCAGTGTTGTCACATGAAAAGATAGAATAAAATATTTACAAAAATGTGAGGGGAGTACTTACTTTTGTGATGTACTGTATATATATATATATATATATATATATATATATATATTTTTTTTTTATATTTTTTTGTTTTGTTTTTGTTTACAAACTTTTATTGGAAGGAAAAAGAATATACGGTACATATTTTCAAGTACCATAGTATTGTCATACAGATTAATGCGGGAAAATATCACAATACAAAGTATCGTAGAAAGTGACTGTTACAAGTAATCATAATGCATAGCGTCTGTCTGTGTTAGAAAAGTGCATTTGAATGAATAGGGTCAGATTGTTTTGTGGATGAAGAAGACGTGAGTTAGTGAATAAGAAATGGGAGGAGGATGTTGACCAAGGACAATCTGTACATGCTCCAAAACATGTAATCACCCCCTTCTGACATCACTTCCAGTGCATATGCTCCAAGTTGGTCAAGGAAGTCGGACATCTTGCTATTGGCATCTGTCTTTTCCTCTGCTGCTGGACGACTAGTGAGGATCCAGGAGAGCCGTGACAGGACACCTACCGATATGTCTGTGTGGGATGATGAGCTTGTTTTACACTACCTTTCTTTGAGTGTTTTAACCACATTTGTTTAATAAATACTGGTGTTGCTGCACTTAGAAGTGCCTCTCTTTCTGTCTATAGTTCTCTAGAGTTTGCTTCTACCTCTTTGAGTGCTGCTCAAGCGCACTCTTTGCATCCTCCAGTTTTTCTAATCCATTTGGATGGAGAAAAGAGTTATCCCAGAGAACTAGAATATCCAGAGGTTCCATTCATACAGAAGCGCCCTATATACCCCTTCCTTTCCAGTTGCAATTTTTTATGTCACACGGTATATGCGCAGTGGTTTTTGAAACACAGATTTTTTGGAAAAAATACACTTTAATCAATTTTAATGCATAAAAACACAATATAATACCCAATTGTTTGGTAAAATGTAAAAAATGATGTTACACTGAATAAGTAGATACTTAATATATATCACACTTTAAAATTGAGCATGCTCGTGGAATGGCGATAAACTAGGGTACTTAACTACTTCCGGACCGCCCACTGCACATTTACTGCGGCAGGGCGGCCTGGCTGTGCGAAACAATGTACAGGTACATTGCAGAACTTCCGGGTCTGGGGCGCGAGCACGTGCCCCTGGCAACCTGCTCCTGCTGGGATTGGACACGGCGGGAGTCAGTCGGCGGGTTTGGCGGCCACGATGGCCGCTGGTACCCGCCGATCATTCGCTGGAGAGGCAGAATGGAAGTCTGCCTTTCTAAACAAGGCAGACCGCCGTTCTGTCAGAAAGGAGGAGAGAGATCTTGTGTTCCTACTAATCAGGAACACAGATCTCGCTCTTCCTCCAGTTAATACACCACCCCCCCCACAGTTAGAAAGCACTCCCTAGGAGCACACTCAACCTTTTGATCGCCCCTGATATTAACCCCTTCCCTGCCCGTGTCATTTATACAGTGACAGTGCATTTTTTTAGCACTGATCACTGTACGGGTGTCACTGGTCCCCAAAAAATGCCACTTAGTGTCCGATTTGTCCGCTGCAATGTCGCAGTCCCGGAAAAAAAAAAAATCACTGATCGCCACATTTACTAGTGAAAATCTAAAAAATAAATAAAAAGTCCATAAATCTATCCCACAGTTGGAGACGTGATAACTTTTGCGCAAACCAATCAATATACGCTTATTGGGATGTTTTTTTACCAAAAATATGTAGCAGAATACATTTTGGCTAAATTGATGAAGAAATTGGATTTTTTAAAAAATTTTTATTGGATGTGTTTTATAGCAGAAAGTAAAAAATATATTTTTTTTTTTATCAAAATTGTTGGTCTTTTTTTGTTTATAGTGCAAAAAATAAAAACCCCAGAGGTGATCAAGTACCAAAAGAAAGCTCTATTTGTGGGAAAAAAAGGACATACATTTTGTTTGGGTACAACATTTTATGACCACGCAATTTTCAGTTAAATCAACGCAGTGCCATATCGCAAAAAATGCTCTGGTCAGGTAAGGGGGGGGGGGGTGAAACCTTCTGGGGCTGAAGTGGTTAAATTTGAACTATGGGTAATTTTTTTTTTTTCATTTTGGATAGAGCAAGGGAGGGTTATAACCCCTACAACAAAAAGCAGTCACTTCTAGCTAAAACTACAAATACAAAAAAGAAGGCGCAAGCACCTAGTGCATTACCAATAATTTATTGAGGCGATAAATACTGGCCTAGCTTAGCTCTGAGGAAGGGGTTTTGCCCCCGAAATGCATCAGCTTGACACCATCGAGGGGTGTCATTGGAGTCACTGTATGAGATCTTGTGTTTTATTGGCTTATGCAAGTTGCATTTTTGTGACTATACATCTTTACTAGTTTTTTAGTACAGCTTTACTAGTTTTTAGTCAAATCTGTTTTTATTAAAGAGATCAGCATCAAAACATATAACATATAGACACTGCTTATAAAGAGGGTAGGACACATTGCAACCCATACAGGATCTCACAACTTATAGATTACAGGGTGAAACCCCCCTCCTAACCCCCTAACATTTAGGAAATAAACCCCCCCGGATACCCGGACCCATCTGAGGCCCCTAAGAGGGGGTCGGGGAAAGTCATTCCCCAAAAGTGGGGATCAGCTAGCTCCATCCATGGGCATGCCAGGAGGGTCCACCTACACAGTAGTGTCTATAAAAAGGTACATAAAAAGGTTCAAAAAAGGTTTTCAAAGCCAGAGACCAAGAGTAAAAACAATTATCAATCGTCTGGATCCAAAGTGACCGCCACTCCTAATATAGTGTGCTGAGCACAGAAGGGGAGAGGGAGCAACAAGGCGTGTGGACCCGCCCAGGGGAGGGGGCCCGCAGGGCCTCCATCTGCTGCCCCTAGCGTGCCCCCGACACCCAGTCGCCCACAACCCCCCTCAATCGGTTAACTGATGTGCCACCACTGGGCCCGGGTCCAGCAGACAACATGTCCACTCCAGTCCTCAAAGTAATACTTGTGCTCTGTCCTTGCAATTCCTCACACATAAACATAACCAAGAACCAATATGAAATTATATGAGACAAAGAGAGAAAGAAAGAAAAGAAGAAGGAGAGAAGAAAAAGAAGGGGGAAAAAGAAAGTGGTGAAACCCATATTGGAAAAAATGAATAGACCGAAATTAAGATGAAAACAGAGGTAAAGTAGAGTCGGACTAACCTTGCATCTTCCAGCCGCCATCCGCCACCTGCCCAGCTCCTGCCACGTTGTCAGCATTCGACCTCCCCAATCAAAAAAGAATTAAACACCGTTCTCAGCCAAATAAGGGTCGAGATGTCGGCCATCGAGGGTCGGCCGTTGCCTGAGGGAGGGCTCCCTCAGCTCCAACAGCTGAACCTCTAAACTGGAAGAGACCCTGCCTGAATTATATATGTGGTCAACCCATGAAGACCAAACATGGGAAAATCGTTCCCTATGCCCCCTACAGTCAGCTACCCATTCCTCAGCTTCTTTAATATAATTAACCTTGCGGATCCAATCCTCTCTGCCGGACAGCATGGGAGTCTTCCAATGTATCGGTATCAGGCGTCTAGCTGCATTTAATAAATGTGGTACCAGACTCTTTTTATATAGACCGACCGGCATGAGAGGGGTACCCAGCAAGAAATGGGATGGAGTGAGGGGAACATGTATACCGGTGATTTCACAGACCTGAGTTTGGATATCCGCCCAGAAGGCCACGACCACAGGGCACTCCCACCACAAATGTAGGAGAGAACCCCTCTGGCCACAACCTCTCCAGCACCCATCTGACACACCTGGATAGATTCGGGCCAAGTCAGTCGGCACCCTGTACCATCTGGTGAGAATATTATAATTTGTCTCCTGCATCTTTGCATCCAAGGAGCTAGAATGGGCAAGCTGATGCATGTGTGTCAGCTGGGCGGCGGCAAACTCCACTCCCAGGTCTCTTTCCCAAACCCGAATATGTAAACGTTTTGTCTTGGGGGCGGAGTCACCTAACAACTTATAAAGCTCCGATACCATATGTGGAATCGGTTCGTCCTCCGTGAAGAAGCGTTCAAACTGTGTTGCGGCAGATACGTCTCTAATGGATCGGGAGTGTATTTCCATGAAGTGGTGCAGTTGTCTATACTTCCAGAAATTCAGGTGTGAGCTGCTCTGTCTTCGTTGTAAGGCCTCATAGGGTATCAATCTCCCATTCCTCAGCAACTTCCCACAGCTAGCATTACTATTGTCTACCCAGGGTCCAAAGAAACCTGGACGCTCACCCAGAGGGAACCATGTGAACCCACCCAGGGGCGCCAGCGGGGACACGGGGGGGGGGGGCAGTTTAAGTTGTAGATTAACCCGATCCCACACCTTAAGGGCATGAGTCGTCAGCGGAGATACCGTGTCTGACAGCCCCCTGTATCCCCTCGGCAGCAAGGGGGCGTAGGCAAAGTCTTTTCCATTGGAACCCAGAGCTTAGTATGTGAGTGAAAGCGCCAATTCAATATTCTCTGAAGGGCGATCGCCCAATAATACCCCTGCACGTTCGGAACCCCCAAGCCTCCATCCTGCTTAGAACACTGCAGCAGTGACATCGCGCAGCGAGGCCTCCGATTATTCCAGTTAAATCCTGTAAACAGTCCCGACAGCTGGGCAAAAAAGCTTTTAGGCAAGGGAATCGGGATCATCTGAAGATAAAAAAGCACCCTAGGGAGAACATTCATTTTAATTATATTTATACGACCTAGCCACGTGAACGCAGTCTTGCTCCACTTAGAGAGGTCACATTTAATGGTGGCTAGTAGTGGCCTGTAGTTACTGCGATATAAGGAGTCATAGCAGTCGGTTAACTGTACTCCCAGGTACCTAAAGGATGACTTAGCCCAAGAGAATGGAAATGCCGCCCGCAGGCTACGCTCAAGCGGGGCCAACAGCTTAATAGGGAGGATCTCCGATTTTGTGTAATTGATCTTAAAGTTGGACAGAGTCCCAAAGTGTCGAAGTGCTTTCATCAGGTTTGGCAGCGACGTCAGGGGTTCCGTTACATAAAACAAAACGTCGTCCGCATAGGCATAGAATTTGTGTTCCGTGTTGCCAACCATCAAGCCTTTAATATTAGGGTTCGCCCGTACCATCCGCAACAACGGTTCTAACACCAGAGCAAACAGCAGGGGCGAAAGCGGACAGCCCTGTCGCGTGCCATTCCTGATCAAAAACCTTGAGGAGAAAGTTCCATTCACCTTGACCTGTGCACTCGGTGTAGAATATAAAGCCAGTATCCAGGCCAGCATCCGCGGCCCCAGCCCCAGGGCTTCCAGCACTGCCCGCAAGTATGTCCAGTCAACGTGGTCAAAAGCCTTTTCCGCGTCCGTGGACAACAGCAGGCAGGGCGGGGAGCCCTCTGCAACCCTGGTCCAGTGTATGAGTTGTATCGCTGTGATCGAGTTGTCTCTGGCCTCTCGGCCCGTGACAAAGCCTGTCTGGTCTGGGTGTACTACTAGGGGGATTAGATACTTTAATCTGTTTGCCAAAATTTTTGACAAGATTTTAATGTACAAGTTGATTAGGGAAATCGGCTGGTAACTCTGGGGTATGGTGGGGTCCTTATTCTCCTTGGGGATTACAGATATGTGGGCCAACATCGCTCCAGGGGGTATCGCTCTTCCGCTGGCAATTGAATTAAAGTAAGCACACATTGCTGCTGACAGAAGGGGGAAAACGCCTTGTAATAAGCCTTAGTCAACCCGTCGGGGCCTGGGCTTTTCCCGTTGGGTAGTGAATTCACCACTGCCTCTATCTCCAAAGGAGTGATTGGGGCCTCTAAGTCCGCACACGAGTCGGCATCTATGGGGGGGGAGCCCCGCGGCACTCAGGTAGTCTCGTATATCATTTAACCACTTGCCAACGGCTGATCAGCAAATGACGGCGACAAAGTGGCTCTGTAACGCAAATCGCTGTCATACGACGGCGGCCGCGAGATCGAGCCTAGTGATCGGAGGCGCGCCCGCGCGCTCACTGTGTTTGGGGAGGGCCAGGGAGCGGGTGCGGCGGAGTCGATCTCCGCCGGCCACCCGCGATGCCCCCCCCCCCGGAGTGAAAGAACGGAGGTCCGTCTAAGTAAACACGGACCTCTGTTCTGTGAAGGGGGAAGGGCTGTGATCACAGCCTTCCTCTACATGGAGGCTATGACCACTTCCCTTCCCCAGCTAGGGCAGTCCCCCCACAGTTAGAACACGCCCAGGGAACACTTAACCCTTAGAGCGCCCCCTGCAGGTTAACCCCTTCACTGCCAATGGCATTTACACAGTAATCAGTGCATTTTTATAGCACTGATCGCTGTATAAATGCCAATGGTCCCAAAAAAAGTGTCAAAATGGTCCGACATGTCCGCTGAAATATCGCAGTACCGCTAAAAATCGCAGATCGCCGCCATTACTAGTAAAAAATTAAAAAAAAATAAAAATCCCAAAAATGAATTCTCATCATCCGTAAACGCGGCCACTTTTGCTCAAATCAATCAATAAACGCCGATTGCGATTTTTTTTATCGCAAATATGAGGAAGAATATAAATCGGCCAAAAACGGTTAAAAAAAATGCTTTTTTGTATTTTTTTTTTTTTGGATTTGTATTTTAGCAAAAAGTAAGAAATTTGGGTTTTTTTTGCAAAGTTGTCGCTCTTCTTTTGTTTATAGCGGCGATCAGAAATGACACAGAGGGGATCAAATACCACCAAAAGAAAGCTCTATTTGTGGGAAAAAAAGGACGCAAATTTTGTTTGGGTACAACGTCGCACGACCGCGCAATTGTCAATTAAAGAGATGCAGAGCCGAATCGCAAAAAGGGCTCCGGTCCTAAAGCTGGAAATCCTTCCGGGGCTGAAGTGGTTAACTCCCATTAGGATTACTATGTGAGTCGAGGTCATAGAGGGCTGCGTAATACTCCCGGAACCCCTCCGCAATTTTGGAAGGCAGAGCCGAGGTCTCCCCAGGGGAGACTTTCAGTTTATGAATCTGTGTACCCATGCGGTGCGTCCGGAGGGCTCTCGCCAACATCCGACCACATTTGTTACCCTGCTCATAGTACTTATAAAGACACATATCGCAGACGTTTGTGGATATTACGGTCTAAAAGTCTAGAGAATAAATCCCGCAACTCAATGCAGGGTCGCTGTTATGCTTATATGCAATTCAGCTTTTTGCAATTCCTGTAGTACTTTTTGGAAATCTGCTCGGCGTTCTTTTTTAAGTTTGGTGCCCAAAGAGATCAGTTCCCCCCTCACAACTGCCTTCTGGCCTTCCCATACAATGCCCTCACTGAGATCCTCGCACGTATTCTCGCGAAAGTAATGGGACAGCAACTCTGTCACCCCCGAGACCACCCTAACGTCGTCCAGTAGGTTTTCATTCAACCGCCAGGACCAGACCTTTTCCGATCCAGGTGGAAGAGTGAGGGAAGCTTTACTAGTTTTTAGTACAGCTTGACATTTGAAACAAGATATGCATTTCTTTGAAAACTTTAGTAGTGTTATTAGTAAATGAAACCTTACAATGTGATAATGTAAGCCAGCTGAGCATCAACGAACAATTACGTTTTCAGCATAACAAGTGTAAACTTTGTCTACCCCAACGGAAGCATACTGTAAACAAGGCCATGAGTATTTTATAAGAAAAGGAAGAGTAAGGGGAGAGGGGGAATGGAAGTTACATCTTTGATTAGAGAAGCAGGAAGTGATTATCAAACTCAAGTATATAAAAGCGGAGTTCCACCCATGTAAATGTCAGCAGCTACAAAAAGTTTAGCTGCTGACTTTTAACAATCGGCCACTCACCTGTCCCTCGCTCCAGCGATGCGTTTGTCTGAGAGCTCGCTCTTCTCCCCCTCCCCTCGGCGGTGCCGGCATCATAGCTGTGGGCACCCGGCTTTGGCTTGTCCCAGAAGATTGCCGAGAGGGAGGGGAGAAGGTGGACTTCCTTCCCTGGGCCACGGCGCCAGGGGAGGAAGTGGACCTGGGACCCTGTGAAAACAGGGTCCCTGGTCACCCCCCCCCTGAAAAAAAAAACATGCCAATTGTGACATGTCAGGGGGTCACCTTCCATTAAAGTGGAAGTTCCACTTTTGGGTGGAACTCCGCTTTAATAGTCATTTATATCTTTTAAATGTTTTGAGGCCTTAGAATGTGATACCCAATTATTCCATAATTTAGTAAATTTATTAATGGATCCCTTTTTGTGAGTTAACATAAGCTCAAAATGAGCATAAGAGTTAAGTCTTAGGATGACTTCAGATAAGTTAGGTGCTGTATCGGTTTTCCAGAGCTTAGCTATTGTTAGCCTAGAAGCGGTTAAAATATTGGCAATAATGGTCCTTTTCATTTATTGGATATACATCCATATTTATTCCTAGTAATGCCATTGCAGGAGTGAGTGGGATTAGGTTTCCCGTGAGGGAAGCGATGAAGGATGATATTGACTTCCAGAAGCTTGTTAAAGCTTTGCAGTCCCATAATGTGTGAAGTAGATTTCCTACGTGTGTATTACATCTCCAGCAAAGGGGGGGATGAGGATGGGAAGATTTTGGACATTCTATAAGGGATCATATACCATCGGATTAGAATTTTTTGAGCGTTTTCCCAGTGCTCTATGCAAGAGGAAGCTGTATTGTTAATTAGTATGGCTTTTCTCCAGGTTTCCCATGGAAATGTTTGGCCGAGATCAGTCTGCCATTTAATCATATTAGCTGATTTTGTTTTATGGGGAATTGAGGAAAGGATTTTGTAGAACAGTGATATTATCTTTTTTTTTTTTTTATTTCCTTTGGCGGTGAGGAATTCCCATTCCTCTCTATGTATTTCTATACATGTTTCGGGCTTGAAGTTTTTGAGGCGAGTCTTCAAATTCAGTTTATTAGCCAGTTGCGTTTTTGGCTCTTCGGGTAGGTTAAGATAAAAATTTTATCTCATCTCTACTAGTTTTTATCACCTCAATAAATTTCTGGTAATGCACCAGGTGCTTGCATCTTCCTGTTTGTTTTTGTAGTTTCACTAGTGCACTAGTGCAGGCCGTGCATCCAGCGTTTGCTTGGGAACAGCAGCCCATTAATTTGAATGGGCTGCTGTGCTGCGTGAACCACACAAAAAAGGTACATGCACCTTTTTAAAAAAGCAGGCACAGGGAAACCGCATGGCCTTTTTGACCATGTGGTTTGCCTGCGGTTCCCACACCCGTGAATGCACTGAGGGCTTAGATGCATGGGGGAACCATTCAGAATGAATGCCAACCACACACGTCTCACAAGAGCAGTGTGATTTGGCTGTGGCAGTTGCGGGTGCGGGAATCGATGCTATACAAAAATCAATATCTATACAAAAATGTTTTATCTTTCATTTCTATTTTAAACTGAATGGGTTGTTTTACAAGGTGATTGTTTACAATCACTTAAATTAAAGTGTACTTTTTCCCCAAAAAATTGCGTTTCGCTGCGTAAATACCGTGTGACATAAATTCCAACAACCACCATTTTATTCTCTAGGGTCTCTGCTAAAAAACGTATATAATGTTTGGGGGTTCTGAGTAATTTTCTAGCAAAAAAATACAGAGTTCTACATGTAGGAGAGAAATGTCAAAATTTGCCTAGTAGGGAAGTAGTTAAAAAAAAATCATCCATTACAATCACTTTAAATCAGTACAAATACAGTATATTTGGCAAAAAATACATACAAAATAACTATAATTTCCCTTTACTAAAGGAGCTTGCACACTGCAATGCAACACTTGGTTGGTGACTTAAAATGCACCTGTGCCCAGACTATTCATAATATAGCGTTTACATGATCTGAACAAGCATTAATGGCACCTTAAAGGGGAACTCTAGGTAAATTGTTTTTAGTAAGTTCTGCTGTATAAAAAAGAGTTACCTCTGATGAGTACGCCTCCTCCAGGATTGTTGCCTGTTCATTAATCGCTTCCAGACCACCCACCACACAGTTACTGCGGCAGGGTGGCCCCGGCTGTGAGAAACAACATTCCTGTACGTTGTTTCCTCTTCCTGGGTTTGGGGCATGCACACGCGATTGGACACAGTGGGAACCAATCGGCGGGTCTGGCGGCCGCGATGCCCAGTGGCCACCCACAATCGTTCGCTGGAGAGGCAGAACGGAGGTCTGCTTATGTAAACAAGGCAGACTGTTGTTCTGTCAGAGAGGAAGAGAGAGATCTTGTGTCCCTGCTAATCAGGAACACAGATATCTCTCTTCCTAGAGTCACAGCATCCCCCACACAGTTAGAAAGTGCTCCTTGGGAGTACACTTAACCGTTTGATTGCCCCTGATATTAACCCCTTCCCTGCCAGTGTCATTTATACAGTGACAGTGCATTTTTTTAGCACTAATCACTGTATTGGTGCCACTGGTCCCCAAAAAGTGTCACTTAGTGTCTGATTTGTCTGCCGCAATGTCGCAAAAAACGCTGATCGCTGCCACTACTAGTAAAAATAAAAAGTCTATAAATCTATCCCATAGTTTGTAGACGCGATAACTTTTTGCACAAACCAAAAATATGTAGCAGAATACATATTGGCCTAAACTGATGAAGAAATTTGATTTTTTTTATATATTTTTATTGGGTATGTTTTAGAGCAGAAAGTAAAAAATATTGGCTTTTTTTCCAAAATTGTCAAGTCTTTTTTTGTTTATAGTGCAAAAAAAAAAAAAAATGTGCAGAGGTGATCAAACACCGCCAAAAAAAGCTCTATGTGAGGGAAAAAAAGGTCATAAATTTTTATTTGGGTACAGTGTCGCACAACTGCGCAATTGTCAGTTAAAGTAACGCAGTGCCGTATCACAAAAAAAAATGGCCTGGTCATTAAGGGGATAAATCCTTCTGCTCTTACAGTACTTCCAACCTGCTGTGGATAAGAGTTGTGATTCTTTTAGAAACCCTAGTGTTGTTTATCTACTCCCTCTTCCCTTGCCAATTCACAGAATGCCTTGTATTTTGTGAACTATTTATTTATCTCATAGTATGCATGATGATTAAAGCCTTGTACACACGGGACGACAATCGTAGTTGCATCTTGCATACAGACTGCACTACACGATCGTACGACCAAAGAAAGAACGTTCAGGTGCATGTAATTAGCATCCGGCCGTTCCTGAATGCTGAGCATGGGTGTTTTGCACAATACAACTTGTTGGACCAACTTCTCTGTACACACAATACAACGGTCGTATGAGAGCTTGTTGGTACAACCAAGTTTTCTAGTTTGCTCATACAACTCCCTTGTATGACCGTCGTATGTCGGCTGTTCTAATCGCGCATACGAACGATCGATTTCGCATACAACGGTCGTTAGTATGACCTGTTGTATACAATCGTCGTCCCGTGTGTACGAGGCTTTAGTGGCTGGTTGTCTTATCTTGCTGGGATTGAAAATCACCAAAAAGTTCAAAGGGTCCATCCAAAAGAGCCAGGAACTCCGCTCAGAGATCTCACCAACCACTTCAAGAGGTTTAGGAATCTGCTTATACCTCCAGAATCTATCACTGAAATATCACCTTTAAGTACCCCTTTAAAAGGTTCCCCCAGGTTTTTTTCAGATGACCCAGTTTTCCTCCACAACTCAAAAAAATCATTCTGGTAGTGATTTCCAATGAAATTGGTCAAATAGTCTATACTACTCAGGTAGGGACATTAGACTGTAAGCTTCTTCAGGTGCAGAGACCGGTGTGGATTATTCTGTGTTCTTTGTAACTTTCTGTTTCAAAACAGCCAACACTATTCACATAATAAATACATATAGAGAAACTGTCATTCTGATGGTGTTTTTGTAAATAAAAAGGATTTGGAGAACTTCACCAACCACTCTAGAGACTCGCCTCAAGGACCGAGAAAACCTACCTGGGAAACTTGAAAAACCACTAAAAGTTAGGGTCGTTCTATTCTGTTGGTCGG
>BLSH010488546.1:0-15596 GCA_018402905.1 Glandirana rugosa | reverse complement strand
CCGAACCCGAACGATTTTTGAAATGTCCGGGTCCGGGTCCGTGCCACGGACACCCTAAAGTTCGGTACGGACCCGAACGTTACAGTCCGGGTTCGCTCAACACTACTTGTTCTGGCTCACCATTCGTTGAGCGGCATTCAGGCCTACCATATAACGTTGAAGGTTCTGTCGGATACTTGCACCTGAGGAAGGTGTTTCACTTGTGCGTGTAGCTGGCACAGATTGACCACGTCCTCTCCTTGCAACAGGAGCTTCACCAACACCACCAACACCAGCAGCACCAGCAGCACCGCGACCACGTCCCTTATTTGACGCTCTCCTCATTCTGGACGCAAATATACTATTTAGCACAAATTTATATTATTTTTTAAACCGGCAATGTAGACGCACTTTTTAATTTTGTGCAAGAAATGTACAGCAAGGTGCAAATGAACTATGTAGCACTATTTATTAATAATAAAAAAAAGAATAATAAATTATTATTCTTTTTTTTTTAAACCAGCAATGTAGACACACTTTTTATTTTTGTGCAAGAAATGCACCGCTGGCTGCAAATGTAGTATTTAGTTTTTTTTTTTTTTAAACCAGCAATGTAGACGCACTTTTTAATTTTGTGCAAAAAATGTCCCGCTGGCTGCAAATGTAATATTTTGCACAGAAAAAAAAAATGTTTTTAATTTGTACTACAATGTAAAAGCAGTATTTCAATATGCCAAAATGTTGCCAACCGAACTAACAGAACATGATTAAAGTAGTGTCCCTGCACACAAGCAGTTGCAAGTGCATTGCACATGCAAAAATGGCTGCAAACGCCCACCTAACAAACAGAAAAATTGCTTAGGTTTTATATGAGGCACTTTGCTTAGCAAACAAAATGTACTCTAGCAAACAAAAATCTCCTCTAGCACCCGCCCACCAATAAATCGCTGTTTTTAACAGATTTTCTAAAGCTAATCTGTCCCTCACAGCAGCAGCAGCATCCTCTCCCTACACTAGTATGAGATGATTTTCTAAAGCTAATCGGTCCCTCGCAGCAGCAGCAGAATCCTCTCCCTACACTAGTATGAGATGATTTTCGAAAGCTAACCTGTCCCTGACACCAGCAGCAGAATCCTCTCCCTACACTAGTATGAGATGATGTGACATGCAGCACTATGTGACTCCAGCTTATATAGAGGCTGGGTCACATGATGCACTGGCCAATCACAGCCATGCCATTAGTAGGCATGGCTGTGATGGCTTCTAAGGGCAAACGAGTGAAACGCTTGTTGATTGGCTGCCCTGCAGCTATTCAACAGGGGCAAAAATATACCCGAACCCAGACTTTTTCTCAAATGTCCGGGTTCGGGACACGGTCGCCCTAAAGTCCGGTACGAACCCGAACTTTACAGTTCGGGTTCGCTCAACTCTAGTGTATAACTGTCTGGCATTTCTCCTTGCAAAATGAAAATAAAGAATTTATAGAAAAAAAACCTTCCTGCTCTCTCCCTCTTTAATTGTGGCCTGTTAATATGCTGCGCATCTACTATACCAAAAACCATTACTATTGTGTCTGAAATAAAGCATTCTACATTTTACTGCACAATAAAATCTGTCTCCTTTTTCACACTTACATTGCATTTTGCATTCTAATTAGGCTGCATACATACTCTTACATTTTTTTCAGCAACTGTACTATAGGTGTGACTATTGTCCCCACCCCCAAATTCTCCAAAATAAACATTTTCTACCTACAGGTCATTGCAAGGGTTTACATCTACTTTAACACCCGTGCCATTGTTTACAAGCCCAACAGAAATCTCTCTCTATGTATTCCCTATGCTTTATGATCCTGACCTTTGGGAAGCCGATGAGGACCAAATCCCACCACTACCTGAAACCCATTGTGATGACCATGGGAATGAAAAGGTTCATTGAAAGCTATCTTGAAAGGTGTGTCCCTAAATACGTAACATATGGTCATCTTCATTTCTAGAACTGTCATCCACCTTACCCCTGCTAGGACTATCCAGTGCTCAGTGTTGCACTGGATAGTTTTACTCAATGGTGCACAGAGAGCAGGGCTGATCATAGGGTCAAAGATGCCTGGGTGCAGAAATATTTCTGGCGCCCCCTCATGGACATGGTCATCCTACTAACTCCTCCCCTTTACATCTGTTAACAATAAGCAAATACAGGAAGAGAAGCAGAGTACTCTTATGGGACCTAGAGGGGGGCCTCTCCGATGGATAGAGAGAGGGCTTCTGTTAGAGAGCCCCCAGACATACTGCAGACATAGTACAGGAGATGGGCAGAGACTGCAGACATACTACAGGAGATGGCCAGAGACTGCAGACATGGTACAGGAGATGGCCAGAGACTGCAGACATACTACAAGAGATTGTCAGAGACTGCAGGCATACTACAGGAGATGGTCAGAGACTGCAGACATACTACAGGAGATGGTCAGAGACTGCGAACATGGTACAGAAGATGGACAGAGACTGCAGGCATACTACAGGAGATGGTCAGAGACTGCAGACATACTACAGGAGATGGTCAGAGACTCCGAACATGGTACAGGAGATGGCCAGAGACTGCAGGCATGGTACAGGAGATGGTCAGAGACTGCAGACATACTAAAGGAGATGGTCAAAGACTGCAGACATACTACAGGAGATGGCCAGAGACTGCAGACATACTACAGGAGATGGTCACAGAGACTTCAGACATACTATAGGAGATGGTTAGAAACTGCAGACATGATACAAAAGATGGTCAGACACTGCAGAAATACTACAGGAGATGGCCAGAGACTGCAGACTTACTACAGGAGATGGTCAGAGACTGCAGACATACTACAGGAGAAGGTCAGAGACTGCAAACATGGTACAGGAGATGGTCCGAGACTGCAAACATGGTACAGGAGATGGTCAGAGACTGCAGACATGCTACAGGAAATGGCAAGAGACTGCAGCCATACTACAGGAGATGGCCAGAGACTGCAGACATACTACAGGAGATGGTCAGAGACTGCAGACATGGTACAGGAGATGGTCAGAGACTGCGACATAGTACAGGAGATGGTCAGAGACTGCAGACATACTACAGGAGATGGTCAGAGATTGCAGACATGATACAGGGATGATCAGAGACTGCAGACATACTACAGGAGATGAGCAGAGACTGCAGACATACTGCAGGAGATGGTCAGAGACTGCAGACATACTACAAGAGATGGTTAGAGACTGCAGACATGGTACAGGAGATGGCGAGAGCCTGCAGATATGGTACAGGAGATGGTCAGAGACTGCTGACATAGTACAGGAGAGGGTCAGAGACTTCAGACATACTATAGGAGATGGTCTGAGACTGCAGACATACTACAGGAGATGGTCAGAGACTGCAGGCATGATACAAAAGATGGTCAGAGACTGCAGGCATACTACAGGAGATGGTCAGAGACTGCACACATGATACAGGAGATGGTCAAAGACTGCAGACATACTAAGGGAGATGGTTAGACTGCAGACATGATACAGGAGATGGTTAGAGACTGCAGACATACTACAGGAGATGGTCAGAGATTGCAGGCATGATACAAAAGAATGTCAGAGACTGCAGACATACTACGGGAGACAGTCAGAGACTGCAGACATGATACAGGAGATGGTCAGAGACTACAGACATACTACAGGAGATGGTCAGACTGCAGACATGATACAGGAGATGGTCAGAGATTGCAGACATGATACGGGGATGGTCAGAGACTGCAGACATGCTACAGGAGATGATCAGAGTCTGCAGACATACTACAGGAGATGAGCAGAGACTGCAGACATACTACAGGAGATGGTCAGAGCCTGCAGACATACTACAGGAGATGGTCAGAGACTGCAGGCATGGTACAGCCTGCCAGTGCCCAGCAATTCCGCCTAACAGTGCCCAGCAATGCAGCCTGCCAGTGCCCAACAATGTAACCTGCCAGTGCCCATCAATGCAGCCTGCCAGTGCCCATCAAAGTCACCTACCAGTGCCTAGCAATACAGCCTACCAGTGCCCAACAATGCAACCTGCCAGTGCCCAGCAATGCAGCCTGCCAGTTGCCAGTGCCCAGCAATGCAACCGGCCAGTGCCCAGCAATTCCACCTACCAGTGCCCAGCAATGCAGCCTGCCAGTGCCTATCAAAACTGCCTACCAGTGCTCAGCAATGCCACTTACCAGCGCCCAGCAAGGCTATCTACTAGTGCCCATCAATGCCGCCTACCAGTGCCCATCAATGCAGCCTACCAGTGCCCAGCAATGCCGCTTACCAGTGCCCATCAATGCTGCCTACCAGTGCCCATCAATGCCACCTACCAGTGCCCATCAATGCTGCCTACCAGTGCTCATTAATGCCACCCACCAGTGCCCATCAATGCTGCCCACCAGTGCCCAGCAATGCAGCCTGCCACTGCCCATCAATGCCACCTGCCAGTGCCCAGCAATGCCACCTACCGGTGCCCAGCAATACCACCTACCAGTGTCCATCAATGCTGCCTACCAGTGCCCATCAATGCCACCTACCAGTGCTCAGCAATGCACCCTGCCAGTGCCCATCATGCCGCCTACCAGTGCTCAGCAATGCAGCCTGCCAATGCCCATCAATGCTGCCTGCCAGTGCCCTACAACGCAGCCTGCCAATGCCCATCAATGCCTCCTATCAGTGCTCAGCAATGCCGCCTACCAGTGCCCAGCAATGCAGCCTGCCAGTGCCCAACAATGCAATCTGCCAGTGCCCAGCAATGCAGCCTACCAGTGCCCAGCAATTCCGCCTACCAGCGCCCAGCAATGCAGTCTGCCAGTGCCCATCAAAGCCACCTACCAGCGCTCAGCAATGCCACCTACCAGTGCCCAGCAATGCTGTCTACTAGTGCACATCAATGCCGCCTAACAGTTCACATCAATGCAGCCTACCAGTGCCCAGTAATGCCGCCTACCAGTGTCCATCAATGCCGCCTACCAGTGCCCATCAATGCAGCCTATCAGTGCCCATCAATGCTGCCTACCAGTGCCCAGCAATACAGCCTGCCAGTGCCCAACAATGCAACCTGCCAGTGCCCAGCAATGCAGCCTGCCAGTTGCCAGTGCCCAGCAATGCAACCTGCCAGTGCCCAGCAATTCTGCCTACCAGTGCCCAGCAATGCAGCCTGCCAGTGCCCATCAATGCTGCCTACCAATGCCCATCAATGCCACCTACCAGTGCTCAGCAATGCAGCCTATCAGTGCCCATCAATGCTGCCTACCAGTGCCCAGCAATGCAGCCTGCCAGTTGCCAGTGCCCAGCAATGCAACCTGCCAGTGACCAGCAATTCTGCCTACCAGTGCTCAGCAATGCAGCCTGCCAGTGCCCATCAATGCTGCCTACCAATGCCCATCAAAACTGCCTACCAGTGCTCAGCAATGCCGTCTACCAGTGCCCAGCAATGCTATCTACTAGTGCCCATCAATGCCGCCTACCAGTGCCCATCAATGCAGCCTACCAGTGCCCAGCAATGCTGCTTACCAGTGCCCATCAATGCTACCTACCAGTGCCCAGCAATGCCACCTAGCAGTGCCCAGCAATGCCGCCTGCCAGTGCTCATCAATGCCACCCGCCAGTGCCCAGCAATGCAGCCTGCCAGTGCCCATCAATGCCACCCGCCAGTGTCCAGCAATGCAACCTGCCACTGCCCATCAATGCCACCTGCCAGTGCCCAGCAATGCCACCTACCGGTGACCAGCAATACCACCTACCAGTGCCCATCAATGCTGCCTACCAATGCCCATCAATGCCACCTACCAGTGCTCAGCAATGCACCCTGCCAGTGCCCATCATGCCATCTACCAGTGCTCAGCAATGCAGCCTGCCAATGCCCATCAATGCTGCCTGCCAGTGCCCTGCAACGCAGCCTGCCAATTCCCATCAATGCCGCCTATCAGTGCTTAGCAATGCCACCTACCAGTGCCCAACAATGCAGCCTGCCAGTGCCCATCATGCCAACTACAAGTGCCCAGCAATGCAGCCTACCAGTGCCCATGAATGCTGCCTACCAGTGCCCAATAATGCAGCCTGCCAGTGCCCATCAATGCCACCTACCAGTGCCCAGCAATGCAACCTGCCAGTGCCCATCATGCCGCCTACCAGTGCCCAGCAATGCAGCCTGCCAATGCCCATCAATGCCACTTACCAGTGCTCGCTCAGCAATGCTGCCTACCAATGCACACAGGAATGGATCGCACACAGTGACAGCTGCTATCTCCGGAAGTGTCACGGAGCTTTTCTGTAAATGTGAATTGTTCCGCGGTTCCGCCTCCTATGATAGATGTCACACTGATTCAATACTGGGAGTGTGACATCTATCATAGGAGCCTCCACTTTAGGAGGCAGGATTTAAATACAGCACCACTGAACAATTCACAACAAAGCTCTGTGACACTTACGGAGACAGCCGCTGGAGAGAAGAGGAGGGAGGGAGGAGGGAGGGAGAGGAGGGCTCTTCGGCGACCCCACCTCTGTGGCGCCTGGATGCGGTACACCCCGCGCACCTGCCCAGGATCAGCCCTGACAGAGAGGCAAAGGCAACTGCCAGTTAGGTATCTGCAGAAACCCCGGCATAATTTGCAGGATAACTGTAGTGCTTGCTCTGGCTGTGTGGTATCATCAGAAAGTGGACTGGTATATCCAATTGTTGGCAGAATTTGTGCATCAGTGAGTATATACCTCGTCTTTGAAAATGTATGTGTAACTTCCACAGAATTTGATTGTTGTGTTTTATTGTCTAAGGAAAATATAAAGTTTAACGTTAGTTAAGTTAATGACCACACATGTTAGATTATAGAAAAAAGATTTATTTTCCATAAAAAAAATTTAAATATGCAAGGAATGTCTTTCATGAGCATACATGAACCTAAATGAATGTTGGCATACATGTGTATACCTTATGTTCTATTACAAAATTTTTTGACATAATGGAAACTATAAAACTTTTACATAAACAGAGACAAGTCCATAGATTTATTCTCAAACATCATCTTCATGTTTTTTTTTTTTAATTTTAAGAAACAGTTAAACTTTGAAACTGCTGCAGGGCCTCTAAGTATTGTAAGACAACACACAGCTTAGAACTATTGCAGTATTGTCCAAGTGAAGTTGGTGACCCACCCCCCGCCCCCTTAAAAAAAAAGAAAAAAAACCTTGAACCCAGGAAGTCATCCACTGTAAGTCTAGCAGTTGGTATGTATTGAGGCACCATGCTTTAAAATGAAACAACATTTTTTTTTTTTTTTAATATTGATGTTAACTGTATAAATAGCCCCACATTGTTGCAGTTTGCATGCACTCTGGCATCATGCTTTAGAATTGAAAATATATATATATCTTTTTCTTTTTAATTGTGATGGCATTAATTAAAGTTTAACTGAAGAAAATAATCTGCTTTAGTTTTGGACAGAGTGAAGATGGATTAGGACACCTGTCAAGTTTTAATCCTGTTTGTGTCCCCATTAGGGAAATTCACCTTCACTAATTGTCCTGTTTACTGTTATAGAGGGGACATTCTGGTGACCTACGGATTCCCCAAGGAATTCCCTCAATTTGCAGGGTTTGATGTCTCACTTCTACTTTTTGGCAATGAGAGGAAGTGAAAGGAAATTCCCCACAATAGGACACAGATGTCCAAAAATAAATGACAGGTGTTATAACTGTGCCTTACCCTATCCAATGTGAAAAAAAGTTCACTGAAAAGACATTAAGGAATGTGCTTTAGCAAAGCTATGCAACCTATTAAAAAACACTTTTTTTTTAAATTAAAAAATAAAATTTGTGCCAGAAATGTACAACAGTTCAAATATTGTAAACTTTCAAAAATAAATGTTTACATCAAACTATTGACAACCATCTTTTTTAATGTAATGAAAACAACTGATCAGTGGAAGAAGAATCAGGCGTTCCCTTAACATATAATGGCCTGTTAACCAACTGCCTAAGCAATTCAATTTTTTGTTGGAGATATTCAGCTGTTTTTAAAATGTAAATGTAGCATTTGTCTGTGCTGTATCTGTGCTTCATGAAATCGCTCAATCTGTTCTTGATCAACGCAAATTGTTCTCTGTTGAGATTACGTATTCTACATATGGTATATGCCTACTGTTTGATGCTGTGTTTGGAGCTAGCACGTTGACATTCACATCAAGTGCACTTGATGGTATAGCTCCCTCAGTTGCTTGGGTAGTTGCTGTTGATGACCACTGACTACTAGCCTCATTGCTCAATATGGTATTGCTGACTGTTGATTGTAATATGACATCATCTGTTTCACTTGGAGTCGTATCTTGTGCGTTGTCAGGTTCGGAGAAGAGCATGAGGCTACCTATTTATTTATTGTTATCTGCAATAAAAAATAAAAAGTTGGTTTTAAGTCCTAAATGTTTTTTTACACATTTATTACAACATTTACATCTTTCTTTGTCAAGTGTAAATTTATCAAATAAATTGTCTATACTTACCTTTGTCGATAAGAGATCCTGCTGTGTTTGTCTGCTGTCTTTGCTCAACTAAAACTTTAAACAGTTATTCGACGAGTATACCAAAATACATTTAATTTGCTTACCTTTTCTGGCTTGTAAGGTATCAAAACGTTTCCTTCAATCCAACTACAGTCTCCTCATGCATATAGGGCATAAGCATTTGCTCATAATCCAGCACATGAACTTTTTTCCAGTTTTTCCACCACCAGTTTTTTTTCTAGGAAAGAATGTATACTGTAAGTGCTTCTGCAGGCTTCATAATGCACTCTCTGCAGTAAGGTTTGCAAACATTATCAACCCTCAACCTCCTATCACACCCCCACCAGCAAATACTTATCTGAGTCTGAGGTAAATCCAGCACTGTGTATGACATTCTCCTCTCTCCCTGTTGGCTGTGCAGCTGGTGACACCCCAGCTGGTGTTAGTCAAATACTATAGCTAGGAGCTAGGACTGGGCCTGAATATGGATAGGGCTTGAGTAGACAATGCAAACAATGCATGAAGATTCTAACTACAGTAAATTTAATTACACCATCACATTTAATGGTTCTTGGATGGATGATGTTATAACCACTACATTGCTAAACCCACTTTTTTAAATTGGAGTCAGTAAAGCCCTAAATTAACAAAGCCTATAGCAAAACTCTCTGTTGCCCTCTACGAGTTAAGTCTGTCCAGCAAAAGGAGAGAGTAATGTGTCAAGAGAAAAAAAAGGCTGTATCAGTACTGGCAATGTGGATGTTCTGCAATCCTCTATGACTTTCCACAGCTACACTTAGAAATCTTGATAAATAGATATAAAACCATTGCAGGTATTTTTTTATTAACTCCAGAGCTCAGCAAGTTATATATCTCCTAATAATTGGTCTTTACTCCTGCCAGTGTCCTTAGGCTTATGATTCACTTTCTAGGCATAAAGCATCAAATCCAGTTTATTGTGAGTAAAAACCACACAAACCTATTATCCAACAGAAGTAGCAGAACTTGGGCATTCACAATTAAAATGCCACTTTATGTAGGAGAAATTTAAATGGAAAATGAAAGTATGCCTAAAGGCAATGCTTTTTTTTTGTTTTAATTTGAACAGAATGGGGAGGGATTGGAAGATTTGTCAGGTTTTTTATTGCTGTCTGTGCCCCATTAGTGGGATTTAGCATCTCTATTTGTCCTGTTTACATTATCATTGAAAACGAAAGTAAAAGAAAATACCAAATTTTGGGTTGTCCCCAGAAAAGTATTAGGAAGGAAATCTTCCAAGGGGGACATTAGTTCTGGTGACCCTGGTGACAACCATGGATTCCCTCATTTTAAAAGGATTTCTTCTCACTTCTTGTTTTGGCTATGGAGCAGATAGTGAAGGTAAAGCTCCAAAATGGGACACAAATATTAAAAAAATTACGAGGGTTAAAAATGTTTTCACTTCAGTTCGCAGCCAAAACATGCATACCTGGGGTGTGGAAAAAATCACAACTCTTACAGTTGTTCAATGGTTGACCAGAGTGACTGCAATACAACACATAAAAAATCTGTCTTTATTCCTCCAGAACCAAGGCAATTAATTTAAGAAAAAATGGTATCAATGGTATACACGACTTCTGTGACATATAAAGACCTATTAGCTAGTCAATTAACCCAGCCAATTCATAGGAGTTTTCCCTCTGCTATTGGTAATCTGTGTGGAGGCAACTGGGGGTTGATAGGCCGAAAGGGCCCCCACTCTATTTTTACCCGTCTATTTTTCCCCATACATTTCCTCCCATTCACTCTCCCTGTCCCTTCCCTCTATTCCCCACCTCCCTGATTGCTGACCCTAGCAGTATAGTGCGGTTACTCATCTGTCATGCCAAAAAACAGTACTGTGTATCTCTGTACTGTTTTTTGGTAACTATTGCTCTGTGCCCAGGCATTATGTGGTATTCTGTGATACTGAAAAAAAAAAAAAAAAAGAATTTACAAAAATAAAATAAGCCTCGGTGCATAAGGGAAGCATAACATAAGCACTGAATAGTTTGGTTTTTCATGCAAGTATCGCAGATCACCCCATTACCCCATATCTGTTATCTAGTGATTCAGGAACACACATGCTAGAGAAGCAGGAACTCAGAGCCATCAATTAAATTCAAATCTGCCCTACAAGGATTGGTGTGATATGTCATGCAAGAAACACAGCGCAGGGTATTATATTTAAACAGGATTTTTAGGAAGTACACCCCTTCTGACCTTCCAACTAACCCCCTCTGGAGGTGTGTATGATTATTCTATGGGAATTACAAGGAAATCAGATCAAGACTAATTGATTGAGCTTACTGCCTTAAGCATAGTTGGTGATGATTATAGGATATTAATAACAGCTTATTAAATGTTTCCTTAATAATGACACCCTTACTTATCTCCCTGAATTGTTCTTTTAAGCATGAGTTGTCCTATCTACAGTCATTCTCCATGATTTCGGCCAAGGTTCCTCAAAGTAAACAATTGGAACAGCCATACTAAAGCCTAGTGCACACGAAAAAAAAAAAACTGACGGCTCAAGTCTGAGCCGCTGTACTAATAATCCGATGAAAAGCAATTAACTATTGTGTTCTGACAGGGGGACCACCCCCCTGCCAGAACATTCTGGTCAGCGCTCTCAGCCATTGGCTGAGAGCACTAATATGGAGCCGGTCAGCTGCTGGTTTCTGGCGGACCGGCTGCCATACACACGGGACGGTTTTTATTGAAGCGGCTGATTTCACTCGGCATTCGGCCCATGTGTACTAGGCTTTAGAGTGTGTAATTCAAACATACCTCCTCTGTATTCTGCTTTGTAGAGCCTTAGTGCCAGTAAGCAATTACAACAAGCAAAGAATCAGGAACATGGTAGAGAGAAACTTAGCCAAAATAACTATATACAATACAAAATAATATGTTACTGTCCTTTCCCATTTCATGCACACATTTTATGCAATAGAGAATATGAAGAATACAAATGATATAACTAGAAATCTAATCTCCAAGAAACTCAGTTTAGTCCCCTGTACACCCAAAAAGTAACCAGGTGAACAAAAATTCCTCTTTTTGTAGGACTTTTTAACAGCAACCAAAATATACCACCAAATGGTTTTATATAAAAAGTATACATTTTTATTTATCACATTTTAAAAAATACCTCCATGAGGCTCAAACATGTTTAAATGAATAAGCATGAATTTAAGGACATTACTACATTGTAGCACATATTGATTCAACGATGGTGATGCCCAATACCATATAACACTGCACAAGAAGGTTTCAATGGCAGTTTGACTAAGAAAGAGAACATTCAACGTGTTTCGAAAATATCTTCATCAGGGATATATATATCGCCACCCTAAAAAGTAGAAAAAGCTACCAATAAATTGAATTCACATCAGTTATCATCGCCATCATCCTACAACATTGATGATATACTTACATACAATTCTAATGTGCCAGTGCCTAAGAGTGTGTCCAGAAATCATGGACCGGAATCACTGCGGACGCCATCTCGGAAATTCCGCTGACACACATAAAGTTTGCTGAGATCTGCCCAAAGACTAGCAGATCCATGGGATGCTTCAAAGCCAGACTGGGCATCAGCAGGGGACAATCCCCATCCGGGTGTCCCCAAACAGAGAAAAACACCCTCCAGACACCAAACGGTCCCCGAAACAGCCCAATGCAAACACCCCCCCCCTCCACACCCTAAGAGATGGGGCTACGTGTACATTATTAGGGATGTCTGTCCTAAAAAAGAGGATAAATGCAGTAAGCACTCAAAGGCATCAACATTACAATGATAAATGCACATATTAAAGCAAAATGTGTAGAGTACAAATAACCTGACCAATTTCTGTATTTAAAAATGCCAATGTTATAACATTGATTAATGAATCTATATTGTTGATTAGATTAACCCTATGATTCCTACCTAGTTGGAAAACTATCTCCTGGTTGGTAATTAAATTAATTGGTCTTGTCAGCTAAAACAACCCAAGAAAGGTCTAAAGCTTTCATTTTCATTCAAACCTGGAGGAACGGTAGCTTTAAGACGATTAATCCAGCACAATTTGTGCTGTAGTAGGTTTTTGTTCCAGTCACCCCCCTCCTCCATTGTAGGATGTGTAGTCTATCCAATGCTGTAAATGTCCCTTTTGGGTTTTTGTAGTTATGTGTTTTTGCCACATGTCTCCCCACAAGAAGATACAAATTGCCTATTTGCATATTGTGTATATGTTTAGCCATTCTCTTCCAAAAATAGCTTTGTTTCTCCCACATACTATGAGCCACACTCTCACAATAATAAATAAACAATGCCCCTGGTGTTACAATTAGCAAAGTGCTTGGGCAGCTCATCATTGGGTAGTGTGCACTGTTTTTGTTTATTTACAATAGGTGCAGCTCCCCACAAAGAAAAGTACCTAAATCTCGACCTGGGTCTTTAATTTTCTCACCTTTGTATTCACTTTGAAACAATCTATCTTTTATTGAGGTAGTCCTTTTGAATGTTATAGAGGGTGTGGGGGTTACCAATTTTCCAATTTTCGGACCTCTGTTACTGGCCAATGACGTCCTCCCAGAATTGTGCACCCTGTGCACCCCCTGGGGCGCACACATGGCGCTGTCCGTGCACGATGGGTTCACGGGACCCGGCGGGCCATGGATCGCACTAAAGGGCCAATGACAGTGGCCCTTTACCAAGTGATCACTCCGTCCAATGACAGAGCGATTAGTGTTAACAAACCAGCATCATGTCCGGATCTCTCCGCTGCTCACACAGATAGCATGAGCAGCCGAGGGAGCAGGTGCACCGTGAGGCTGCAAAAGGTATTCTCCCTGTGCCTGCCCAAATCCATGCTCCAATTTGTGCCCAATAGTGCCTCATTCCGTGCCCATAAGTGCCCCGATCTGTGGCAAATCAGTGCCTATCAGTGCCCAGCAGTGCCCCAATCTGTGCTCAGCAGTGCTCCTGTCAGTGCCCAGCAGTGCTCTAATCAGTACCCAGCAGTGCCTCTATCAGTGCCCAGCAGTTGCATATCAGTCCCCAGCAGTGCCATATCAGTGCCCAGCAGTGCCCCAATCCATGCCATATCAGTGCCCCCCCAGCTGTGCCATATCAGTGCTCAGCGGTGCCATATCAGGGCCCCAATCCATGCCTTATCAGTGCCCTAATCTGAGCCATATCAGTGCCCAGTAGTACCATATCAGTGCCCAGCAGTGCCATATCAATTTATGTTCTTAGAATGCCTGACGGTGCTCCCTACATGTGGCCAGGCTGTGTAAAAGTCTCTCACATATGATATCGCCATACTCAGGAGGAGTAGTAGAATGTATTTTGGGGTGTAACTTGTGGTATGAATATGCCAAGTGAGAGAAATAACTCGTTAATATGACATTCACTGTATACAATTGTGTTGCTAGCTGTGATTGGTCACAGTGATCACATGGTACAGACAGGGCCAATCACATCCCATCTAATCACAACAAAACAACCTGAACGTATCAGTTTCATTCAGTAAAATGCTTGCTTAGAGCAATGAAATTCACTGCTATGAGCTCATTGTGAATTGTGGGAAAAAATTACGTGAAAAAACTCGCCATGCCTCTTACTAAATACTTTGGAATGTCTACTTTCCAAAAAGAAGATGAAGTCCTGAATAGAGTTGAGCGAACACCTGGATGTTCGGAGGGTCCGAACGAACTTTGGAAAAAAGTCTGGGTTCGGCACCGAACGTTGCCCGAACGTTATCCCGTACCCCGAACCCTATTGAAGTCAATGGGGACCCGAACTTTTAGGCACAAAAATGGCTGTAACAAAGTCCTGGCAAGTGCTAGAGGGCTGCAAAATGAAGTAAAATGGGGGTAAGAGTAGGGCAATTGCCCTACAAAAAAATGGGGAAAGGGAAAATAAATTAAAATCAAATTTAAAAAAATGCGAAGGGGGGGTGGATGTGGAGTAGGAGCCTAGAGGTTGACTAGGCCGTGACCGTGGCAGTGTAGGTGGAAATGATAAAATATAGAAAAATCCGCGCTCATACACAGAATAAAGTTGTGGTAATATTACAATAAGAAGCTGCTATACATGTCAACACTACACCTGGATGAAAAAAACATCAAAATAGCCAATAAGGCTATGAACAGAGGAAGCATCAAACAACCAAAATATACACTATTGTGGAATAACATTCACAGTCCATGAGCAGAGGAACAGAAGTAGAAAAAGGTCCCCACTCCCGTGCAGGAAACAAAGGCACTCCTGTGTCACACTTCACCATCCAAGCTGTGCCCTTACCATAAGGTGTGTGACCCCCTACAAAGAGCGGTCATTGCACGCTTGATTACAAATAGGATGCCTCCAAGGATTCCTCCCAGCACTCAGAAAAGTTTTCTCCACTTAAGCCAGTGTACCATATACCAGATACTGGAGAGGAAATCCTGGGACAAACAGCCTTCCCTTCACAACAGCAAAGATTGGGAACAAAAGCTGATATATGGCACACTGGCTTAAGTGGAGAAAACTTTTCTGAGTGCTGGGAGGAATCCTTGGAGGCATCCTATTTGTAATCAAGCGTGCAATGACCGCTCTTTGTAGGGGGTCACACACCTTATGGTAAGGGCACAGCTTGGATGGTGAAGTGTGACACAGGAGTGCCTTTGTTTCCTGCACGGGAGTGGGGACCTTTTTCTACTTCTGTTCCTCTGCTCATGGACTGTGAATGTTATTCCACAACAGTGTATATTTTGGTTGTTTGATGCTTCCTCTGTTCATGGACTATGAATGATATTCCACAGCGCTGTACTTATTGGCTATTTTAGTGTAGGTGGAAATGGCGGTGGTCAAGGAGGAGGAGGAGGTAGCCAACACTTTTTTTTATTTTTTGTTTGTTTATAATTGGGGTAGCCCCCAAAATATTGAGGCCTATTCAAAAAAACAAGTATACGAATGGCTGTGTGAGTCCGCTCTAAATGTTTATTCTGCACAAGGTTCAGACAAGTCTTGTGGGATCCATGCCTGGTTCATTTTAATAAAGGTTAGCTTGTCCACGTTGGCTGTGGACAGGCGGCTGCGCTT
>BLSH010488517.1:17239-29190 GCA_018402905.1 Glandirana rugosa | reverse complement strand
AGGCACGCCAGGCACGTGAGGCCAACCGTCGACCTCTCACATACCAGGCCGCTACGCGGCGCTCCGAGGCGGGGAAGAAATCCGGCACAACCAAGGTAGAATTTTGTCCCTCTTAAATTCCCGTTTTCCTACCCTCCTCACGTTAGACTCACGTGCGGACGAGGAACCACCGAAAACGGGATACGATTGAATTTTTGTGTGACCGCCGTGATCCCTTCAGGGCTTATTTTTTTTTATATTTTGACCTATTGTAAGAAACTCAATATTATATACGATTTTCATATTATGATTTTAATATTCCCCACCACCCCCCCCAACATCTCCCGTTCAGATCCAGCTCTACATAATAGGTACACTATGTGCTGTAATATCCATACAATCCCACGGAACCTTATAATTTTAGTATTATACTTTTAGCATATATTATAACTCAAAGAATGTTATCCAGTTTTATATTTTTTTTTATTCGGGACTTCCCTAGTGCCGCCAGTGTGTTTTTAAGTTAGCATAGGGCAAAAGCCACCAAGGAGCAGGCGTGCACTCAGATTGCACTCCTCCCATCCTTTTGCCCTTAAATTCTCCCTGTTTTAAGATGGAACCAACACGGCCTAAAGAAGGGGCGGAGCCTCGCGGCGCATCGCCGGACCATACACTCTCCAGCTGCCAACCGGAGTGCACGGACCGCACGGATCTCTGACAAGTGGCCAGGAGGAGGAGACGCCGGGAGCCACCGACGCTTCCTTCCCACCACATTACCATCAGGCAGTCCCACTCCCACCGCAGCAGCACGTACCAAAAGACTTCCACACAGCCAGCAGTGGCTTACATTGCGATGCCCACCTGCACACTACCTTTCTGAGTAGTTTTTATATTGTTTTAATAAACAGTTTCTGTTCAACTACTGCACTTAGAGGCGCACCTTTTTGTTCTTGAAAAAGGATGGCGTGATCCCCTTATATCTCTCAATTTCAAGTGAACAAGGAAATAGTGTTGCCTCCCTAATACAAAACAAAACAAAATACCAAAGAACGGGCCCACAGGGATTTTAAGCAACACTACTTCCCAAAAAAGAGTGTTAATTGGTAAAAAATATAGTTTATTGAAAAAAGATTAAAAACTGTCTCACATAGAATAAGTGACCCCAAAGGTCACAAATACAGACTAATGAATAACATATACAATAGTGCATATACAGTGCCTTGCGAAAGTATTCGGCCCCCTTTGAACTTTGCGACCTTTTGCCACATTTCAGGCTTCAAACATAAAGATATAAAACTGTAATTTTTTGTGAAGAATCAACAACAAGTGGGACTCAATCATGAAGTGGAACGAAATTTATTGGATATTTCAAACTTTTTTAACAAATAAAAAACTGAAAAATTGGGCGTGCAAAATTATTCAGCCCCTTTACTTTCAGTGCAGCAAACTCTCTCCAGAAGTTCAGTGAGGATCTCTGAATGATCCAATGTTGACCTCAATGACTAATGATGATAAATAGAATCCACCTGTGTGTGATCAAATGTTCATATCATAGAAGCACCTTATAAACAACAGGTTAATATAACCTTATAAATTCTATAAAGTGCAAGCAGCGCTAAAATATAGGACATCAAAAACAAAGTCCAAAATGTCCATTCCAAATATATCCTCCAGGGACAGGATCCAGTCCCAAAATGGATTATCCACCACCACACCTCGTGAGCACACAGAGAGAGCGGGGGGGGGGGGAGAAAAGTACACCCCCCCTATATAAAACACTCACCAAAGACTGGTAAATCACGAGCCTTATAATCTCAAAGCCGAATACCCAACTTCAATAAATAGTCGTATCACATCCAATCTGAAGGTGTATGGGAGCCTGTGGATGTTATACTGCTGGAATCGACCTTAAGAAAAATTGCTCACATAGTGCATGATCCCATATCATTTATTGGATAAAAACTGACAAAAGATCCCCCCCTACAGATATACACTCACAGATGTTTAAGACAAAAAAAATCGCAGTTTGTATATATATAATGACCAGCCGATACAGAGCTCCGTCTCACCACTCTCACACAGCGGCATTCCCGGGTCCAGAGCTCTCCCAGCTGGCGCAGATTGACAGCCGTGTGGTCACGCCTGACGCGTTTCGTCATCACTTCGTCTGTGGGCGTGACCACACAGCACGGCGCCTCTGCTTTTACACCTGGCGGAGGCTGGTATGTTAACCCCCTCCGCCGGCAAACATAATTACATATTGGGTACATCAATGTATCGCAAAGGCAGACAGGCACACCCAAAGCCAATAGCTCTTATTTCCTGGCCCAAAATGGATATCACACCCCCTATTATCTGCCCAATGCTCTGGTTTATAAATGGACAAAAATTACCCATCCATAGCTCCCATACATATACCTATTCACAGACCCGCGACCTATCGCATGTGCGATCTTAAGTTAAATCGCATTACAGAGTCCTAATGTTTATTGGTGGTTTTCTATTACTAGAGGAATGCCTAGCAGGGTGTGCCCGAACTACCCATACATCAATGCCATAAATATAAACAAACATTTAGTCACATAGGGCTGAAGTATAATGCCCAAAACACATCATATAAAAATGTCATATACATATAAATCTTAGACAATAAAAATTGTATGATTATGTCTGTATAAACAATACTTATGAAGAGTAACACAGAACAGTACATAATTTAAACAACAATAAAATAAAAAATAAAAATTACATAAAATATGATAATGATAGAACTGAACTTCTGTAATTAATTTAGAAAAGCATCCAACTAATTGTATCGGTACCCACAAGATCCAATACCTCACAAAACATCAACCTCTATTAGAACCCTCCCAAAGCTCAACATATAATCCATAATGCAAATCGAAAGGATCCCAAAAAAAGGGGATAAATGTGAGGGAAAACAACCTCACTCTAACGAAGATTCATGAATTACTGTTAAAACAGTTTACGTCTAATTCGACGTTCAGCCCAGCCGGCTGGAGTGAGCCAGTGAGGTAAATCCATTTTCCCTCACATTTAGAAATCTCCCTCACTCTATTGGCCCCTCGCCAGTTGGCTGATAGTGTCTCTATTCCCCAAAACTTCAGGTTGGAGGGGTCCCTGCTATGCTTTTTTCGAAAATGGAGCGATAGGTTGTGATCCTTATACCCCGCTTTAATGTTGGTAATATGCTCGGATATTCTTTTGCTCAATTTCCTTTTTGTGCGGCCAATACATAGCAAATTACAAGGACATTGGATAGCATATACCACGTATCGAGAACTACAGGTTATAAAATCCTTAATAACATAGAAACATAGAAAAGTGACGGCAGAAAAAGACTGAGTAGTCCATCGAGTCTGCCCCTTTTTTTTAATTTTTTTTTATTTATTTTTACATTAACCTTGTTGTCTGACTATGGATTTATGTTTATCCCAAGCATGTTTGAAGCCATTTACTGTTGACTGTCTCACAACCTCTGTTGGTAGTTTATTCCAATCATCAACCACCCTTTCAGTAAAATAATACTTTCTAAGATTAGTTTTGAACTTCCCCCCAGTTAGTTTGAGGTCCCCGTGTTCTTGATTTTGGTTTCATATTGAAAAGACTGCCCTCCTGAACCTTATTCACCCCCTTGAGGTATTTAAAGGTTTCAATCATGTCTCCCCTCTCCCTTCTTTCCTCCAGACTGTACATATTAAGTTCCTGAAGTCGCTCTTGATATGTTTTATCCCCCAGACCTTTCACCATTTTTGTTACCCGTCTCTGAACTCATTCTATTTTATCAATATCTTTTTGTAAGTGAGGTCTCCAGAACTGGACACAGAATTCTAAGTGAGGTCTCACTAAAGATCTATATAGAGGAATCAGAACCTCCTTCCTCCTGCTGGTGATCCCTCTACTGATACATCTCAGAATTCTGTTTGCTTTTCCCACTGCCTGGTCACACTGTTTGCTCATTTTGCAATCATCTGAAATAAGCACCCCCAAATTTTTTTCTTCTGTAGTGCTGGCTAACACTGTACCCCCAATGCTGTACTCTCTAAGGGGATTCCTTTTCCCTAGATGCATTATTTTACATTTATAAATATTGAACTGCAGTCTCCACTGCTTTGACCAATCTTCCAGCAATGCCAAATCATGTTCCATGTTACAGACCCCTCCAGGGATATCAACCCTACTACACACCTTTGTATCATCAGCAAAGAGACATACATTGCCCAGCAAACCTTTAGTTATATCACTTACATATAGGTTGAATAGAACAGGACCCAGTACAGAGCCTTGTGGTACCCCACTAGTGACTGGTCTCTGTTCTGAGTGAACCCCGTTTACAACCACACTCTGGGATCTATCCTTTAGCCAACTGCAGATCCACTGAACCACCCAAGGGTTAAGTCCCAGCTTGTACAACTTTTGTATCAGATCGTTATGTGGAACCGTATCAAATGCCTTGCTGAAATCAAGATATGCTATGTCCACAGCACCACCCTGGTCCAAAACACTGGTAATATAGTCAAACAATTCAATTAGGTTTGTCTGGCACGATCTGCCCTCAGTAAAGCCATGTTGCTTTGGGTAACAAAACTTTTTCCATTACACCCAGACCTAAATGAGGTAAAGTTTCGCAGATGTGTCTGTACCTGTCTACATGAGACACATCTACGGCAAGCAAAAAAACCGGATGTGTCCCAGAACATAGTTAGAGGTCTAGGTGGATCTATAACCTTTTTAACGATCTTATCTGCAAATGTAGGGGCTTTCTTATAAACAAATCTCGGTGTCTCTGGTATATTATCCTTTAGGGTCCGGTCCAGGGCCAGAATGGGCCAATATTTTTTAAAAATAGCCTCTACCTCACGATACTGCATGTGGTAGCTACTAATAAACGCCCATTCCTGCTTATTATCCACAACACGTTCCCGTTCCTCTAAGATGGCTTCCCTAGGAATAGCCTGGACCGACTCCATTGCTAGATGTAGGTCACTTTCCTTGTAACCTTTCTCCAAAAAGCGTGAGGTTACCACCTCAGCCTGTGTGGTGAAATCACTATCCAGAGTGCAGTTCCTTCGTACTCGCATGAGCTGACCCTTAGGGATGTTCCTCAGCCACACCGGATGGTGACCGCTCTGGATTGCCAAATAGCTGTTCCTGTCGGTGGGCTTGAAGAACACCCTAGTGGACAGCTCATTATTCTTACATGACACTGTCAAGTCCAAGTAGTTAACTTGTTCCCTGCTCCATACCGATTCCAACTTAATATTTTTTGTGTTATTATTCAGCTTCTGAAGAAACTGGTTCAGGGTGGTCTCACTACCCGCCCAAATGAAGAACAGGTCATCTATATAGCGCTTATAGAAGATCAACTCCTTGATCTCTATCGCATAGATGGTCCTGTCCTCCCATTCGCTCATGAAGAGATTGGCAAGGCTGGGCGCAAATTTAGCGCCCATAGCCACGCCTCTCTTCTTCTGAGCGAAATAGGAGCCCCCATACCAGAAATAATTATGGGTCAGACAAAAGTCTAACACCATACCCAAAAATCTCTTTTGTTCGTGGGGAAGGTCCTCACGCTTGCTTAAGGCCCAGTTCAAGGCCAATGCTGCTTCTTCATGTGATATAATAGTATATAATGACGAGACGTCAGCAGTCACTAAGATCAATTCATGCTGGTCAGTGATTTGAACGTTCCTCAAAAGATTAATAAACTCTTTGGTATCTCTGAGGTAAGACTTAGTGGATATAACACTATCTTGCAAGAATTTATCTAGATACTCCCCGGCCCTGGAAGTAACCGAACCTATGCTATTAGCAATAGGTCGTCCCGGGGGCCCGGTGGTATCCTTATGGACCTTGGGCAAAGTATAAATCGTTGGAGTCCTATTAAAGCTAGGGTATAGATAATGTTTCTCTTTTTTGTTTAACACCCTCATAGAATACCCATGCTCTACAAGTCTATTTAAATCCTCCCGGTACTTAGTTGTAGGGTCCGCGGGCAGTTTTACATAAGTCTCACTATCTGACAACATGTCTGTAAGCTGGGTGTGGTAAAATTCTTTAGTGAGGATAACGACCCCACCACCCTTATCGGCGGGGCGTATCACCACTTCCCTCCGATTTTCTAGGGATCTTATCCCTTCCACTATATAGTGGGGATTCAAATTTTTTTGGGGAGTTATCGCCTCAAGATCCTTTAGGACCAGTCTTTTAAAGGTCTCCACATAGTGGTTAGAGGGCAGGGAAGGGTTGAAAAGGGACTTATTATTTAGTCCACTATCCACCCCTACCTGCCTTTCCACAACCCTACCTACATCTGTCCCCTTTGCACCGAGGAAATATTTTTTAAGATTAATTTTCCTCACATACTTGTGGATATCCATATATACTGAGAATTTATTGATTGGCCTTTTCAATGCACATTTTAGCCCTGCATTCAATATATTGGTCTCCTTTTTTGATAGTTCTATCTATTATATTGGCTGCTATGGATGCTTTATTGTTTCTTTCAAACAGACGGGTAAATCTAGATGAAATTTTTTCCTCACCACTTGAGGGTGAGGGAGAGGATGATATTAACCCATTGTTGACCACCTTAGGGTATGCTTTAGACAAGCAGGTACGAACTTGGTGGGATATCTGTACATTTGAACAGTACTTAAAGCACAATATCATCATGAGGAGCTTGCGTTGGGACGTGTGCCCTCAGGATGGTTTAGATGAGGATGTATATAACACAGAATGGGAACAATTTTTTAATGGCGTGGGTTTTAAATGACAGGAATTAGTTTTAAAGAGAAAAAGGATTAAAATGAAAAAGCTGGAAGTAAAGATAGCTGAACTGAAAAATAAATTGGAAGTATTCAAAGATAGGCCGTCGGTAGTTTCTTTTAATACGGATATTAAAAAGAATTTAGAAAAAACAGATAAAGATGTCCAGAAGAAAAAGATAAAGAAATTCCACCGGGACATGCAGGATTTTAAAAATAAGACTGTTTATACTTGGCAGGTACAAAAAAATGCTATGGAGGGAAATGGTAATAATATGAGTGTGGCACTCCCTAGGGCACCGAAGTTGGGACCAGGTGATAAGCCAAAGACTCCCAACCAGCGGAGAGGAATAGGAGGCCGTAATCACGGGGGTAATACTCACACCCCAATGAGAAACATTAATGCTGATAATAAACCGACACTGAGACAGGATTACAACGTTAGTGGACATTTCAGGGATGGACAGGGAGATGGGTCATACAGGCCATATCGTCCTCCCAATGCCTACTATGATAAATCCAGCATGAGCTCATACAATGTCCCGGTGGTTAATAGGTATGAGCCCCTTGGGGATCAGGCATACTTGCAAAGTCCTAGAAGAGAATGTTCTTTTTTAGGGAGGGGGAGGGGCAGGGGGAGGAGGGCCAGGGGGAGAGGAATGAGGAGAGACTCACCCCCTCGCCGTCCTCACCCAGCACCTTACCCCCAACATTACCCGCAACAAGATTGGGGGGGTTGGTACCCACCAGTTCGGCAGGAACCCCGGTTTATGGGGAACCACAGCACCAGGAGAGAAGGAGGGGATGCAGAGCTGGTAGGAGGGTTCAACAAAAAAAGGAGAAGAGCGAGCGATTAAAAGGGGGCATTTACAATCTAGCCCAGATAGAACTATCAAAAAAGGAGACCAATATATTGAATGCAGGGCTAAAATCTGCATTGAAAAGGCCAATCAATAAATTCTCAGTATATATGGATATCCACAAGTATGTGAGAAAAATTAATCTTAAAAAATATTTCCTCGGTGCAAAGGGGACAGATGTAGGTAGGGTTGTGGAAAGGTAGGTAGGGGTGGATAGTGGACTACATAATAAGTCCCTTTTCAACCCTTCCCTGCCCTCTAACCACTATGTGGAGACCTTTAAAAGACTGGTCCTAAAGGATCTTGAGGCGATAACTGCCCAAAAAAATTTGAATCCCCACTATATAGTGGAAGGGATAAGATCCCTAGAAAATCGGAGGGAAGTGGTGATACGCCCCGCCGATAAGGGTGGTGGGGTCGTTATCCTCACTAAAGAATTTTACCACACCCAGCTTACAGACATGTTGTCAGATAGTGAGACTTATGTAAAACTGCCCGCGGACCCTACAACTAAGTACCGGGAGGATTTAAATAGACTTGTAGAGCATGGGTATTCTATGAGGGTGTTAAACAAAAAAGAGAAACATTATCTATACCCTAGCTTTAATAGGACTCCAACGATTTATACTTTGCCCAAGGTCCATAAGGATACCTCCCGGCCCCCGGGATGACTTATTGTTAATAGCATAGGTTCGGTTACTTCCAGGGCCGGGGAGTATCTAGATAAATTCTTGCAAGATAGTGTTATATCCACTAAGTCTTACCTCAGAGATACCAAAGAGTTTATTAATCTTTTGAGGAACGTTCAAATCACTGACCAGCATGAATTGATCTTAGTGACTGCTGACGTCTCGTCATTATATACTATTATATCACATGAAGACGCAGCCTTGGCCTTGAACTGGGCCTTAAGCAAGCGTGAGGACCTTCCCCACGAACAAAAGAGATTTTTGGGTATGGTGTTAGACTTTTGTCTGACCCATAATTATTTCTGGTATGGGGGCTCCTATTTCGCTCAGAAGAAGAGAGGCGTGGCTATGGGCGCTAAATTTGCGCCCAGCCTCGCCAATCTCTTCATGAGCAAATGGGAGGACAGGACCATCTATGCGATAGAGATCAAGGAGTTGATCTTCTATAAGCGCTATATAGATGACCTGTTCTTCATTTGGGCGGGTAGTGAGACCACCCTGAACCAGTTTCTTCAGAAGCTGAATAATAACACAAAAAATATTAAGTTGGAATCGGTATGGAGCAGGGAACAAGTTAACTACTTGGACTTGACAGTGTCATGTAAGAATAATGAGCTGTCCACTAGGGTGTTCTTCAAGCACACCGACAGGAACAGCTATTTGGCAATCCAGAGCGGTCACCATCCGGTGTGGCTGAGGAACATCCCTAAGGGTCAGCTCATGCGAGTACGAAGGAACTGCACTCTGGATAGTGATTTCGCCAAACAGGCTGAGGTGGTAACCTCACGCTTTTTGGAGAAAGGTTACAAGGAAAGTGACCTACATCTAGCAATGGAGTCGGTCCAGGCTATTCCTAGGGAAGCCATCTTAGAGGAACGGGAACGTGTTGTGGATAATAAGCAGGAATGGGCGTTTATTAGTAGCTACCACATGCAGTATCGTGAGGTAGAGGCTATTTTTAAAAAATATTGGCCCATTCTGGCCCTGGACCGGACCCTAAAGGATAATATATCAGAGACACCGAGATTTGTTTATAAGAAAGCCCCTACATTTGCAGATAAGATCGTTAAAAAGGTTATAGATCCACCTAGACCTCTAACTATGTTCTGGGACACATCCATTTTTTTTGCTTCCCATAGATGTGTCTCATGTAGACAGGTACAGACACATCTGCGAAACTTTACCTCATTTAGGTCTGGGTGCAATGGAAAAAGTTTTGTTATTAAGGATTTTATAACCTGTAGTTCTCGATACATGGTATATGCTATCCAATGTCCTTGTAATTTGCTATGTATTGGCCGCACAAAAAGGAAATTGAGCAAAAGAATATCCGAGCATATTACCAACATTAAAGCGGGGTATAAGGATCACAACCTATCGCTCCATTTTCGAAAAAAGCATAGCAGGGACCCCTCCAACCTGAAGTTTTGGGGAATAGAGACACTATCAGCCAACTGGCGAGGGGCCAATAGAGTGAGGGAGATTTCTAAATGTGAGGGAAAATGGATTTACCTCACTGGCTCACTCCAGCCGGCTGGGTTGAACGTCGAATTAGACGTAAACTGTTTTAACAGTAATTCATGAATCTTCGTTAGAGTGAGGTTGTTTTCCCTCACATTTATCCCCTTTTTTTGGGATCCTTTCGATTTGCATTATGGATTATATGTTGAGCTTTGGGAGGGTTCTAATAGAGGTTGATGTTTTGTGAGGTATTGGATCTTGTGGGTACCGATACAATTAGTTGGATGCTTTTCTAAATTAATTACAGAAGTTCAGTTCTATCATTATCATATTTTATGTAATTTTTATTTTTTATTCTATTGTTGTTTAAATTATGTACTGTTCTGTGTTTCTCTTCATAAGTATTGTTTATACAGACATAATCATACAATTTTTATTGTCTAAGATTTATATGTATATGACATTTTTATATGATGTGTTTTGGGCATTATACTTCAGCCCTATGTGACTAAATGTTTGTTTATATTTATGGCATTGATGTATGGGTAGTTCGGGCACACCCTGCTAGGCATTCCTCTAGTAATAGAAAACCACCAATAAACATTAGGACTCTGTAATGCGATTTAACTTAAGATCGCACATGCGATAGGTCGCGGGTCTGTGAATAGGTATATGTATGGGAGCTATGGATGGGTAATTTTTGTCCATTTATAAACCAGAGCATTGGGCAGATAATAGGGGGTGTGATATCCATTTTGGGCCAGGAAATAAGAGCTATTGGCCGTGGGTGTGCCTGTCTGCCTTTGCGATACATTGATGTACCCAATATGTAATTATGTTTGCGGGCGGAGGGGGTTAACATACCAGCCTCCGCCAGGTGTAAAAGCAGAGGCGCCGTGCTGTGTCAATCTGCGCCAGCTGGGAGAGCTCTGGACCCGGGAACGCCGCTGTGTGAGAGTGGTGAGACGGAGCTCTGTATCGGCTGGTCATTATATATATACAAACTGCGATTTTTTTGTCTTAAACATCTGTGAGTGTATATCTGTAGGGGGGGATCTTTTGTCAGTTTTTATCCAATAAATGATATGGGATCATGCACTATGTGAGCAATTTTTCTTAAGGTCGATTCCAGCAGTATAACATCCACAGGCTCCCATACACCTTCAGATTGGATGTGATACGACTATTTATTGAAGTTGGGTATTCGGCTTTGAGATTATAAGGCTCGTGATTTACCAGTGTTTGGTGAGTGTTTTATATAGGGGGGGTGTACTTTTCTCCCCCCCCCCCCCGCTCTCTCTGTGTGCTCACGAGGTGTGGTGGTGGATAATCCATTTTGGAACTGGATCCTGTCCCTGGAGGATATATTTGGAATGGACATTTTGGACTTTGTTTTTGATGTCCTATATTTTAGCGCTGCTTGCACTTTATAGAATTTATAAGGTTATATTAACCTGTTGTTTATAAGGTGCTTCTATGATATGAACATTTGTTTTTCTTAAGTGGCCGCTACACTTTTTTATTTGTTTATATATTTTGTGTTAAAATATTTCATCCTGAGCGCCGATAGGAGCAGATATTTGGTGTCATTTTGGCGTCTAAATTGGATTGTTCTTTCATAAGATTAGGGACTTTAGATTGTAAGCTCCTTTAGCGTAGGGACTGATGTGAATGTACAATGTATATGTAAAGCGCTGCAGGAATTGATGGCGCTATACAAGCACCTGAAAAAAAAACAAGGATAGAGACTTGGTATGCCCATATAGGCAAAGTAGCAATAGCTGAGAATTTCTCAGTGGTAAACTATCCAAATTTTCATGGAGAGACTCAGTTTCTATAAATTCTTTGGAAAAAAAAAAAAAAAAGTCTTACAACCTTTAAAAATTCTTCTACTTAAAAATAATCTATCGTCAAAGGGCATTAACCTTCATTATTGAGTTGCCATACTCTATGACCAGGAACAAAAAAAAAGTCCACGAACATATCGCGGTAGTTAAGGACGTCGCGAAATGTATATGTAACATGTAAGTGTAGTCAGGGATGCGATTTCCTCGAATGTTAGATTTCAGGGATTAGAATACTTTCTTGTTAGGTTAAATCTGCGGTTTTACTGTGGTTTATAGACGAGGATAGCCGCGAGTCCTACTTTATAAAATTGTGTTTTATATATTTGT
>BLSH010488516.1:155499-183866 GCA_018402905.1 Glandirana rugosa | reverse complement strand
TTTCTTCTGTTTGCTCACTTTGCATTTTGTAAATTGATAAAAATATACAATTAAAGGATAATTCCACTTTCAGGTGGGAAAAAATAGTAGATACAGAAAAAATAATAAAGCGTGTCCAATTGTGATACAAGTCATATTGTAATTGAATGTTATTAAATATTATCTTTCCTTTTCAATCTGCAGCTGCTGCAATTTTCTATAAATGCAATATGGCTACCTTGAGTTGTTCTGTACACAGAGTGTGTACTGACCACTCCCCAGAAACATAATTTCCTGCTTGTGTGATTGGCTCACCAATTTTCCCAGAAGTCTGCCTAGGATACAAGTCAGATTTCAGGCATCCCCTGCAACAAAAATGTCATTTTTGGTGAGATACTTCCAGTAGGAACACGTCTAAAGGGATTTCCTCATTAGTGCTCTACAGCTGCACACCTAATTGATAATTAAGAAACCACTCCCAGTAGACCTACTCAGCACCGAGGCACAGAGAAACAAACAGGGATTTCTTCAGAATAACAAGAGGTAGGAATCTGCAACAAAGGTTGTTATAATGCTTGCAATGTACATAGTAGTGGTCAGAGTGTGTACTGACCACTCCGCAGAAACATCATTTCCTGCTTGCGTGATTGGCTCACCAATTTTCCCAGAAGTCTGCCTAGGATACAAGTCAGATTTCAGGCATCCCCTGCAACAAAAATGTCATTTTTTGGTGAGATACTTCCAGTAGGAACACCACTCTAAAGGGATTTAGACCCAGCAGATTTCCTCATTAGTGCTCTGCAGCTGCACACCTGATTGATAATTAAGAAACCACTCCCATTAGACCTACTCAGCACCGAGACACAGAGAAACAAACAGGGATTTCTTCAGAATAACAAGAGGTAGGAATCTGCAACAAAGGTTGTTATAATCCTTGCAATGTACATAGATCACCCAGGGGGAATGTTTTTTTTTTCTCAACAAAAGTTGAATTACACTTTAAAATATATATATTAAAGCATTTTTACTTTACAGCATTTCTTAACACCTGCCTAAAACATTTGCACTGTACTGTATATTTCCACCATTTCCCTTAGAATTGATTTCTTTGTGTGAGTATATATAAAGTATATATATATTTCACACAGAAAAATATATATTTTCTAAGGGGAAACAATGGTGTTTACATTAACAGTGTGCTATAAAGGACAACCTCACAAAATGTTGTAATAATATCTCAGATAGCTCACCTAATACCCTGATGGATAAATAGAATCCACCAGCCATTCTTAGATTTTCATTAAATCCTCATTAAACCAGATCCGTGTAATATTAAATTATTCCTGACACTTTTATGTGAATGCTTCAAAGTGAAGGTCTTTAATAGAAAAGGAATTAGCGGTTCCACAATCATATATAACATATGACATATTCAGTGTACAAACTCGTCTTCAACACTTCTATAAATCTACCATTAATTTGATCCTGTTTACAGACCACCCGGAGAAGTTGTAAACTGTCCTTCACATCGGCCGTCCTGGACAGAGACACTCTAAACATGGCAATTTTGCATGAAGTGAACTGAGAAGAAAGCAACTGCTAAGAGGCATCATTTTTCAACCTGTACTGAGAGTAATACTCAGTCTGCAGCTGTGTCCCTCCTTCTGAAAATGCTAGTTACTTGGCTATCTCTGGCATCAGCATGACTGCCGGACAAACAGTAATTTTAGAAGGCGAGACAAGGCACATTTACTTAAAAGGGTAACTCCACTTTTGTGGGGAAAAAAAATAGCAAATAAAGAAAAAATAATATAGCGCATATAATTGCGACACAAGTCATATTGTAGTTGAATATTATTAAAAAATACCTTTCCTTTTCAATTTGTAGCTGCTGTAATTTTCTGAAAATGCAGTGAAATATGGCTAGGGATGGGCCGAACACCCCCGGTTCGGTTTGTGCCAGAACATGCGAACAGACAAAAAGTTCAGGGTGAACATTTGAACACCATTAAAGTCTATGCGACCCTAAAAAGTGTATGGGGACCCTGTATCAATTAAAAAAAAAGTATTTAAATCTATCGTTTTTTTCAGGAGCAGTGATTTTAATAATGCTTAAAGTGAAAAAAAAATTAAAAATTCCTTTAAATATTCTGCCTGGGGGGTGTCCTTAGTCTATGTGTAAAAGGGTGCAAAATTACATTTCCATTTTCAAATTGTCATTTAAAATCGTGGCTGTAATGTATTGCCGGTTCCCGGCAATACACAAAAAATTGCTGAAAAAAAGTCCAAACCACGCTCTTTGGGTCTGGTTCGGATATTAAGGGGAACCCCGCGCCAAATTTTAAAAAAATTTGACGTGGGGTTCCCCCTAGCATCCAAACCAGACCCTTATTCGAGCATGCAGCCCTGGCCGGTTAGGATGGAACACTGAACACTACCAGGCTACATGTCCTACATGCTACATGCCCTCAACATGGGGAGTATGGGTGCTTTGGGGAGGGGGGCTCTGCCCCCCCCCTCAAAGCACCTTGTCTGTCCCCATGTTGATGGGGACAAGAGCTTCTTCCCCACGAGCCTGGCCGGTGCTAGTGGGGGTCTGCGGGCAGTGGGGCTTATCGGAATCTGGAAGCCCCCTTTAATAAGGGTGCCCCCAGATCCCGTCCCCCCATGTGAATAGGTTTGGGGTACATTGTACCCCTACCCATTCATCAAAGGAGTGTAGTGTAAAAAAAAAAAAACAAGAGGCAGTTTTTGACAAGTCCTTTATTTTGTAAAATAGCTCTTTTCTTCAAAAACTGCTTCTTGTTTTTTTTTTACACTACACCCCTTTTTTGGTGCATGGGTAGGGGTACAATGTACCCCATACCTATTCACATAGGGGAGGTTGGTATCTGGGGGCCCCCTTATTAAAGGGGGCTTCCAGATTCTGATAAGCCCCCTGCCCAAAGACCCCCACAACCACCGGCCAGGGTTGTTGGGATTAGGCCCTTTCCCCATCAACATGGGGACAAGGTGCTTTGGGGGCAACCTCAAAGCATCCTCCCCATGTTGAGGGCATGTGGCCTGGTATGGTTCGGAAGGGGGGGGTGCTCACTCCTCCCCACCCCCTCCTGCCATGCCAGGGCTGCGTGCTCGGATAAGGGTCTGGTTTGGATTTTGCGGGGGGCCCCACGCCATTTTTAAAAAAAATTTGGTGCGAGGTTCGCCTTAAAATCCATACTAGACCTGAAGGGCCTGGTTTGGATTTTGGGGGGAACCCCGCGTCATGTTTTTTTTAGTTTTGGTGCTGGCCTTGCTGTTGTAAATTAGATTGTAAATATATTATATTTATATTGTAAATTAAAAATTGTGATAAAATCCCCCAGTCAAACAGGTGGCGAAAAATTGGGCCTTGGCTGCTGGCGGTGCCAGAACATTGTAACCCCTTGCAGTTACTCTTGTTGGACGGAGGAACTGGGCCTGATGTTGTAAATTAGTTCAGTTTAAAAATTGTGACGAAAGCCGCCAGTCAAATAGGTGGCGAAAAATTGAGCCTTGTGAGGTATCGCCGCGATCTCCAAAGTGTGAGCAATAATTCTAGCAAAAGACCTCCTCTTCACCTCTAACCTGGTAACCGTTAAAAAATTTTAAAGAGTCACCTATGGAGATTTTTAAATACCAGAATTTGTCGCCATTCTGCGAGTGTGCGCAATTTTCAACCGTAACATGAATGGTATCTATTTACTCGCTGTAACATCCTCTTTCACAATATACCAAAAATTGTTTTTTTTTTTCAAATAAAAAAGCTCTTGAAAGACCGCTGCGCAAATACCGTGTGACAGAAAGTATTGCAACGATTGCCATTTTATTTTCTAGGGTGTTTGAAAAAAGTATATATAATGTTTGGGGGTTCTAGGTAATTTTCTATTTAAAAAAAATAGATTTTAACTGGTATACAACAAATGTAAAAAAGGGCTCTGGGGGTTAAGGGGTTAAAAACTGTATATATTTTAAGACACCACGTCAGGTGTACTATATACCGTACGTACACCCACGAATACACTGTGTGCGCGTGTGTGTATATATATATAGATATATATATATATATATATATATATATATATATATATATATATTAGACTGTATGTGTATATAGGCAGTGACACACAGTGGGGCAAAAAAGTGTTTAGTCAGCCACCAATTGTGCAAGTTCTCCAACTTAAAAAGATGAGAGAGGCCTGTAATTTTCAATCATCATAGGTACACCTCAACTATGAGACACCGAATGAGAAAAAAAAATCCAGAAAATCACATTGTCTGATTTTTAAAGAATTTATTTGCAAATTATGGTGGAAAATAAGTATTTGGTCACCTACAGAAAAGCAAGATTTCTGGCTCTCACAGACCTGTAACTTCTTCTTTAAGAGGCTCCTCTGTCCTCCACTCGTTAGCTGTATTAATGGCACCTGTTTGAACTCATCAGTATAAAAGACACAACCTGTCCACAACCTCAAACAGTGAGATACCAAACTCCACTATGGTCAAGACCAAAGAGCTGTCAAAGGACGCCAGAAACAAAATTGTGTGTACTGTATATATATATTCTTGTATCTTTTTTGTTCTTTTGATCTATCTATCTCTCTATCTATCTATCTATCTATCTATCTATCTATCTATCTATCTATCTATCTATCTATCTATCTATCTTTATATCTATCTATCTTTTTTCTCTCTCTTTTTTTACACAGTAAAATGCTAGCTAGCTAAACTGCCACACTACATAGAGCCACTTTACAAGCGGCTTTATATAGTGTGGGGCGTGGATTGAGGCTGCTGTGCAGTGATTGGCTAAAGGCACCCTGCCCTTAGCCAATCAAAGCTCTCACAGCAGGCTGCCTGCTGATTGGCCAAAGCATGCAGGTCATGTGCATGCTTTGGCCAATCACGCCATTCCGCCGCCATTTGAAAACATCCGATGTTCAACATCAAGCCCATCCCTAGATATGGCTACCTGGAGTTGTTCTGTACACAGAATGTGTACTGACCACTCCCCAGAAACATTATTTCCTGCTTGTGTGATTGGTTCACCAATTTTCCCAAAAGTCTGCCTAAGATACAAGTCAGATTCCAGGTATCCCCTGCAACAAAAATGTCATTATTGGAGAGATACTTTCAATAGGAACATGTCTAAAGGGATGAAGGCCCAGCAGCTTTCATCATTAGTGCCCAGCAGGTGCACAGCTGACAGATAATTATGAAACGATTCCCATTAGACCTACTCAGTACAGAGGCACACATTTTTTCAGAATAACAAAAGGTAGGAATCTGCAACAAAGGTTGTTATAATCCTTGCAATGTACATAGTGGAGTTACGCTTTAAAAATAAGGTGTAGTGATTTTTCTTTATTTTTACATTTTCTTTATTTAGTATGATGAAAATGAAGAAAAAAACACATTTACATTACAGAACAGTCCCTTGATGGCTTTTCATTCTAAGTGCCATTCATTTATCCAACTCAAAAGACTAAAGCCTGGTATATACGGACTGAATGTAGGGAGACAACGGCCGGTTTGAAAAAAAGATGTCTGACATTCTGCCCATGTGTATGCCAGTCTGTCGGACCTACATGCTGGAAAACCAGCATCCAACCGACTCCTGATCAACGCTCTCAGTCAATGGCAGAGAGCGCTGATTGGAGTGTTCTGGTGGGGGACCATCCCTCTGTCAGAACACAACAGCTCAGCGGGAGAGATCACTGAACTAACCTTGCATGGTTAGTAGAGCGACTCCACTGGAGCTGACAGTTTTTTTTAGTTCAACCCGAGCGGTTGAACGAAAAAAACATATTCGTTTCTACCCAGCTTAACACTTGTGGTCGGGGGGGGGGGGTGTTAAACGCCTATTTTTACTATCCCTTTACCATCCACCCACCCACCAATATGGCAGCTGGATGACACTTGACCATGACCACAATGCTTTGTTTAACCACTAGCCAACCTCACTATTGCCGGCTATCCAGTCCCTTGCATGCCTCCTGCGGTGTGCATTGGGTGCGCTCTGTTACTGATGTTTCCAGTCACAGATGATCACATGTAAACGGACCAGCCACCTGTTTCCATTCCTTTTCTCCAATGCCTTGTCTGTGGGAGGAAAGGAGAGCCATTAACCGGCAAGACTGTCAGTGCCCTGATTATCAGTGCAGGCCCACCAATGCCCATCAGTGCAGCCTATCAGTTCCAATCAGTGCCTCCTCATCAGTGCTTCCTATCAGTGCTTCCTCATCAGTGCTGCATATAAGTGCCTATCAGTGCCTCCTCATCATTGCTGCCTATCAGTGCCCAACAGTGCTGCCCATTAGTACCCACCAGTGCCACCTATCAGTGCAGCCTCATCAGTGCCGCCTATAAGTGCAGCCTAATCAGTGGCCATCATTGCAGCCTAATCAGTGCCCATCAGTGCTGCCTATTAGTGCCCACCAGTACCGCCTATCAGTGCAGCCTCATTAGTGCCGCCTATAAGTGCAGCCTAATCAGTGCCCATCAATGCAGCCTAATCAGTGTCCATCAGTGCATCCTAATTAGTGCCCATCACCTATTATATTATATTATACAGTATCTCACAAAAGTGAGTACACCCCTCACATTTTTGTAAATATTGTATTATATTTTTTAATGTGACAACACTGAACAAATGACTACAATGTAAAGTAGTGAGTGTACAGCTTATATAACAGTGTAAATTTGTTGTTCCCTCAAAATAACTCAACCCAAAGCCATTAATGTCTAAACCGCTGGCAACAAAAGTGAGTACACCCCTAAGTTAAAGTGTCCAAATTGTGCCCAAAGTGTCAATATTTTGTGTAGCCACCATTATTTTCCAGCACTTCCTTAACCCTCTTGGACATGGAGTTCACCAGAGCTTCACAGGTTGCCACTGGAGTTCTCTTCCATTCCTCCATGATGACATCACAGAGCTGGTGGATTTTAGAGACCTTGCGCTCCTTCACCTTCCATTTGAGGATGTCCCACAGATGCTCAATAGGGTTTAGGTCTGGAGACATGCTTGGCCAGTCCATCACCTTTACCCTCAGCTTCTTTAGCAAGGCAGTGGTCGTCTTGGAGGTTTGTTTGGGGTCATTATCATGTTGGAATACTGCCCTGTGGCCCAGTCTCCGAAGGGAGGAGATTATGCTCTGCTTCAGTATGTCACAGTGCATGTTAGCATTCATGTTTCCCTCAGTGAACTGTAGCTCCCCAGTGCTGCAGCACTCATGCAGCCCCAGACCATGACACTCCCACCACCATGCTTGATTGTAGGCAAGACACACTTGTCTTTGTACTCCTCACCTGGTTGCCACCACACACGCTTGACACCATCTGAACCAAATAAGTTTATCTTGGTCTCATCAGACCATGGGAGATGGTTCCAGTAATCCATGTCCTTAGTCTGCTTGTTTTCAGCAAACTGTTTGCGGGCTTTTTTGTGCATCATCTTTAGAAGAGGCTTTCTTCTGGGACGACAGCCATGCAGACCAATTTGATGCAGTGTACGGTGTATGGCCTGAGCATTGACAGGCTGACCCCCCACCCCTTCAACCTCTGCAGAAATGCTGGCATCACTCATACATCTATTTCCCAAAGACAACCTCTGGATGTTACGCTGAGCAAATGCTTTCAAGTTCTTTGGTCGACCATGGCGAGGCCTGTTCTGAGAGTGGAGCCTGTCCTTTTAAACCACTGTATGGTCTTGGCCACCGTGCTGCAGCTCAGTTTCAGGGTCTTGGCAATCTTCTTATAGCCTAGGCCATCTTTCTGTAGAGCAATAATATTTTTTTTCAGATCCTCAGAGAGTTTTTTGCCGTGAGGTGCCATGTTGAACTTCCAGTGACCAGTATGAGAGAGTGAGAGCAATAACAACAAATTTAACACACCTGCTCCCCATTCACACCTGAGACCTTGTAACACTAACGAGTCATAATAACACCGGGGAGGAAAAATGGCTTATTGGGCCCAATTTGGACATTTGCACATAGGGGTGTACTCACTTTTGTTGCCAGCGGTTTAGACATTAATGGCTGTGTGTTGAGTTATTTTGAGGGGACAGCAAATTTACACTGTTATACAAGCTGTACACTCATGACTTTAAATTGTAGCAAAGTGTCACTTCTTCAGTGTTGTCACATGAAAATGAGTTATTTTGAGGGGACAGCAAATTTACACTGTTATACAAGCTGTACACTCACTACTTTACATTGTAACAAAGTGTCATTTCTTCAGTGTTGTCACATGAAAAGATATACTGTATATACTCGAGTATAAGCCGTCTCGAATATAAGCCGAAGCACCTAATTTTACCACAAAAAACTGGGAAAAGTTATTGGCCCGAGTACAGGCGGTCCCCGGGTTACAAACAAGATAGAAACTGTAGGTTTGTTCATAAGTCGAATTTGTTTGTAAGTCGGAACAGGTAAATTTTTTAAGTGTAGCTTCAGCCAAAACAAATATTTTTAGGCTTTTTGGATAGCCTAGGGAAGGGTTAACACCCCTGGAATGTTTGTTTTGCTGTCTATGTTTCTGTTCAGAAGATTTCATATCCCAATGATAATTGGATTTTGAAAATTTTGGCTTGTTGTGGAAACAAGCGTTGGTGATAAAGCTTCAGTGGAGACCCCTTTTTCCCATAATAACTCTTACAGGAGTGAATTTCCCTTCCTAGGGGGAGATTTCCTCTCACTTCCTGTTGTCTCCCTCCGTTTGTAAGTAGGAGTCGTTCATAAGTCAGATGTTCATAACTAGGGGACCGCCTGTATAAGCCTAGGGTGGGAAATGTAGCAGCCAGAACACAGGGACAGGGAGCCAGAACACAGGAATTGTAACCAGAATACAGGGACAGGGAGCCAGAACACAGGGACAGGGAGCCAGAACACAGGGATTTTAGCCAGGACACAGAGACTGTAGCCAGAACACATAAGGGATGAGTAAGGTAGAATCACATTAAACAGCCATGCTGCTTCTAAGAGCCATTCTGTGCATGTACCTGTGACTAATCACATTGGAATGCAGAGAATGCTGAGAGAGAGCTGCAGATCTTCACTGAGATCAGGAGGTGGGCGGGACTGAACAGCTAACATCAGGGTGTCCCGCCCACCTCCCCGACATCAAGATGAAAATATGACACCTCTCTCAGCATTCTCTACATTCCAATGTGATTAGTAACACTTACAAAGCACAGAACGGCTCTTAGAAGCAGCGCGGCTCTGTTTAATGTGAATCTACTCATCACCCACAGACACTGACTCGGGTATAAGTCGAGGGGGGTCTTTTTCAGCACAAAAAATGTGCTGAAAAACTCGGCTTATACTCGAGTATATACGGTAATAAAATATTTACAAAAATGTGAGGGGTGTACTCACTTTTGTGAGATACTGCAGGTGTCGCGCAAAATATCAAACAATACAAAATAAATTAAATTGAAGTGAGAAATGCCCTGGTGGGAGCACACACGTTTGATTTGCAGTGGCCTCTTGCACAAGCACGGAGCACTTTCTGTTTGGCTATTTTTGATGAAATTTCATTCACTACTTTCACTGGGAGCATACGTAATCTCGAGATTATGGACTGCATCTATTTTTAATCATTTAATATTGTTTACGTGTTTTATTTGCATGTATTATATGCACTTATGAATATGTTGTTACATGAATCTTTGATTCAACCAGCACAATAGCACTTTATTTGTATTCGCGTTATAACACATGTGTACACTTATAAGGAAGCGCAGCAAATATCAGAAGACATCAGTACAGCCTATCAGTGCATATCAGAGAAGAAGAAAAATTACTTATTTGCAAAATTTTATAACAGAAACTAAGAAAACCTTTTTTTTTTAAACTTTTTTTTTTGTTTATTTAGCAAAAATCAAAAAACTCAGTGGTGACTAAATACCTATTAAAAATCTATGGGACCTGAACATGAAAAATCAAAAGTGCTCATTTTAACCACTTCAGCCCCGGAAGGATTTCACACTTTAGGACCAGAGCACTTTTTGCGATTCGGCACTGCGTTGTTTTAACTGACAATTGCGCGGTCGTGCGGCGTTGTACCCAAATGAAATGTGCGTCCTTTTTTTTCCCACAAATAGAGCTTTCTTTTGGTGGTATTTGATCACCACTGCGTCATTTCTGATTGCCGCTATAAACAAAAGAAGAGCGACAATTTTGCAAAAAAAAAAAACAAATTTCTTACTTTTTGCTAAAATACAAATCCAAAAAAAAATATATAAAAAAAACATTTCTTTCAAAAAAGACACAGTGAGCGCGCACGTGCGCCCCCGGCAGCGCGCGCTCACAGTGCACGATCTCGCAGCCGTCGTCATATGACGGCGGTTTGCGATATCGAACCACCTTGTCGCCGTCAACCTGCGGTTGGCGGTCGGCAAGTGGTTAAAGGCTTATATGCAAGTTATTGCCATAAAAAGTGTATGGGGACTCGAGTACTGCCCTAGGGGACATGTAGCAATGCAGAGTGGCAGCGTAGGCCGAATTGCCTTTTATAAATGGCATTTCATTGTACTATTGTGACCTCTGTGACTGTCACAATGATCACATGGTACAGGGGCTAATCACAACAGACCTGTACCATGTGATAGCTATATCCAACCACAGCAATTACAATAGTACATAATTGTACATGAATGGATGGCATTCACAAAAATTATTGCTTATAACAGTGATCAGATCATCACTGTAATAAGCAACCATAGTGCAAAAAAAATCCTGAGCACATCCCCAGAGCAGTACAATGTCAATAAGGTGACAGCATGTAAAAAAAAAAATGAGAAAATGTTTAAAAAAATAGATATTTTTTTTTTACATACTGTCACCAGTTAGTGTCTCTGTTCACCACTACACCGGGCATTGGTGGCAGTATGTAAAAAAAAAAAGTGTGAGAAAAAAATACATTTTATTAAATGTATTCATTTTCTAAATACTTGTGACAAAAAAGTACATCTTCAAAAAACACACTATGCCTCTTACTAAATACCTTTGGGTCATTTGGGCGGTATTTGTGTGGCCCTGGCATTTAGGGCCTCAAGAAATGAGATAAACAGTCTAAATCAGTAATGATAAATTTTTATATACAGCATATATACACCATAGTTTGTGGACTCTATAACTTTCACACAGACTAAATAAAATACACTGATTTGGGTTATTTTGACCAAAGAAATGTAGCAGAATACAGTTTGGCCTGAAGTTATGAACAAAGATTCTTTGTTTGCAAAATTTTATAACAGAAATGAAAAAAGTATTTTTTGTTTGTATAGCGAAATAGATTAATAAATAAATAAAAACCCAGTGGTGATTAAATGTCTCAAAAAATTATAAAAAATGATTTTGGGTACAGTGTTGCATGAGTGTTGCATGAGTAATTATCATTCAAAGTATGACAGTGCTGAAAGCTGAAAATTGGCCTGGGCAGGAAGGGGATGAAACTGTTCGATATTGAGGTGATTAATATTTAAAGCAAACTCACCCATTCATGTCTCCAGGCTTTATTTTATTTTTATTACTTTGAAAAACACCCCTAGCATTTCTAGTCATGGCCATCTTGAGTAAGGGCAGATGATTCATGTGGCATTCACCTTCTGGAAGCCATCTGCCCTTAGCTCAGACATGTAGGCGGAGGGTCTTCTTAGCCGAGAAAGCACCTCCTCCCCTCCTCCGGATGAAAGAAAAAAAAATCCAGCATGCCTGCCTTTCTATTCTATTCGCTGTGGTGTTTTTTTTTATTTTTTAAAGAAAACCAAGCCTTTGTTTTAATGCACCTGGAATGTATTTAGCTGATTTAATGTAAAAGTTCAGATGAGTTTTAAACTACTTTCCAATACTTTATATATCTCTCAGGGAACCTTTCTGGAAATCACAGGTCTTCACAGCTGTTGTGATCATTATTAGGAGCTTTCACCATCCCTGCAGAATTTGTATTTATTTTATATAATGGAAGCCATAACAGAAGGAGCTCAAAAACACAGAAGAGGGTGCTGGAGACCCCAAAAACTCCAGGAACAGGGGGCATGCAATGCTGTTTTAAGAAATGGATGGGCTCAGGGCAAATAACCCATGGGTGGAAACCCCTCCCATTTCTTAAAATGTCAGACACCCCCCCCCCCAACAGTTTTTGGATTGCAGGGGCATTAAGTCCCATTGCCACACACAGTAATCATTACAGTGGGACCCTTTCTCCCCATTACTGTTTTTAAGTTCCACTATTAAAAGAAGCTCCAAGACCAACTTCTCTCAAACTTTTTACCACAAATCATTTTCAGGTCTTAGGGAAACACAACTAAGATTAGTCAGTTGGGGGTCATTGGAGAAATGCCCCTCACAGCGGTGGTCAGATTACCACCCGCTGCATTCACATGTCAGCTTATTGAATCGCGGGCAGGTTTGCCACGAATCTGCCCGCCATTTGACAGCGCCGATATGTGAATGGCAAAACATGGGAGGCATATTTGAGATGCCATTCATTTGAATGACACCTTAAAATGCGGTGCGGGTCTGCCGTGATTGTCGGGTGATAAAGCGCGCTGTCGCCCAAAAATAGTTCAGGGGCTACTTTGGGGCGATATGCATCCCGCAATGCGTGTTGCTGTGATTGCATCACGCTTTATCGCCCAACAATCAAACCGCGTTTTGAGGTGTCATTCACATATCGGTGCTGTCAAATCGCGGACAGGTTCACGGGAAATCTTCCCACGATTCAATGCGCTGACATGTGAATGCAGCCTTACAGGCAGCTAAAAAGATCATTGATGTCTTACCGCTGGCTCCGCCAAATGACGATGGCTCTGGAACTATGCAGGCACCATCAGATAGGCGGTCAATTAGCTGCAGCTCAAGGAACACCTTTGGAGGAACCCTGGGGAGCCAGTTTTTCTTTGTCTTCTGTTTAAGGTTTTGAGAGGAAGGGTCCTGTTGTGTGTCATTTAGAGTCCATTCACACTTGTGTGACTTAAAAATTGTGCGATTTCCATTACAACTTTACCCTGCAACTATGGATGAGTGCAATTTTGTTAAGATTTTGGCTTTGACCAATGTGATCGTTTTGTTTGTGCTCTGCAAAGTCATTAGACATGTGCAGAATGGGAAAATGTGTTTAGTTTTGTTTGGTTTCTTTATTTTCTAATGAATTCCAAATTTTCAGAACAATTTGAATTTGCATCGGTCGAAAATAGATCTCTGTCCCCAGCCCCGGCCAAACACAGGGGACCCAGAGAAGATTTCTTTCTAAACAGCTGCACAGTGGGGGATTCGTTTATTGCTGGGCAGGGTATGGGAGTCCCTGCCCGCTCACCTCCGCTCCGCTGTCACTAACCGGCCCACTGAGCCATCGGCCCACCGGGAAACTGATGGCCAGTACAGGCCTGGGTGCCCCAAGGAGAGTAGTAATGTGGTGCGCATAATGTGCCTCAGCAAACAGTGATTGTGGCCAAATTGCTATTGCTGACATAATCACCCTGCATCCCACTGATGCCGAACCTGCCCCCAGACAGCCGCCCGCAGCTCCCGGAGCTCCCGGATGGCAGCTGATTTGTGTGTGACTATCTTGGTTACTTGGGGAGCCAAAGCCCGGTCTGAATAATGTGTCTGTTATTCAGTCCGCTCAAAACCTGGACACATGATTCAAAACCCAAACTGTCCAGATGAATCCTGGACAGGTGGCAAACCTAGCTTCAATTCCTGCTGGATTGGCCTTCTGCCGATATGTAGGCAGGTAGACAGGTGTGCTTACATGGATTCCTTCAGTGCCAAGAGAGAAAATCTAACTGAACAGTCTCAAAAAAGCAGCTTCACTCCTCCTTCATACCGCAGTGTCTTTTGGGAATTATAGTGCAAAGGTTTCATAAGCTCCACAATATGGCTTACTTCCTGGACTTCAATCCCATGATCCTCAGAGTTCTGCATAGGGATCCATAGGCTTTTCTGACTATAGTTCTCCCTCTGATGACTGCAGGGGATAGAGCAATACAACATTCAGCATAACAGCAGAAAGTGAAAGTAAATAAACTGCCAAAGAGGGAAATGTCCCCTTCCCCATGTTTCTGTAATCCAGCACCTGGTTTCACAACATTTGACTTTTTTCTATACTTTGACCCTTTTACCTCATATTCTGACTAACGTTTCTCTTATAATCTATTTGCAGCTTTCTTTTCCATTTTATTTGTTGCCCACCATACTCAGACTGTTGGGGAACTAGAACTTCCAAAATTCTTTAGTGCTAGCCTTATACCCACTCAACAGTTGGAGGTCGGTAAGTTGCCAAAATCAGCAGAAAAAATTCACCTGAACCATTGAAGTCTGTTAACCTGATAATTGTATTTCGGAATGTTAGAATTTTCATTGGCACAGGCCCTGCAACAATTTATAGTTTTCTAAATGAAGTTTAGCATGGGCCTTGATTTCTTGTTCAATCCAAATAACACATGTAGCTACAATGTAACTCAATCCATGTTCCTTATAGTGTGTAGAACTTTTTTACAGCTGAACCCCTTGGGAGATGGCTAAGCAAAAGGTAAGTGCGACGGAGCTTGTTAAGTGGTTTGAGTACTGCAGATATAATGCCATAAATCAGAACAAATAAAACAAAACAATCAAATGTTGCCAGAAAATGCAATTACCCCTTTGTAGGAGAATTCAAATCATTTTGTACTTCGGCATCATTTGGGTCTTATGGCTGCAATCAGATGATTTTGCAGCTATAGCAAAACTCCAAGCAAACAGTTTAAAGTAGTTCTAAAGGCTCAAGGTTTTTTACTGTCATGCATTCTATGCATGAAGGTAAAAAACCTTCTGTGTGCAGCTCCCCCCCCCCCAATACTTACCTAAGCTCCAACGCAATCCAGTGATGTGCACAAGAGCCTCTGCTTTTCAGGGACTCTCCCTGCTCATTGGCTGACCCAATGGCTCCCGCTGCTGTCAATCACAGCCAGTGAGCCAATGAGAAAATAGGGGGAGCAGGACACACAGAGCAGTGGATCGGGAGCAAGCCTGCTTGGGTGCCCCCACAGCAAGCTGTTTGTTCTGGGGGCACTTGGCAGACGGGAGGGGCCTGAAGCGCCGGCAAGAGACCCAAGAAGAGGAGGATTGGGGCTGCTCTATGCAAAACCACTGTACAGAGCAGGTAATGTTTGTTTTTTTGTTTTTTGTTTTTAAACTTGCCTTTAATACAAAGTATTGTAGCTTACAGTCCTTAAATGTGAAGACTGCATAGTTTTCTTTCCAAGCGAAGAACATTTTCAGTAAATACAGAAAATACCTATTGATCTTGCCAATAACGCAATATCCTTGTCACTTCCCGTGAGCTGCACAAAAGAACATCTTGTCTGCCCCATATAATGGAGATGAAAAGATGTGGACATGTGCTTTTCTTGCTGCTCCCCATCACAGGAAGGAACATGCCGGCCAAGGGTCCTCTGCAGTCCATCCAGGTTTTCCGGTTATAAAAAAACTGCAGATGCTGTTGCCCACTGCAAAAGAGGCAATGGGCTCATCAAAGTTAATGGAAGACCGTTGGAGATGATTGAACCTGCGGCTCTGCAGTACAAGCTGCTGGAGCCTGTTCTTCTTTTAGGCAAAAAGCGATTTTCTGGTGTTGACATCAGAGTCCATGTGAAGGGTGGTGGGCATGTCGCTCAAGTTTATGCAATGCGCCAGGCTATTGCTAAATCATTGGTGGCTTATTATCAAAAATATGTTGATGAGACTTCCAAGAAGGAAATCAAAGATATTCTTATTCAGTATGAGAGGACCCTTCTAGTTGAAGATCCTCGTTGTTGCAAGTTCAAGAGGTTTGGTGGACCTGGAGCCCACGCTTGCTACCAGAACTCTCACCATTAATTTTAGTGTACATTTTTCTGCAATAAAGTATGGTGAATTAAAAAAAAAACATATGGACATGTTTGTAATATTATATTTTATGAAATTATATATTTTGGATTATAGCTTTTCTAATTTTGAGATTGTGTAAGTTTATTCTCAATGATGGCAGATTACTTGTAGAGGTGTAAATGGTCCTGATGAAGCAGTCCAGGTCCGGGTGAGCACCTGCTCTCACCGCTATAACTAAGCCCAATCAGGGTGAAACATGCCAGAGGGGTGTGGCTATGGGCGGGGGGGCGGGGGACTGTGTAGGAATCAGCAGGGTTGAATAAACCACATTGTGTGACCTGATCAATGTGCAGCCTCGGTTTTTATGTAATCTAAGAAGTAAAAATATTCGGGATGCACTGATACTAATATTGGTATCAGTGTCGATACGGAGTATTTTCACAAGTACTCATACTGGTGAAAATGCTCAGATTCTTTGCGGTGCACCCATGCAAAATGAATGGGTTGAATTTGCACTGCAAAGATATGCATGCAATTTGAACAGGAATGCGGTGCGATTCCTGTCCAAATCTCATGGGGTTTCCTGCACTGCTCCTGTGTGAACCCAGGCTGAAATCAATATGACAAGCCAAGGTTCACACATGAGAGGTGGGGAAAACCACATGTGATTCAGACAGAAATCGTAAGCATTCCTGTTCATTCATTCATTTTGTATGGACGCAAATCACGCCGCAAAATATCGGTACTCGATATCGGCAAGTACTTGACCTAATGTATCGGTACTCGCGGATAAAAGAAAGGTAAGGGTGCAACCCTATAAATACATATATATATCCAAAACTACTGTCAAATTGAGGCCCTATCTGTCTCAAGAAAAAAAACGTATGTGTAGCACGTGCCCCGCTATTTCTGCGGTTTTTGCTAAGTGGCCGCCGTAAATACATTTCCTCTCCTAGAAGGGAGAAATGCACCTGTCAGCCCCTGCGGTGGAATTTCTTCACCTTCTTTTTGTCTCACAGACTGAACTGTAATCTGTGTAGAGAGACACACAGAAGGATTGGATTACACTGCACTTATACTGTGTTCCTATGGGGAGAACAGTTACAGGAGCCAATCAGAGGGATTTTAACAAGCTGCAGGAAGGCCTGCAAGGTATTCTGGAATATGAAGTCCTTTTACCAGATAGCCCTATAGCTTAGAATGGAGTATGGAACTACAATCCCAACATGCTCTGGGAGAGAGGAGGAGAAAGACTCCATCTTGATTCCCTGAGGAGTTTAGTGACAGCGTGGAAGAGAGAGAGGGAAGCCCTAAGAGAGTGGCGCTGCCTCTTAGGTCATTTCACCACACGATTTTAGGCCTCTGGGACCGGTTGGGAACATCCAGCCTGAAGGAGAGAGGATCCCAGGTGCACATCCAGGCGCATCTGCACCAACAGTGAAGTGTTCCAGTGTGAGCTGACCAGTTGCCACCAGGAAAGCCTGCCTGTCCCAGGAAGTTTGCTTGGGCCTTGAACGATTGCAGGATCGGGTGAGAGGGCTCTTGCCTATTTGCAGGAAACAAGGACAATGCACAGATGGAGTTATATTGAAACCTGTATACAGACATCATTGCTGGTAGTCATCTTGCTGACACTTGGAGTGCCTCAGTATACAAGACCATTTAAGTAGAAAGATACTGTATACAGATGTCATTGTCCTTTCACCCTGCTGAGGAAAATCTTGCATTCTTCACTTAATGATCCGAGCCAGTTATGTTATTTGGGCTTACTATCCAGGAATTTAAGTGCACCAATGAGAGTGGTTAGCTGAAGATGCCAAGACATATTTAACTTCAAAGGGACTGAAGTTACTATTACCATAAAGGCCTCACACACACATATCCAGGGCTCTGTATATGCAGTGGGTGTGTGGGACAGCCCATCTGGGAAGCTAAGATATTGACTGTTGATTTGATTACAGTGTTTGTTATTGGGCCTGTGGTGGCAGGAGACAGAATTGAGAGATCTGACACAGGGAGGGTCAGTCTTCTATTCTTCTCCTGCCTGGACTCATAGAGCCAAACTTGAGCAAGGGTAACCAATCTGGTACAGATTGCCATTTTTGTGACTTTATTGTTATTAAAGGGTTTGCTCTGCTCTTGGGGTTATTCTAAGGTCCTGAATCCCCTGAAAGCAGCCTAAATGTATTATTGAGCTTATATTGCTTATAAATTAAATTAATGTTGTTCTATTGTATTCCTTGAACATGTTGCCAATGGTTATTCCACAGAAATACTACAGTAACGACAATTTCTGTGTTTTATAATAATGTTTGATCTTTGCACTCACACTATTGCCAGGTGTACCAGAGGGGACTGAGGCTGTTATTGGGATTGAGAGGCAGAGTAATGGACTGAACATACTAAAGCAGCTCCTACGGGGGTAGTGCTACCTATGATCATTCATAGTAGCCTACAAAGGCAAAACAATTTAGGGTGCAAAACCAAAACATCCCAAAAATGAAAAAAAAAAACATTTTAGGTTTCATTATAGATAGGAAAAGGTCCTGGGACTCAAGTGGTTAAACAGCTAAACATATGTAACATTTTTTTTGTATTTACAATCATTTTTGTATTCTTTTTTTTCGACTGTGCTTTGTATAGTAAAAATTTGTGTTAAGGCCCCTTTCACATGAGCGGATCGTTTGGGTCCGCCTGTCGGTTTTTCAGGCGGACCCGAACGGACGCTCCATTGTCCTCAATGGAGCGACGGATGTCATCAGTGACATGTCCGCTGACACCCAATCCGCTCCGTTCCGCCAAAAACAGACGGATGGAAACCCTTTTTTCCATCCGTCTGGCAGATCGGATGAACATGGACAGACAGTCCGTGGTCATCCGATCCACCATAGAGGAGAATGGAGCTGTGACAGATCAGTCTCTGCACTGAGTGCAGAGACTGTCCTGTCATCCGCCGGCTCAGCGGGGATAAACGTATGGATCCCTGCTGAGCAGCGGAGCCCTTCAAAACGGAAAGAGCCCTAAGATAAAAATGAAAAATCACCAAATAAAATAATAATAATGATAGCTTTTGTAAAAAACAACATTTTCTCATTTCCTTTTTATTTATTTTTTTGGCTTCACTGTGCTTTTTATATAGGAAACTAAACAACTCTTGGAAGTCAATGCAGCCAAAAAAGGCTTGCTTGTCTCCACCCCCTGTGTATCACTGCTTTTTTTCTGTAATAACAAAGTTATTGCCAAATGATTAGGCCCATAGCTGAAAAGTGAATGTGGCTCTGGGACTGGTTATATTCTTTATCCCAACCAGAGCCAACCACAAATGGGCACATAAACATGGATAGTTTAAAAATAAATACTTTTTTTAACTTATTTATTTAAAATGAAATGTTATAATTGACATGAATGGCAATATCATTGTTCTGCTGTGGTTAATGTAATTAATGAACATTGCTGAGCTCCAGCACCCCAGCAAAATATTTCTATTACCAATATAGACACACTGCTCCTCACACCCGAGCCTTTGATCCAGGGATCCCAACTTGCAGTGAAAACTCTATGGAGATGTACCCCTGGCAGTGCAGGGACACGTTCTTTAGCACCTAAGGTGAAAAGGCCAAAGGCCCTGTAAGCTGTGAATTACTTTAACGGTATAGGTTGCAAGTTGCAGTTTGTACCCTTCTCCTGCTGAAGAGCCCAAGACAGCCATCTCATTTGCATAACCCTCAGCTCAGCCCCCTGAAAGCGGATCTGACCCTCCTGTAGCGCCTTCTTCTGGTTAAGTTGCTAGGTAAGTTTCGTTTTTGGCTCTATTGTAGTGAATGTAGCAGTGATTGATTGTGTAGGTCTGTTCAGGGTTTCCTGCACTGAGAGTTTGATTACTCCTCCCTGCCTCTGGAAGAAGTTTACAGAACATAGACCCCTTTCACAGTGGGGCCGTGGCCGCGTTAGTGGTAAAGTGCCATTGGTTTTAGCGGTGCTTTACCACTGTTTAAGTGGCGATTTCCGGCGGCTAGCAGGGTGCTTTAAACCCCTAAGAAGGGGTTAAAAACTCCTGTGTTGCGGTGCTTCTGAGTCGCTTTTCGGGTTGCCCATGCATTCCAATGGGCAGGGGGTTTGGGAGCACTGTATACACTCCCAACCCGCCCCAAAGATGCTGCTTGCAGGACTTTTCCTAACATCCTGCAAGCACACCGCCTCAGTGTGAAAGCACTCGGGCTTTCACACTTGGGCAGCACGGGAGGCAGTCTTCAGGTGCTATTTCTAGCGCTAAAATGACTGAAAACTGTCTCAGTGTGAAAGGGGCCAAAGAGTTAGGAGATTCAAATGATCAGGTAAATAGTTATCATGCCCCAGCCAATCCCTGGAAAGAGGTGTCCGGAAGGTGGCTGGAGAGGTGATAAATATGCAGAAGGCCTGAGCAGATTGTTTTTTCCCTCAAGGGAGAATTCAAGTTCTCCTGGGAGGTTGTTGTCCCTAGTAGATAGCCAGAGAGATAGGAAATTGCAGTCTGGGCCTCAGCAGCTGCTGGGCTGAGTGCCTAGGGAAGATTGCCTGGGGATTACATTTGCTGGAGGGCACTGTACTGAAGTCTCAGGACTGGAGAAGGATCTTTTATCTCCCACACTGAGGATCTGTGAATGCTGGGTGGCAGACAGCTTTTAGGACATTGTGAGTAAAGATCTTGCTGTGGACTGTTAGTTGTCCAAATGCCAGAAGGGAACTAAGCGCCAGAAGTGGCCTTGTGGACTGCTGCTTTAGGGTTCTATACTGCCCATTTCCTACCTCCAGAAAAGCTGCTTTGGAAGATTAGAGAGAGACGTTTATCCTCCTATCATTGTTAGTGAACATTTTGGAGTATCCTGTGGCCCTAAACCTCTCTGGTTGAAGTTCTTCAGCGATAAATACTAAAAAGACACCCCCTACATTGTCCGTGTGTGCGCATTTGTGACTGGCAGGCTCTGTACTATTTGGGAGAACCTGGGCATACTCTCAATGGCCCCTTAACCCTTTCACCGCCATGCCATATGGACCTAACGGTGGGGGGTATCACACACAATCTGGTGGCTGCAGCTACCAGGATTGTGTGAGAAACTGACAGGCTGCCTGTCAGGTGAGAGCATTAAGGAGGCACCGCTGTTGCCCGATCGCTCGCACACACCCTGGTACCGGCGCCCCCGGTGGGTGCCGGCAGGTAGAGGGGAAGGAGAAGAGTGGATACACATCTGCTCTCCTCCTCTTCTTCTTGTAACCCAGAAATCGACATCTCTAACGTCACTTTCGGGTGCAGCTCTCTGTGTCCACGACTCGCTTTGCAGGGAAAGGATGTTTTGCAATGCGATCTGCATTGGAAAACACTCAGTGGAGTACAGGGGAGACATTGGGGTCTTTTAGACCCTGCATGTCTCAGTAAAGAGAACCTGTCACCTAAAAATCATCACATAGGGCAGTGGTTCTCAACCCTGTCCTCAAATACCCCCAACAGGCCATGTTTGCAGGTTTTCCTTTATCTTGCACAGGTGCTTTAAATCAGAGTCAATGGCTCTGTATTTTGGACAGCTACTTTATCTAAGAGAAATTCCCAAAACATGGCCTGTTGGGGGTATTTGAGGACAGGGTTGAGAACCACTGACATAGGGGACTATGTGTGGACTATGTGTTCCCTATGTGATGAAAAAACAAAGTTAAGTAAAAAAAATATTTTTTTTTGCAAAAAAATAGTTACACCCAAGCACATAAAATCCCCCCCCCAAAAAATGTTGAGGCCCCCCACCCCCACATATACACACGTGCATGAACGTAAACGCATGCGTTGGGGCGCCTACACGTGAAAACGTAGATTGCAATACAGACGTTACATATCGCAGCGCACGCCAGAGGGAGAGCAATAAATCCCACACAAGACCTCCTCTGTAATGCTAAACTGATACCTATAGGGGGCTTCTGAAGCGTCGCCTATAGAAAATATAGGGTACTGAAATTTGATGCCATTTCACGGGGTGCACAAAAATTTATGGTTTGGCATGTTGGGTATCTATTTTCTCGGCGCAACCTCGTCTTTTATATTTTACCAAAGATGTTGGTAATTTATTGCATTTGTTTGCCCTAAAATGCACGTTAGTGTGTTTTTTACTGAAATTTTGCATTTCCTAGACCTTTGTGTGAAATAAAAAAATGCAACTACTACAATTTTATTCTCTAGGGCAGGGATATGCAACTAGCGGACCTCCAGCTGTTGCAAAACTACAAGTCCCATCATGCCTCTGGGTTTCTTGCTTGTGGCTATCAGAGTCTTGCTATGCCTCATGGGATTTGTAGTTCTGCAACATCTGGAGGTCCGCTAATTGCATATCCCTGCTCTAGGGTGTCTGCTTTCAGAAAATATATAAGATTTGTGGGTTTTTTGTAATCTTCAGGCCTAAAATGATTTTTTAAACATGTGTGCAAAAAAAACGCAAAAATGGCTCTGGCAACGAAAGGGTTAAGGGGCAAGCGCTACACTCCAATACATCATAGCCATGGAATCTGCCATCTTAACCTCTGTTTGATCTGCAGTATGGATGAGCTCAAGATATGTTTGCATCCTAGTCCGAACCCGCCTGAGCTATCGCACCAGGAAGATGTCATAGTGCCCCTCCAATCACAAGTGACTGGGGCATTCCCTGCCCTTTCTATAAATGTGGCTGTGGAGCAGAAAATGCCTCAGCTGCTTATGATTGGTGAGATACTGTCACAGTTTTTTGGTAGGATAGCTTAGGTTTGACAGTTAAGTTGAGAACACGAGCAACTGTTTTGATAAATCTATAAATCGGTGGGTTTAGTTCCCCTTGAAGTTTCCTGTTTTCACAACTGGCTACATACTATATAGGCATAAAACCGTCTATGAAGAATAATGTGAAATATAAAAAAAGAACTGTGCACTGTGCAGTAGAGATTTTGGCACCTATTTGCAGCAGCAATATTCAATTAGCTGTTTACGACGGGAGGTGTTAAAATACCAAGGGAGAAATGAAGGACTAAAAGAATAGTTAGACCTTAACCACTTTTACCTTTCCGGAAGGTTTTACCCCCTTCATGACCAGGCCATATTTTGCTATTTACCACTACGCTACTTTAACTGGTAATTGCGCAGTCATGCAATACTGTATCCAAATTAAATTTATATAATTTTTTCCACACAAATAGAGCTTTTGGTGGTATTTGATCATCTCCAGGGTTTTTATTATATAAACGAAAAAGACTGAACATTTTGACAACATTTTGTTTTTACTTTCTGCTATAAAACACACCTAATAAAAAAAATAAAAAAATAAAATTTCCTCATAAATCTAGGCCAAAATGTATTCTGCTACATGTCTTGGTACAAAAATAAAAAATCTCAATAAATGTATATTGATTGGTTTGCTTGAAAGTTACTGTCTACAAACTATAGTATATGTACTGGAATTTTTTTTTTTTATACTAGTAATGGAGGTGATCAGCGACTTATAGTGGGCGAATAATGCGGAGAGCAATTTGACACTAACTGACACTGGGTGGGAACTTACTGACTCTGACATCACCAGTGACACTAATACAATGATTACTGATAATACTACACACTGTCACTGCACCAATGACACTGGCTGGGAATATGTTAAAATCTTGGGTTAATCAAGGGGTTGTAAAGGCAGAAGGTTTGTTTTATTTTAATGCATTCTATGTATTAAAATAAAAAACCTACTGTGTGTAGCAGCCTCCCCAGCACCCCCCTAATACTTACCTGAGCCCCTTCTCTCTTCAGCGATGTCCACGATCCCCTCAGCCATCCAGTACACTCCTCCTGATTGTCTGTGACACAGCAGCAGGGCGTTTGGCTCACGCGGCTGTCAATCAAAATCTGTCAGCCAATCAGGGGAGAGCGGGAGCGGGGCCAGGTCGGGGCTCTGTGTCTGAATGGATACTTGGAGCTCTAACTCGGCTTGGGTGCCCCCATAGAGAGCTGCTGGCTGAGAGGGCACTCCACAGGAGGGAGGGGCCAGGAGAGCAGAAGCGGGACCAGAGAAGAGGAGGATCTGGGCTGCTCTGTGCACAACCAACTGCATAGAGGAGGTAAGTATATAATGTTTGTTATATAATAAAAAAATGCAAGCCTTTACCATCACTTTAAAGAGGAAGTAAACCCTGATGGATATTGCATATTAGCCCATTATGTGGCACTTACCTGCATTGGAAGCCCGCAATGTCCCTGTTCCAGGCCGCATCCATCTTTTGACCCTCTTCCTTCCGGGGCCGCAAACTCCAGCTCTGTGACTGCCCGGAGCCGCGTGACGTCACTCCAGTGCATGCGTGTGCGAGCCGCCAGTCACGGCACGATCTCAGTGAAGAAATGGCACGGAGGCCGTTTCTTCACTGTGCATGTGCCCGATGACGTCGGCACATCTAGTACACTGTATATCTCCTAAACCGTGCAGGTTTAGGAGATATGCAGGGCACCTTCAGGTAAGCCTTATTATAGGCTTACCTGTAGGTTAAAGTGGTTGTCCATGGTTGACAACCACTTTAAGTGTGTGCCTAACAAGTGTTAATGTGTGTATTATGTGCTGCTTTTTACTAAAAATCTATTTGTTCCTTATTCCTGCTTTGCACGGAGAAGAAACATAAAGATTGTTCCCTCTGTACAGAGCCCTGTGTTGTTTGTCAACACAGGGCTCTGGGCTGTGATTGGGCACAGCTAATCAGCAGGTCCCGGCCAAGAATAATTGGCCGGGACCTGCTGACAAAATCCTGCTGTGGTTAGTCATGGGGGAACGGGCCCCCTAAACCCAGAAGAAGGCAGGGACATACTGGGAAGTACTGTATGTCACTGTGCCTGTGGGAGCAGCTCGTGGGCAGGATGTCCTAAGCTGTTTCGAATTTTGAGTGGTTCCTGATGAAATTTGCATAGTTGGTGGCCCAATTGGCAGGCTAGCTGGTAAGTGAGCTGGGAATTTTTATCTGTTCTTTTTTAACATGTGTCGCCCTTCCATGTGCTCCTTGCTGTAAAGGCCAGTTATAGGTTGTCGTGGTTGCCATTTGTTTTTACTGTTGGTAATTGGTGAGGGGACACATTGGATACCTTTGCTGCCATTGTGCTATTGCTAGGTGTCCACTGGGGTGGGCTACCTCCAGGCATACCTGCCATTAATTGATTCATTATTATATACACTATATTGTCAAAAGTATTGGGACATCTGCCTTTACACGCACATGAAATTTAATGGCATCCCAGTCTTAGTCTGTAGGGTTCAATATTGAGTTGGCCCACCCTTTGCAGCTATAACAGCTTTAACTCTTCTGGGAAGGCTGTCCACAAGTTTTAGGAGTGTGTCGTTAGGAACGTTTGACCATTCTTCCAGAAGCACATTTGTGAGGCCAGGCACTGATGTGGAGGCCTGGCTCGCAGTCTCCACTATTATTCATCCCAAAGGTGTTCTATCGGGTTGAGGTCAGTGCTTTACAAGGACCTATGGATTACAGACTGAAACCCAGTTTAAGGCCCTTTCACACTGGGGCATTTTTCAGGCGGTTTTGAGCTAAAAATAGTGCCCTTATAGCCCCTGAAAAACACCCCCCCCCCCCCCATCCATCCATCCCACAAGCCTGAGTGCTTTCACGTTGGTGCGGTATGCTGGCAGGGCGTTACAAAATGTCCTGCAAGCAGCATCTTTGGGACGCTGTGGTGAGCGGTGTTTACACCGCTCCTCCACCGCCCCCGGCAAGCACTTCCGAAGCAGCTGCACACTGCCTCAGAAGCGCAGCTTGCTGGCACTTTTAACCCCTTTTTGACCCATTGTGGGGGGGTTAAAAGAGCCGCGCTTCCGCCTGCATAGAGGCGATTTACCGCTACCACCCGCCCTCCCAGTGTGAAAGGGGCCTTAGAGTCTTTGTTGTGATCTTTGAGAATATTTAAGAATCAGTAACTTCACAGTACAAGCAGCTGGAGAGATCAGTTAGAGCTTGTTTTAAAACTATTTTACATCTTGTTAAGAATGTGTATGTAGTGGTATAGGTGCGTTTTTCTAGCAGGGTTTGCTAGGTGAGGTAAAATTTGGTCAGGCCTGAGTGTAAGAGAAGGCCTGAATGTTTTGATCTGGGCTGGGAGGAGAGGCTCAGGGAGGACTGAGTGGACTTGACAGATGAGGTCACCAGAACCTTCCACTTCTTTCTAGAAATCTGGGGAGGGTTTCTGGTCAGAGAGCTGGGAGATAGGTGGAGCCATCTGGAATATTTTAGGGAGCCCTGACCAATCCCCAAGCAGGATTGGCAGGGAGCAGGCCTCCTTAAATACTCGGAGTCAGCCCAATCTGGAAGGGAAGTGTCGGGTGGAAGTCTGGAGATGTAGCAGAGGTGCTGTGGAGGTGCCAGGAGGTGCAGCCAGGAAGGTGGTAATTTGGGTACAGGAGAACAGCGGAGGTGCTACACAGTGAGAGACTTTAAAGGGATCCACCGGTTTGGTGAGTGACGGTCCCTGGGAACTGCAAGAGAAAGTGCTAGAGCAGGCTGGGAGAGAAATAGTGGACAGTCTGTGGGAGCCAGTACAGGGAAAGGAGAGTCACTAAGGAAAAGCAGGTTGGTGGGACCTGCAAGAGAGATGGGCTGGGAGTTGTAGTCCATCAAAGGCCCGGCTAGCACTCGAGTACTTTTTGCTACACATTCAGGGGCCCGTGATCCCTGGCCTGTAATTGGTGTTTTGGAGGTTCTACTGAGAGTAGGCCTCGCCATGTGCTAGCCGCGGTGAAGAAAAAGGAACAGAGAAGCTTTATAAATTTCCTTTCAAGCTGGAAACTAAGTGCAGTGCTGGAGAGAAGTAATAGAGTGATGATCGGCTAAGTTCAGTGCTGGAGAGAGAACTGTAGGAGAAACGGTCAGCAAGTTGAGTGCTGGAGAGTTGTGAGGAGTAACGGTCTGCAGAGGGACAGTCTGCAGGTGTGCGCAGTGCGCATATACTGGAGGGTATATGAACTTTGTGTACTATAATTCTTTGGGCATCCCACAATCATCCCTTATGCCCATCCAAGTTATTTCCCCTAAATAAAACAACAAAAACAAGAGCCGGCCTGGTCAGTGTCTACGAATGTGTGAAATATGATGTGATTGAGGGCAGCTATAAGGTGAACCACTACTACCAGCCACTCTCAAGGGAGCACATGGCTAGATGTAAATAATGTATTGTCTATAAACTAGAAACAGATGCACTTTAGAGTGAGACTCCAGTTTTTTGATTGCTGTTAGGTTGTAATATTTATTTAATTAATCCAGTTTTGAACTCCCAGCTGCCCTTTTTTTTAGGACTTGCTTGAACCTTGTCTATAGATCAGTGGTCTCCAAACTGTTGCCTGAGGGCCGGATGCTGCCCCTTGCTTGCTTCTATCTGGCCTTTAGGGTACTATTTTATTCACAGACACCAATGAAGGGCACAGTTTCTCCCAATGGCACCAACAGTGGGGTACAACCCCCACATCAATGATGGGGCACAACTCCTCCCAATGACATCAACAATGGGGCCCAATGACACCAATGATGGGGCACAATTCCTCCCAGTGACACCTATGATGGGGGATTGCTCGCTCCTACTGATGCTCTGACATTTTGTACTTCCGATTGGCCACAGTTTGGCCCTCCTAAGGTCTGAAGGACAATAAACTGGCCCTTTGTTTAGAAAATTTGGAGATTAGATTGTAAATGTATTGAAAGTATAAATGTAATGTAGAAGGTAATAGACCTTCGGTATAGTCTAAGCACTTTGCCATGGGTACGCTGTCATGCAGGCATGCCCGCGAGGCTGTAATTCCTTTGCTGCACTTTTTAGTGGGAGCTGGACTGGCTGTGGATAGGTGGAGAGAGTTTATGTTAGAGGCGGGTGTACCTTGTGAAAGACTCAACTGTTCAGTAGCTTTGCACTACTCACTCCTGTCTGTCAAAACATGATGATCAGTGTCATTTACATTTACAAGACATTTTGATTTGGCTGTGTAATGCTATATCAAATAAAATATGATAGCGTTTTATTTAGCTTAATTTAAGTTGGTTTCATAGTTTAAAAAATAGAAAACTAAATTTCAAAATGGATATTAACCACTTGCCGACCGCCGATCGGCAATTGACGGCGGCAAAGTGGCTCGTTCCCGCAAATCGCTGTCATACGACGGCGGCTGCGGGAACGTGTATAGTGAGCGTGCGCGCGCCGCCGGAGGCGCGCCTTTAATTCGATTTATTTTGCGATAGTATAAAATAAACTATATCGTAATGTGTCGGTTTAGTTTTACAGAACATTTACATTTACTGTGACTAGTAGTACAAAACTGTCTGTCCTCACTCATCACGTTTCGATGACTTGTCAACTCAGAAAGTGTTCCATGTGGGCGGAGATTGTATTTGAGAGAGGTGGATAGGTGTCGGTCAGGTCGAGGGTGATTTTTCACGTCGTTTCCTTAATGTCGGAGCGCCCGTACGGACGTACTGTCGCATGGGTACCGTTTCACGAATCTGATATGGCTT